>OZ005650.1:277396010-277996010 GCA_963930645.1 Salticus scenicus | reverse complement strand
TTCTTTTTATATAAACCATGTACACACGATGTATAATAAACTGTTAGTATCGTGATTTCAAACCCCATGTCTAACTACCGTATAACGTTTCTATTTTCTATCATCAGATATATAAGTGCTTTTTAACGGTTAATTTGGAAAAGAAAAAAATATATATTATTTTATTTATTTATTAATTTATTTTAGAAAGCAATGAGGAAACTTATTTAATAAACAATATCAACCTTATAAGAGTAAAACGGGTCAGTAGAGTTTAGACAAAAATCACATTTCTATTTCCTTACAGTTTAATGATTTTACTACAACTTTTTAAGAGTTACGAAGATAAACAAAGACTCATGGACGCCATTGTATTTAACTGATAAACTTACTGAACGGATTACCTATTTTGCAAAGCCTCTCTGTCTAACAATTTTTAAGCAAATCTGAAGCTTATTTAAGTTAAGCCTAAATAAACGCTTAAATCCCTACAGCCATACAAATAGCACGTAATAGTAAATCAACTAAAAATAAACTAATTTCAGATAACTTTACCGATTGCTGTCTTTTAAACGCTAATATAGAGTAAATCTCGAAGAATCAAAAAGTTATAACGCTACTTTGTTTAGAAAATAAATTCTCAATTATATAAACTCGAAATAGGTTTAGTTCATAAAATATTTTTAACTATGTAATATGTAGTTTGTAAATGTACATATAAGTTTACGAAAATGTTGTTTGTGTTGGATAAAAACTGCAAAAATAATTTTAAAGTATAGTAAGGGTTTTAATTTGATAAGTTTGTAAATTCATTCCAATTATGTTTCACGTCATTTAAAAAAAAAAAAAAAAAAAAAAAAAAAAAAATGCAAAGTTCCTATAATATTTACGTAAAATCCTTCTAAAATTACTATTCATCTATTATGTAACACCGTATTTTTCTTAAAAGGCTTGATCCAAATCTATTTGGATTATACAGGAGAAACGTACTGATAAATCATATAAACTGATTTACAGTTTGATGAAACTTTTCAATTAAATCATATCAATAAATCTTAGCATGTAATATACATACATATATATTAGGAAGTTCCTTAAAAGAGGGGAAGATTTTATTTTTATTTTTTGAAATCCGATAAGCATACCCTTTATTTTTTTCTATTTGATCCTAAACACTTTTTAGCAAAATATCAGCTTTCTGGGATAATATTAACCGTGCCGAATTGACGGAGAAATCCTAATATCTATAATTAGGATTTTCTCGTCAATTAACCATCAATGTTAACTGTTCCCGTCAATTCGGAACGGTTAACATTATCCCAGAAAGTTGATATTTTGCTAAAAAGTGTTTAGAGTGAAATGGAATAAAATTAGAGGGTATGCGTATCGGATTTCAAAAAGAAAACCAAAATTTCCTTCTCATTTAAGGGACACCCTAATTAATATATATATATATATATATATATATATATATTATAATAATTATTATTATTATTATTGTTGTTGTTGTTGTTGTCGTTGTTTGTAAGTATTGTAAGTATAGGCAATCTGGAAAAGCAATACAGATATAAGAAATAATTTTAAAATTTTATTTTTCTAGTGCGAAAATAGCAGTTGAAGATCATTTAACCGTCTTTTCTATTTTTAAAATTGTAAATAAAATCGACAGATGATTTGCTTATATTCGAGTGAGAAAAAATTTTCTTTACACGCGATACTATAAAATATTTGCTATGCATAATTATTAAAATAGTTTATTCCAAGTAAGGTTTATTGAAAACCACCGGCTTCTGGAGTGGCAGGTTCAAGCACTATAGGTTCCAGAAATTATTTGATATCATGTTAATATTTAAGTTAATATCAACAAGAAAAGCTTATAACAAATAAATATTTTTCGTATTTTACCCGACGCATCAGTATAATTTCAATAGCGCCACAGACGTTTAACTAATAATGCTGTTTTATTTGGAAAAGAAATTCACTATTGTATAAATTCAAAATATATTTAGTTCATAAAATGTGTTCATTCCATTTGGAACCGAAGGTGTTGCTGCGTCTGGTCCTTGTTAATCTGTGCTGCACCGTCAAGTGCCCGACGGAGTCGTTAGTAGTTCGTCGGGCTACCATGGCGTACCCACCCTCATCCTCTCCGTGGTGGCTCAAAATTGAGATGGTCCTATTTCTTTTTTTTTTTTCGGCAATTCTTGTGCATAACACGTTTTTGATTCGGCCTTTAATTCCCTGTAACGCCTAAATACAGTACATAAATTAAGTTATGAACATCACTAAATTTTTTCTTCCTCCCCAAGTGGGAATTACAGAATATTCTTTTCAAATATTTAATATACCCAGGCCATAAATTTTTAGCTTCTTTCTCCGTTCAGCAGTTTTTATGCAATAATTTCATCGCAATTCCCTTCCAACAGTTTTTTTTTTTTTTTGCATCTCCATCCTTTGGCTAGTAATGTCTTGCACACAACTACTTTCTGCAGATCCCCTGGCCATTTGTTTCCTCTCAAACTGATTATTTCTTCTTTCCTCTCAGCTAGCTGTGCACTTAGTTCAAAATTCCAGCATCCAGGAGCGATTCTATGCACTCCTATTTGTGCATTCTTGGAAATGCGGGTGTGCTGGTTGAGCAACGTATTCAAAGCGAACTATGAAGAACTATGAAAGTCTTTTGGCAGCTAACTTTAAAATCTTATTTTTTCTTGACAATGAACTTATATATGTTTATTTTTAATCAATGCACGCTATACTGCAGTAAGTTGATTTGTAATCAAAAAGATAAAACCTCTCATAGTTTTACTTTATTTTGAGAGAAAATAAAATTTAATTCATTCTATCTATGAAAATATTTTTTTAATTTTTAACAGTATTTGCTTTGAATTTTATATAAGCGTCTGCATACATCTGGCTAATAAAAGTTTGTTAATATTTGAGTATGTGCAGAAAACGTATTTAGTAAAAATACTCATATTTCCTCTAATATTATTATTATTATTATTATTATTTTTTTTTTTTTTTTTTATTCTAATTGCAAAAATCATATCTATTGTAAAATATCAAATTTTTCTGAAAATTACTTTGCATTAATTCCAAAATCTTGCATTAAAAAAAAAAAAAAAAAAAAAAAAAAAAAAAAATCGATTTTGTTAATGAAATATTTTTACATTGATGAATATATATGATATTTTCATTTAAATAAATAAATAAAATTACAAAAAGCATCATAACCATATGCGACAGTTACGACAAATTTCAAGCATTGCTCTCTACACAATGACTCCAAAAGTTACTTTTTTTCTTCTTTAATTTATTACCGATTTCGTATTTTCTTTCAGGAGAAACTTTTCGCAGAAATATGTGAGTATAACATTTAACTTTCTTTTTTTCTTTTTTCTTCTGTAGTTTAAGGATATTTCCGACATTTATCTAGATATTTGACAAAGTGTTTAAAATCGAAAGTGTCCAGTCGGTTACGACATATTCGTGCATTGATGGTATTAAAAAAAATTGGAATTAATCTATTTTTTTTTTTTTTCTGCGGACTGGAAAATGCATATCTTAAAATAATTTTAAACAGTGGTTCCTTTGATCATACTTAAAGCTCATTTAATAACTAGAAGGAAATGTAGGTCAATGTCGTTTTCTTTAATATACAGGGTGATTATAATTAAAGTTACGATTTCAAAACGCTATAACTTCCAAACTACCGCTGAGAATGACTTGATATTTTATCAGAACAATTGTTAGGCAATGGAATTTTGTTTGGCAAAGGAAAAAAAAAAGTTCCAAAATGTACTTTTAATCATTCGTAAGATATTTGTTTCATGAAGCCCCTCTTTTTATCTTGCCACTATCACTGTTTTGCTGTAAACACGTATTCTTGTTTATTTTTTGCTAAGAATGCTGTCCTAAACTTTTAAGGACTACTGTTTCTTGCTATTTTATTCTATTGCTAACAACATTCTTGCGTTTAATGAATCTATTTAGGCATTTCTTTTGAGATTACATTGACAGCGCCATCTATACACACATTTTATAAATACTTTTTCCCTTCACCAAACAAAATTCCATTGCCTCACGATTGTTCTGGTAAAATATCAAGTCATTTTGACAGTTAGTTTTAAGATTATAACATTATAAAATCGTAACTTTAATTATAATCACCTTATATTCTTTGGAAATGTAAATGTATTATTATCATGAGTTTTGAGTATTAATTATTAATATTTTTTTTATTTCCTAAGCTAAATGTATTACGCTCAAATAATACCCAGATAGCGTACAAAGAATATAAATTTCGAGTAAATACATCGTTTAATGAATCAGATCCAAAATATGTTTATATAATTTTGTCAAAATTCAGTTATCAACGGCGGAAAGCATAATAATTTGTAAAAGTAATTACAATAAGATATAAGCTAAATCTGTTAGTACATATTATTATCGCAGTTCGCAATGATTTATTCCTGTGTCCAAACTGTAAGCTTAAAATGCTTAATGGTACTACATATTTCAATATTTGTTTCAATTTAATTAAATTTTAGGCGGATCTATTATTACGTTAATATGTTAAATATTTATATAACTTCTAACCTTATTAAAATTTTGTTAACAGAATGGGAAGACATAAGACAGCTGTGTGTAAGTGGACATATTTCATTGTTATACTCGTATATGATCGGAAAAATTAACTAAGTGAAGATGATAGATATAAGACGTGGTTTTATATAATTTAAAATCTCTTAAAAAATTAAATGGAAATAAAATCTAAAAAGAAGTTTATGCATCTTCATGTATACTATATATACAGTTTAAGAAAAAAAAAAAAAAGCCGTACTTCGATATTTTCCATTTCTTTTTCTGCAATCACCAATTTTATTGTTTTAAAAGCAAATTTTCGAACAAATTTTATTACGTTGTCCTCCATGTACAATTTAGGATTGAGACAAGAGTTAAAAACAAAATGCGATTGTTAAAAAAATTGTAATTTTAGAAAGTATTTCAAAAATGGCATGGATAAGACATTTAACGATAATACAAAAAGTATTAACATTAGAACGAAAATCAAAAAGTATTTTAATGGCAAAATGACTAAAAGTTAACGAAATATTGGTGAGATGGTTTTTAGCAAGATATGAAATTTTTTGGCTGTTTAAACCGGAATTTCGTCTCTAGCAGCCCACATTGCTCATCCAAAAGAGATGACCGCAAGTTAAAAAGTGAGTGCTTAAAAAATCGGTTTCTATTACATTTAGAGCATAGAAGGGATTCAGAAAATATGTTTAACAATTTTCTTTAAGTACAGTGCAATAACGATTAAATAAAACAGGTTTAAATGCAAGAAAATCTGAAAAATATCCATTCTTAATTAAAAGAATTAGAAAAGCAAGACTTAAGACTGCTAAAACATTAAAAAATGGTCAGTTAATTAAAGGGCTGAAGGGATTTTCTCTGATGAATCAAGTTTAACTTATTTCGATCCGACGGAAACAAGCAGGTCTGATGGCGAAAATGTGATCGACTTAATGAAAATCGCACCATTAAAACAGTGACATATTTTCCGTGAATTATTGTACCGAGGTGCATAATTTTTCAACGAGTCGGGCAAATTTTCAGGTTCAAGGGATCAATTTATTCGAAATAAAACACTGCTGTTATAAAATTGGTGCCTGAACGACTCTTTTGGAGATATCTCAGACATTTCCACATTCCGCATTTCAAGAAGATAATGCACCTTCCTACACGGGGGTCTGTGGTACGTTTATTGGATTCAAATTGTTAAAATTACAAATCCATTCCCATGAGCACCTATAATTCTGTAAGTAATCATTTTTTTTTTTACTTTCCGAACACTATAGTGAGGAAAGTATTGTAATCATGTCAAAAATCCGAATTCGAGATTTTGATGTTTCTATACGTTTTGAGGTCCCCTGAGTCCGTTTTCACTATTTTTACGATGATGTATGTATGTGTGTGTGTGTGTGTATGTGTGTGTGTGTGTATGTGTGTATGTCTGTGGGTGAACACGCTAGCGTCTAAACGCTTCGTTCGATTAACCTGAAAGTTGGTACGCATATTGTAAGTCACCATAGTACAAACCCTATAGATTTTGGTGAATCTAGCACTTATAGTTTTTTTACAGGGACACAAAGAAAAATTCTTTATCATTATGGTCTATGGGAGCAAAATCTTAAAAGTGCGATAGCATCTAAACGCCTTATTCAATTGAGCAAAAATTTTATACACATATTATAGATCACAAATACTCAATCTGTATAGATTTTGGAGAATCTAGCACTTATAGTTTTTTTACAGGGACACAAAGAAAAATTCTTTATCATTATGCCTATGGGGCCAAATTTTTAAAAATGTGATAGTGTCTAAACGCCTTATTAATCCGAGCAAAAAAATTGTACACATGTTATAGATCACAGTTGAACTAACTGTATAGATTTTGGTGAATCTAGCACTTACAGTTTTTTTACAGGAACACAAAGAAAAATTCTTTATCATTATGGCCTATGGGACTAAATTTTTAAAAGTACGATAGCATCTAAACGCCTTATTGAATTCAACTGAAAATTTATATGAGTATTATAAATCACTGTTGCACTAACTATAAGCATTTTGGTGAATCTAACATTTATAGGTTTTTACAGGGACACAACGAAAATTTCTTTGTCATTATGATCTATGGGCTCAAAGTTCAGTAGCGTTAAATAAAACAACGTGTAATAGATGGAGAAAAATACTCAAACACTCTATTATGGTTTTCTCTCTTTTGTTTGTTTAACAACTACTCTTTCTTTACTTTATCTACAAAACTGTTAATTACTCAATGTTCGGAAAGTCGAGTGGAGTCACTCCAGATTTTTTTTTTCATCACTTTAAGTTAAATCCCACAAAGAATACCGTAGAATTTCTTCTTTGTCAGACCTGGAAAAGTCCAAATCTCGATCCGATCTATAAAAGATGGTGGGTATTTGAAATTTGTAGCCTACAACTTTGCAAGAAATAGATAAAAATATTTATGATATTTGGCACTGTGAAATTTATAAGTTCATGTTAAAAATCAGTATAATACTATGCCACTGCGCATTAAAGCAGCAATTCCATATAAAGGTGGAATTACCCAATGTAGACATATTTTTATTAAGTAATTTTTCAGATTTAACAAATAAATAATTTTATTTCATACATTAAAATATAGCATGTCTATGTCATATAATAAACCATAATACAGGGTGGTGCATAAAGATCTCCCTAATTTGCCGCTGTCGCTGCGGCGGCGCTAGTATAGAGGGCGTACCCGAAGTAGCGCTGTTATATTTCCCTGGTTACACTATTTCAGTTGACAGTATGTCTTGGACTAGTGAACATCGTGCGTTCGTTGTTGAAACTTATTTTAAAAACGCGGATTCCATCGTTCAAACGCAACGATTATTTCGTAGGCACTTGGGAGTAAACAGGCATGGAAAAATACCCGACAGAAAGACAATATCCTTATGGGTTACTAATTTTAGAGAAACAGGTTCGTGTTTAAAACGAAAGTCGCCCGGTAGACCACATCATGTTCAAACTCTGGAGAACGTGGCAGCAGTAAGTGATGCTGTAACTCAATCACCACGACGTTCAGCTCTTAAACAAGACGATATCCTTTTTCGTAAATAGCAAAAATTGTTGCAGATTGTAAAAATTAATTAATGGCAAACATTATTTTTTCCGAATGTAAGCATAAAATATTTGTTTTCAATGTCTTATATATTTTTATTGACCTCTTAAAATGGGGAGATCTTTATGCCCACCCTGTAGAATACAAAGTATGTTTATTGTATTACGTTTAAAAAGAAAATTTTATATAGATCTTTATTACAAAGCAAATTATTAAATCTAAAATGTACATAGGTGTCGTTTCATGCCTTACGTATTATGCAAACATGACAGTTTTATTTGCTCAATAATTTGATTTGAAGTTTTTACAAACACAAAAGATGTAAGTCGGTTTTTCCGCAGTGCGGTTTTTTTTTTTTTTTTTTTTTTTTTGTCCCACGCTGTACATTACACGTCGATAAAATAAATTTTAATAATAACGATTAAAGCTGTAATATTTACCTATGAATCTGTTGAACCTTGCCTTTATCCACTTTTTGGTGCATTTATATGTAAAAAATGAGTTTACCATGATTAATTTTTGGCAAGATTTTAAAGTTAAATATACTTCTCATAGTATGGCTAAGGTAGAAATCAATGTTTTGACAAATTTTATTGACAAAACTAAATTAACTAGATGGAAAATTGTATTCAAGCTCCTGTTTTGAAATGAAGGAAGGCAACGCTCCGTGTATAAAGTCCTGGAAAAAAGTATAATTTTGCAAAATATATTAACAAAAACGGTATAAAACACACTTAAACATGAAAATTTTAATATCATCCTCTCTTAGAAATGAAATTAAAAAAGTCCTTCCGGCTTATTCGGAAGGGTAGGTTGATTTCTTTTTCCGTATCAAGTAGCCGTCATTTTGTTTCAAAATGGCGGCTACAAATTATTAATGCACTTGGTAGAAATATTGATATAAATACGCACATATGGAGTTTTAAGCAAATCGGTTCATAAATGCACTTTTACGAGAATTTAAAATTTTCAAGTGACCGGCGCTTGGAAACAAAATGGTGGGTTAAGTTGTTGACAAATATATTAAATGTATTTGGGAGATAAGTCTACTGTACTGTGTAATTCACAAGTTACGTGAATTTTCTAGATTTTTGTTGTTTGAATGATAAATCATATTTTTAATTTTGATTTGAATTGATTAAGTATTTCTAAAGTTACTGTGATAATAAATTTTCAAGTGGCCGCCACTTGGAAACAATACAGTGGAACAAGTTGCCCAGCAAACATATCCAAAATATTTGAAGCATCGGTTCACTGTCCAACTGTGGATTAAATCAGTGCCGTGTTTCAAAAGTTATTATTATGGCAAATTTTCAAGTGGCAGTCTAAGTGACTGCTACTTGGAAACAAAATGGCAAAACAACTTGCCCATCGAAGTCATCCAGTATATTTGTATGATAAGTTCATTGTCCAGTTCTAGTTTAAATTAAATAAGCATTTCAAAAATTATCGTCATAAGAAATTTTCAGGTGGCACCACTTGTAAAACTAGTTGGCATAGGTGGACTCTGCTCAGTTCTTCACCATATTTATGTTCACATAAATTTCTAGTGCGAGACATATTATAATCATGTTAAAAAAAATGAATTTGACCAAAGCTTGATACAGTGACAGAACAAAATCCCCGCCTAATAGGCTATCCACCGTTCACTTCTATATATTTATCTTATTCTAATCTATTAATTTATTTTATCAGGGTCAATTCTGTTGTTCAGTTTTCATGCAACTATTTCCAATGCAATAATCCTCAAAATTCATATTTATATGAAAAATTTACAATTTCGCTATGTTGATAAAATCGTAAATTACGAATTATTTACGAAATTTTCCTATTAGAATATTTGTATTCAATCATGTTCAAACAAATATCATAAATGTAATTTTGAAGTTGATTAATGTATTTAGGATCCTCAAAATGGAAGTTTATGCTCAATTTTGCCTTATTCTGACATGTTAAGGAAATCGTAAATTCCAAATAACTTACGAATTTTTTTTTAAATTGGAAAAATCATTGTCTATGATATTCATGCCAGTATCCTAAATAATATTTCGAAAGTGGTTTGACATCTTTACAATGAAAATATCCCTCAAGATTGACGTTTATGTGAAATTTTGCTCTATTTTGACATGTTAAGAAATTCGTAAATTTCCAATAACTTACGAAATCTTTATATTGGAAAATTCATAGTCATTAATATTCATGCCAGTGTCCTAAATAATATTTCAAAAGTAGTCTGACATCTTTAGGATGAAAATACCTCTAAAAATTGGCGTTTATGTGAAATTTCGCCCTATACAGCCATGTTAAGAAATTCGTAAATTTCCAATAACTTGCGAAATTTTCAAAGTAGCATATTTATAGTTACTGATGTTCATTCCGGCATCAAAACAGATATTTTAAAACTGGTCTGACAGTTTTACAGTAAAAAATGTCCATTTAATGCACGTTTAAGTGAATTTTTGTCCTATTCTCCCATGTTAAGAAAATCGTAAATTTCTAATAACTTACGAAGTTTTTAAATTCGAATGTTGCAAATGAATAGGGTTCTTGCCAGTGTCGAAAGTAATATTTTAAAACTGATCTGACCTCTCTGCGACAATTTGTTCTTGAGATATCGTGTACACAGACTAACAAACTAACGGACTGACCCACTAACAGACTAACACACTAACAGACTAACAGACTAACAGACACCCTACAGACAGACACCATAGAAATTTTGTCATTTTCGGATTCCTCACACCTGAAAACGTGTAAAAAAGTCAAAAAACCGAGGTCGAAAATTTTCACGATTACCTAAGTTCCCCATACCTATAGTATGATGGAGAACTAAAAAAATCTGGTGTGTAACAGCTACACGACTTCCATTACCCAGTACTACACACATTATAAACATTTTATATACATTTTTGATACAGGGACGGTACACTGAATTAAACTTTTCCAAATAATCGATTGCCTGAAATTGAGCTATTTATACAGGACGCCTATCAATTTTCCTGAACTAACTAACTATATCATTCGAAAGGACATCTAATAGAGTGTTTATATAGCAACGTAGAAGAAAATCGTTAGAGCCGTTTTTGAGATACGGACTTACGGTCCCACTTCCGGTTAATCTCAATTATTGACAGGAAAACAACAATTACATACAAAAGCATTTTTAAAAGTGAGTTAAAATGGCGAGTTTGAAAAAAATCCGTACAACCGTTTTTAAAGGAACGCCTTTGCGAGGTTTGAAATTGAGCTATTTATACAGGACGCCTATCAATTTTCCTGAACTAACAAACTATATCATTCAAAAGGACATCTAATAGAGTGTTTATATAGCAAGTTTGAAGAAAATCGTTAGAGCCGGTTTTTGAGATACGGACTTACGGTCCCACTTCCGGTTCCCGATGTCCCACTTCCGGTTTTTCAATTTTCACCAAAATTTGGAAATTTCATCTGTACACCAGACGTATTTCAATTCTAAAGTTTCGTAGCTCTATCTTTATTGGTTTCTGAGCTATAATAGCCAGAAGATTCTCCACATACATACACACACACACACACACACACACACACACACACACATACATACACACTGACCAATTGCCAAAAACCACTTTTTTGGACTCAGGGGACCTTATAACGTGTAAATCAGGTGAAATCTCGATATCGAATTTTTGGACCGAATACAATACTTCCATTACCTACGGTAGTAGGGTAATGGAAGTAAAAAGTGGAGTGAGATACCCAGCGAACTTAAATGAGATATTTGAATGATATATCCACTACCCAAATTTGATGCAAATTGATTCCGTATTACTAAAGTTACCATAATGACAAATTTTCAAGTGGCCGCCACTTGGAAATAAAATTGCGGAGCAAGTCAGCAAGTGAACTTATCCTAGATATTTGAACCATAAGTTCACAATCCAACTTTTATTTGAATCAGTTTAGTATTTTAAAAGTTATCGTGAGGCATATTTTCAGGTGGCAGTGTGATTTCAAGTGGCTGGAACTTAGAAACAAGATGTCGGGACAAGTTGTCCAGTGAAAACATTCAAGATAATTATATGATAATATCACTGCCAAATTTGGTTCGATTTGGAGTATTATTTGAGAAGTTATCGTGATTTTAAATTTTGAAGTGGGAGCCTGATTTCAAGTGGCCCCGCTTAACTTAAGATATCTGCCACTGTATTAAAAAGTGCGGGTATAGTTTATTAATAAACTTCATTGAGATCCTTACGTGGTCTGTATTTACATCACAATTCAACTTCGGAATACGCTTTTTACAATTTAAATTTGAAATTCTCAAGTGGTCTCACTTCAAAGCAAAATGGCGGTGCAACTTGGCTAACAAACTCATCTAAGATATTTATATGATAAATTAAGGCACTGTTCAAAGTCGATTCCATTTAGAGTATTATTTCGGAAGTTATCATGGTTTTAAATTTTCAAGTGGTGACTTGATTTCAAGTGGTCCCTCTTAACTTAAGATATCCACCACTTTATTAGAAATGGCGGATAAAGTTAACTAATAAAGTTATTTGAAACACTTGTATAATCTATGTATACATCAAAATTTAAAAAAAAATCGGAATACGCTTTTTACAATATGAATTTAAAATTTTCAAGGGGTCTTCACTTGAAAACAAAATGGTGGAGCAACTTGGTTAACAAATTCCTCTAATTTATTTATAAGATAAGTTAAGACACTGTCCAAATTTGGTGTGATTTGGAGTATTATTTCAGAAGTTATTGTGATTTTAAATTTTCAAGTGGTAGCGTGATTTCAAGTGGCCCCGCTTAACTTAAGATATCTACCACTTTATTAAAAACTAGCAGGCTTTGCCCGCTTCGCTGGACATTAAACTTAAATGAGTTGTCAAAATCCCATATCTTTATTAATAACCCAAGTTCTCGCTGTGATTGGTAGAGGTTTTCTCGCTCGCAAAGTGAGGAGTCTAGGTCTCCACTGTCTTCGGCACAACTTACCCACTTCTTACTTCCCCTTCCTCAGCGGGTGAGTTCGAAGTTTTGCAAAATCACACTAATGTACATAATGCGTACACTTAATCAATATACAGTCTGGGTCCCCACTGCCTTAGGCACAACTTACCCACTTGTTACTTCCCCTTCCTCAGTGGGTGAGTTCGAAGTTTTGCAAAATCCCACTAACGTACATAATGCGTCGTACACTTAATCAATATCCGCACACCAAAATTCGCCATTCTAAGATAATTCAAAGCGAATTCAAACGGAAAAACATGTTTTTACACATGTTTATTGGGAACGACTTCAGTATAAACCCATAACGATATTTGGCGATTTTTTTTGTTGGCGATTATGGCTAAATCATAAATCTAAAAATCATAAATCATATATGATAAATGATAAAATCATAATCTAAATCATAAATCCAAAATAAACAAAATATTAGGCTGCCATATTATATCGCAAACAGTCCAGAACGACATCGTTATCCTTCAAAAGAACGCCAAAGAAAAATCGCCAAATTCAGCTGTGGGGTTATACAGAAGTTATACCGTTTAATGCCCTCCGACTCCGAGAAGGGGGGGGGGGAGATTTCGAATTTCGTGAAATCCAGTTACAATAAGTGCCGGATGCAAACAAACAATTTACGCACCAAATTTCGTGACCACAGAAGTCTTTAATAGAAAATATAAATAAATAAGTACAAAATGCACAGCTTTAGTATGGGAACCCTTTGGTGACTTAAAATATTTTAAGCCATTTTTGCGATGAACTGAATTGGCTATCTCAAATGTGCAATCAAAGATCTTGGCGAGAAACGTCCGAGCTACTTCGGTTCCGAATTTCAAATTTTGCCAAAGGGATCCAATACTAAAGCTGTTCCATATCGAATCTAGGTTGAAAACGGAAAAAGAGTAAAATAAATTAGAAATATCAGACCTATATTTATAAATTTGGTACCAAATGAAAGAGGCGATTTTTCTGAATCCAGGGGTGCAAACAGTTTTTCGATGCGACAATTAGATATTAAAAAAATAACTAAAGTATGAAATTTAAGTGGCAACGGAAAAACGGAAAAAGGGGAAAATAAATTAGAAGTATCAGACCTATCGTTACAAATTCAGTACCAAATTAAAGAGATGATCTTTCTGAATCCTGGGGTGTAAACAGTTTTTCGATACGACAATTAGATGTTTTAAAATTAACTAAAGTATGAAACTCAGATGGCAAAACTTCATTTAAATCTTTTCATAATTTGTACTGTGATTCACGCGAATGAAAAAAGTCTTTATCTTAAAAATTTATTTTTGCATTTTATTTTTCCATTCAAAGCGTTTTAGTGAAAAAATATTTATGGCGCATGCGCAGGCGTTTTTTACCCACAATTTAAACACTAATCAGAATTTTGAAAATTTCTATAGATATAATTTTAAGTTGGGTGAAGACCTAAGTTTCTGCCAAGCGCCGTTGAATTCCGTCCAGCCGTTCTCGAGTGATGCCCGGACAAACGTGTTTTAGTCTTTTACCCCCCAGGGGGGGAACGGGGGAGAATTTCTGAAAAGTTGATGGATATAATTTTAAGTTGGGTGAATACCTAAATCCCTGCCAAGCGCCGTTGAATTCCGTCCAGCCGTTCTCGAGTGATGCCCGGACAAACGTGTTTTAGTCTTTTACCCCCTAGGGGGAGAACGGGGGGGAATTTCTGAAAAGTTGATAGATATAATTTTAAGTTGGGTGAAGACCTAAATTCCTGCCAAGCATCGTTGAATTCCGTCGAGCCGTTCTCAAGTGATGCCCGGACAAAAAAAGCGACATTCGGACACGATGACACACACACAGACACACACACACACACACACAGGCAAAATTTTCTGAAGTCATTTTCGGCTTTCATGGGGTGTAAAACGTGAAGATATCGTAAAATTTTTCGATTTCGACAAATTTACAGACAAAACTCTGATTTTATTAATATAGATGACGGATAAATTTCATTAATAAACATTATTGAGACTCTTAGTGGTCTATATTTACATCAAATTTCAAACAAATTCGGAATACGCTTTTTACAATTTGAATTTGAAATTTTCAAGTGATCTCCACTTGAAAACAAAATGGCGGAGCAACTTGGTTAATAAACTCATCTAAGATATTTATAAGATAAGTTAAGACACTGTCCAAATTTGGTTCGATTTGAAGTATTATTTCGGAAGTTATAGTGATTTTAAATTTTCAACTGGTAGCCTGATTTCAAGTGGTCCCGCTTAACTTAAAATATCTGCCACTTTATTAAAAATGGCTCATAAACTTCATTAATAAACTTCATTGAGACCCTTATGTGGCCTGTATTTACATCAAAATTCAAGAAAATCTTGCTTTAAATATGCTTTTTACAATGTCGGTTTGAAATTTTCAAGTGGCTGCCACTTGAAAACAAAAAGTCGGAGCAACTTGGTTAACGAACTCATCCAATATATTTATAAGATTAGTTCACTGTCCAAATTTGGTTAGATTTCGAGTCTTATTTCGGGAGTTATCGTGATGACAAAATTTTCATTATAGATAGATAGATAGATAGATAGATAGATAAACGAAGTGATTGCAATAGGTCGATTTCTAAAGAAATCAATCTAAAACACAAACGTAGGTTATGAGCATAGTATGTAAAATATAATCAAAGTATTAAATGACAATTTAAAAATCTGATAGCACTTCATCTTGGAAATAAATATAAGGCCGAGGAGTTGTGATTGAAAATATAAAGTCAATATCCTACTAATTCACTTTCTTTTCAATGACTTTTATCAGTCGATCTGTCATCGTTGAACCAAATTGAAAAAAATTTTTTTTTTTTTTTTTTTGGATGGGGATGTGATATTTTCCCATGCATTCCTGTTCGCATTAATGAGTTTTTCTTTCCCACGATATTGTCATATGTCAGAATAACCATTATGACATATTGTCATATGTCATAAACAGATTGCGCAAGTATGCCCCAAATATTTTTCAGTGAATTTTAATCCGGACCGTAGAATTGCTAATCGAACAGACGTACCTCATTTGCTTCAAACCAAACTTTTGTTGATGTAGTTTTTACGATGATGCATATGTATATGTATGCATGCAAGTATGTATATGAGTGAACACAATAGCGTCTAAACACTTTGTTTAAATAATCTGAGAGTTGGTACGTATGTTATTGGTCACTGTAGCACGAACTCTATTGATTTTACTGAATCTAGCACCTACACAAACCATACTTGAAAACATGTAATATATCTACAAAATTTTTGCTCAATCGGATAAGATATTAGACGATATCACGCATCAAATAATTTGAAATCAGAGGGCATAAAGAATTTTTCTTTGTGTCCCTGTAAAATAACTTACGTCCTACGTACTAAGTCCTACACTCACTAAAATTTATACAGGTCGTGCGACAGTGACCTATATATACCGACATACTTACATATCAGCTTATTTACCAATTTTTAGCTCAATCGGGTAAGGCGTTTAGATATTATCGTGTTCATCTCCCATACACATATATTATCATAAAAATAGAAAAAATGATTTCATCAGGCCTCAAAGTGTATAGATATTCCAAGATCACAAGGTCGAATTTTTTCATGATTACAATACTCCCTTTACATATTATTTACAGGGGAATGTCCAATAAATGACTGACCTATTTTGAACATAAATAATGAAAACGTAGTTTTACACAAAAATGCGTCGCTTACTGCTTTGTTATTAAAAAAATTATAATATTTTAAAATTACATAGGTTAAAATTAAGAATTTCGCAGGGAGAGGGCGCTTCTAGAAATCTGATGCAATAATAGAGAAAGAAATCTAGTTTTCAGTTAATCGTTTTGGAGTGAATTCGTGCTGTTATAATATACTTGTTTGCAGTAAAAAAGGAAGCTAACGTGTGAAATGGAAAGTGCATTAAAAATTAAGTTAATTCGTTTCACAGCATCACCACCTATAGTGGCAAAACTTAACTATTTAAAACTAGTATGTTGTGGCCACCACAAAACTTTCTTCTATATTTTCCTATACAAATTCACGCAGTAACAATATTAAAAAAAAAAAAAAAAAAAAAAATTTCATTTTTTTTTTCGTTAAAAGTAAAAAAAAATCGATAACTTTGTTTTAAATTATCACAGATTTATAGTTCAACCATTCGTTTTAAAGGTATTGACGAGACCTTTCGAAAGATACCGATCTTGAAAATTTACCCCCCCCCCCGGGGGGGTGTACTTCCCCCTAGGGGGGGGGGGAAGCGATGACCCAAATTTTTTCCCTAATTAACTACTACTATTATCAATAATTCATATTAATTTCACAATCACAGGTTAAGAATAACTCTCATTATGTACATTTATACGAAATTTTTTCCTATACTGCCATGTTAAAAATTTAGAAAAAATACGATCACAGCGCCACCTGTTGAGCGATTGATCCCCAAATCTAATCAGCCTCAGTTTATGTCAGGGGCCAACTAAATACCAAGTCTGGTTAAATTTCGCTTAAAAAAAAAAAAAAAAACGATTTTTTTCCTAAGTTTTTTTTTGTTAAAAGTAAAAAAAATCGATAACTTTGTTTTAAATTATCACAGATTTATAGTTCAACCATTCGTTTTAAAGGTATTGACGAGACCTTTCGAAAGATACCCATCTTGAAAATTTACTCCCCTCGAGGGGGGACTTCACCCCCACGGGGGGTGGCGAGGCTCCTACGCATACAAAATTTTTTTCCCAGTTGACTATCTGTATTTTAAATAATTCTTGTAAATTTCATAATGATTAATAAAAAATAATTCTCTTTATGCACATTTATACAAAATTTTGTCCTATATCACCATGTTAAAAATTTAGAAAAAGCGGGATGGCAACGCAACCTGTAAGACAATTTTTACCAAAAGTTGATAAGCACTAGTTTATGTCAAGGTACAACTACATACCAATTTGTATGAAATTCTGTGCAGTAGTTCTTGAGATACAGTTGCCACAAAATTTTGTCACACACACACACACACACACACACACACAGACAGACAGACAGACAGACAGACATTTTCTAAAAATGGTCAAATCGTGTTCTACAGCTCTCAAAACGTGTAAATTCATCAAAAACCCGAGGTCGAAAATTTTTACGAATGCAATACTTTCTCTATATTACATATAGAAGAAAGTAAAAATCTGGTGTGAAACAGCCACACAAATTCCATTACCCAACATTACACGTATTTTATACACTGTTTAGAGATTGTGTGATCAAAAGACATAAATTTGACCTAACGAAGTAGACACTTAAAAATTTTCTGGTAAGAGAAAGCTGATACAAGTGTAAAAATATATGAAATAGAGCTTATATAGCGAATTAAGGAACATTCTGGTGTAGTATTTCGAAATAAATTTAATGTTTTAATCATTTGGCACTCTGGTTAAAAGTTGCGACAGTAAACACATCAAACTCTTTCGATGTGCCGTTATTGACCGAATCTGTTGTTACGATAGCTTTATTTTTTACTTCCATTATCTTACTACCGAAGTTAATGGGAATATTGTATTCGGTCCAAAAATTCGATATCGAGTTTTTAACGGATTTACATGTTTAAATGTCTCCGGAGTCCAAAAAAAAGAGGATTTGGGCAATTGGTCAATATATGTATATGTATGTGTGGAACCTTCTGACTATCTTCGAAACTAGTAGAGGTAGAACGGCGGATCTCCAGAATTCAGTTAAATCTGGTGTGCAGATGAATATATATATATATATATATATTAACTTTTGATATTGGAAAACCAGAAGTACGACCGTAAGACCGTATCTCAAAAACGGCTCTAAAGATTTTCTTCAGAGTTGCTGTAGAAACATTTTATTAGATGTCCTTCCGTATGTAATAGTTTGTTCGTTCATGAAAAAATTGACAATCGTCTTGTATAAATAGGCCAATTTGAGGTCTCGCAAGTGCGTTCCTTTAAAAATGACTGGACGGATATTATTATTATTATTTTTTTTTTACACGCCATTATAAATGTTTTTTAGATATCCTTTCGTATGAAATCCTTATTTTCCGGTCAACTATCGAGTTTGCCAAGTTTTGAAGAAAGTCGATATCTCAAAAACGTCTCTAACGGTTTTTTAAAAAATTGCTGTATAAAATCTCTTTCACCATGTTTTTAATAACTCGCTTTCTTGTTTGCTTGTTTGTCCAGTACAAATCTTTTAGTCGATTTTCAACTAACGTCCTGACTAACTGGACATTTAAAACTTTTAGAACAGTTCAGAACACGGTGACAACGCAATATCTCGAAGTCCGATTTTTGAATTTCTATTAGTTTTCTTTTAATTACTTAAAATATGAAAATAATAACCTCTTAATAGCTTTAAAATTAGCCATTTAAATATTAGCTATAACTTAATTTTTGCCAGAGAGAATTTACGAGTTCATCTTTTTTTTTTTTCGACAGGAAAATAAATACATTTACTTAAACGTAAACAATAAAAATTTGTAAAAAAAATAAATTATGCATCTATCAAAAAATGACGTCATCATCACTTTAAAATTTTTATGCACATTTATATAGTTCTATAGCTATTATTCAACAAAAAATTTAAAAACATTGTATATAAAGTTATTTTTTTTTTTAAATCTTATAATTATTAGATATCCTTTCGCATATATTACGGGGTTATTACAGGAAAACTGACGGCTATCCTGATTAGGTAGGTCAGTTTTAGATCTTGGAATTTGCTGTTAAAAAAAAAAAAATGCTCAATCGATTTTTTCCCTTATTTTTTAACTCGCTATAGGAACTATATTTATTTGTTTTTACACATGTTTCAGTTTTCTCTTACAAGAAAATTCTTAGATGTCTGATTTGTTAGGAAATTTTTACTTCTTCTGACCACATTATATCCAAGAAGTGCAAGTAATGCAAGTAATAGTGGGTAATGGAAGTGGTGTGGTTGATACACACCAGATTTTTTAATTTCTTAAAATATATTTTTACGTAACTATTCAACAATCAAAACATTTCGATATGTTCGTTGTAGCAGCATAAAAATAAATTAAATTATACAATATTTATCATCAATATTATTAAATTAGCTAAAATTATTCCTTAAAAATCTTGTACTCTAGTAAATAGAAAATATTTTGTCAAAGAAATGAACAGAATTTCCCTGCAAGCTAGTTCGCATTACTTTTTAATTAAATGCAATATATTTCCTTGGTTTAACTTTGTGAATGCCTGTTACTAATTAATTTTAGGAAATTCGGCTTCCGTTAATTCCTTTCTCGCACCAGTGTTATAGATGTAGAAAGTTTCACGATTTACGGAAATCTATGCCTGTGTTGCACTGAATTTGGTTAAAAATCATTTCGTAATTTAATATCATGTTCCAAGTTGGAGATTGAAAATGATTCAATGTTGAATTCTTTTTTGCTGGAACATGGTAATTTCTCCAATGAGGAATTTTTAATTATAGTTTTGACAGAAAGCATTTTCACGTCTTATTATTATTCTAAAAATTTTGCTAAGAATAGAACTATTTCTAGAAAAGGCATGTTGAAAATTTGTTACATGAAAGATGTTTGTTGCTTAATAAAATTCTGTTAAATTTGTTTCAGTGGGAAATTTATGAGAAGTATTTTATGCTTAATAGAATGCAACTTTGTTTAGGTAATGATATTACAAAATTAAATTTGTTAAAAGATGGATCTTCGGATTGATTACTAGTTAGTCATTTCACACATTATAAAACTAGTATGTTGTGGACACCACAAGACTTTCTTCTGTATTTTCCTATAGAAATTCCCTCAATAAATATATTTGATTAAAATAATTTTTTATTAAAATTATCTACCATAATGAATGCAAACGATTTTCATCTTAAAGAAAACTATCACTAAATATAAGAAAAGAAAGGCTGTTTTATTCTCTATAAATAAAGTCTTAAAAAATGCGTTTTATGGTTATCTCATACATAAAGATTCGTACAGTTATATGCCATAGAAGTTGAGATATAGCCTTCCCATTTTCGGGAAAAATTACAGTACAGCAGCGCCACCTGTTGGCTGATATGACCCAAACTGAATCAGTATAATCTCACATTATGGCCTTCTTACATATCAAGTTTCGTATAATTATAGGCAATAGCACCTGAGATATAGCCTTCCTTGAAATTACGGGAATCGACGTGTATTAGTGCCACCTGTTCAGAGATTTCCACCAAAAGTTGTTAGACACTAATTTATGTTGAGGTGTATCTACATATAAAATTATGGAATTCTGTGCAACAGTTCCTGAGACATAGCCTGCCCTTAAATTGTGGAAATCGTTGTACAGCTGCGCAACTTTTTGAGCAATTGACACCAAAAGTTGATAGTTATTAACACAAGTCAAAGTGCATCTCTATATAAATTCATATGCAATTTAGGACAGTATTTCATGAGATACAGCGCCATCTGTTGAGCAATTGACACCAAAAGTTGATAGACACTAAATTAGGTCACATATGCAATTTTCTGTAGTATTTTCTGGTATACAATCGCCACAAAAGTTTTGTCACACACACACACTGACAGACATTTTCTAAAAACTGTGAAATCGTGTTCTGGTTTTTTCAAAACGTGTAAATCCATCGAAAATCAGAAGTCGGAAACTTTTACAAATACAATACTTTCTTCTATTGTACATAGAAGTAAGTGAAAATTTAGTCGCTAGATTGCGGTTAGTGATTGGCAAAATGTAATTGAGTCACTGACCGTAAAGATAAATTTACGCTCGTTAAAGTTATAGAATTTTTCCTCGAAGAAGGGAATAACCCTTTAATAAACGGATAATATTCTGAATTTTATAGAAATTTGTTAAAATATGGATATTGAATATTTTCTCGGAAAAGCGAGCTGTCTATATAATTTAATTTTTAATTCTCCGAATTTTACAGAAATTTCTTTCAGCGCAGTTACGCTGAGGTCATTGTTTTAGAACCATTGACAAATAAGACTGATCTTCAAAATGAATTTAATTCACACATTATTATTATTAATTATACAATGCCTTTGCAATTTTGATCCTTCTGAAGGACCTTGAATACTACTGTCCGGCCGCTGACGATTGATCCCTGGTTGGCAAAGTGACAGGACGATTTCACTCACTCGCTGGGAGACACAGCAAAGGAGGAAGGAAGAAAGAGGGGGAAATTTTTCTATTATTCTTGTTTCTTCTGTTATGAGTAGAATCATTAATACTCCTGCTTTGTTTTCTTTTATTTCTTTCTGTATAACAGTTTGTTTATATTGGAACAAATGGATCATACATCTGGTACGAGTTCTCGGATTAAACCTCTCCGAAGTGAATCGAAGCGTATTTTACATAATGTCATTAAGTTTTGCGATAAAGAAGCTTTAGAAGGAGAAGTTATTTTTTGAAGAATTTTTATTATTTCTTCAAGAATTTTGATAATAAATATCAAAATGAAAGTAAGCGTCATTAGTGTCAAATATTTAAAGCAATATCCAATTTTAAATAGTGCCATTTTAAATAGTTTGTTCGTTCGGTGCAACTTGCACATTAGTCCAGTGAGGTACAACTTTCACATTAGTCCCCTTTAAATACAGTGACCAGCGAAGTTGGCAAAGCATTCGTTGATTCACTACCTTAATTGATTTCACATTCCGTCATTTTTGACGGCGTTATATACTAGTTTGTAAATAATAATTGACAAAATTTTTAAATTAGTGTTACACACTTCAAAAGTTTCAAAATACTGACAAAGCTTTTATTTTTATTTTTAATTGAGTAATATTTATATTGAAATCTAAAATTATCCCTTTATAATATTATTAGTTTTTCTTTCTTTTAATTAATCGTAAAATATTTATGTAATCAGATATTTAAGAATCAGTTCAAAGAAGGAAAAAAAATGCAACCAGTGAATTTATAACTTTTTCATACCCATAAACAAACACATCCCTAGGTACTACGGGCATTCCTATTTTATAAATGGATCAGCCCTTTTCACCCATGCGCAGATGATGCCAGGGATCTTCCTTCTGCGGTTTATCAGTAGATAAGTCAACTAGCGCTTCAATGTTAAGCTCGATCCCTACGAAGTGGATCATTCTATTTAATTTGCAGGTAAGACAGATCGTAAACGGAGGGATAGGAAGCAGAAGGGGAGATACCATAGATTGCGATTTCGGTCTTCGTTTATTATTATTATTATTATTATTATTATTACTTATTTTTGGAGATAAATGCAAATGCACTGAGCTAATAGGACGATCGGAGAAGAGATTCAGGTTAGGTTCAATAGAATTACGATAAATTTCAATTTCGGACTAAGTTTTTTTTTTTCCCCTCATAACATATGCACGAAAATAGTTTCTTCTTTTTCTTCCCCTCCCCTTATATATCTATGAGAATCTGAATTCAGGCAATTCAGGTAAAAATTGACAAAATCCTCATGTACTTGGTAAATTTTAACAGCAATATTTATGAAAGCTTTTCCAAATATTACTAAATAGCAAGTATAAGATAATTAATATTATATTAATAAACGAAAAGGACTTTATTTTTTTTCTATTTACATTCATGTTAAAAAAAAAAAAAAAAAAAAGTGAATAAACCTTACATTAAATTATACTTAATGCAAGAAAAGGAGGGTAATGTAGATGTAGAACTTCGTTTTAATTAGTGAAAAGATGGTGTACCTCAAAACAAGTTTTAATGTAATGCTTTAAGATTATTTACTGGAATAAAATCAGTTTACTGCATTATTACTTTAATATAATTGCGCTTAAAATATTATTTTCATCATATGATTGAAAACAATTGCGCATTGAATTGGAGCATTGATTGAAAACAATGCACTGTATGATTAAAAAAGTGCAAGGTTTTTTTTTTTTTTTTTTTTTAATTATTAATTAACATTAGCTACAATACATGCAATGAATGTAAAACATTCTATATCAACATAAACAAGTATAAATTGTTCCTTTCTTTTGACAGACAGGGCATTAAAAAAAAAAAAAAAAAAAAAAAAAAAGGCGAGTGAGAACTGTATTTTCTTGTAATTTTTATTTAATCAATTCACACTTTTCAATCCTTTTCTTTTTCAAAAGTTGCAACTATAAGTATATAGATGATTTAAAGCATGTTTTGAAGAAATTTGAATTATATTTATTTCCTATATTTTGCAGTGCAAGTTGATTTCCTTGTACAAAGAAATTCAGGAAAACTTGAAAAATGTTTACTCCCCAGTCACAATTAAAGAAAACTAGTATGTTGTGGCCACCACAAGACTTTCTTCTATATTTTCCTATACATATTCAATCAGTAACAATATTAAAAAAACTAGTATGTTGTGGCCATCACAAGACATTCTTCTATATTTTTCTATACATATTCAATCAGTAACAATATTTTAAAAAAATTACGTTTTTTTTTTCTGAGGTTTTTTTTTTTTTTTTTTTTTGAAGTAATACATATTCAATCAGTAACAATATTAAAAAAAAAAAAAAAAAAACGAAATTTTTTTTTTTTTTTTTTGGTAAAAGTAAAAAAAAATCGATAACTTTGTTTTAAATTATCATAGATTTATAGTTCAACCATTCATTTTAAAGGTATTGACGAGATCTTTCGAAAGATACCATCTTCAAAATTTACACACACACCCCTGGGGGGGGGGGGTACTTCCCTCCCAGGGGGGGAAGCGTTCCTCCCACATGCACAGAAATTTTTTCCTAGTTAACTGTTACTATTATCAATAAATTATATTAATTTTACAATCACAAGTCAAAAATAATTCTCATTATGTACATTTATACAAAATTTTGACCTATACTGCCATGTTAAAAATTTAGAAAACATAAGATCACAGCGCCACCTGTTGAGCGATTGATCACCAAATGTAATCAGCACCAGTTTATGTCGGGGACCAACTAAATACCAAGTTTGGTCAAATTTCGTTTAAAAAAAAATACGATTTTTTTTTTCTTAAGTTTTTTTTTCGTTAAAAGTAAAAAAATCGATAACTTTGTTTTAAATTATCACAGATTTATGATTCAACCATTCATTTTAAAGGTATTGACGAGACCTTTCGAAAGATACCCATCTTGAAACTTTGCGCCCCCGGGAGGGTACTTCCCCACCAGTTGGGGGGGAACCGATGCCCCCACATGCACAAAATATTTTTCCTAATTAACTATTACTATTATCAACGAGACCTTTCGAAATATACCCATCTTGAAAATTTACTTCCCCGGTGGTTCAATTTCATTCATTGGTTCGTGAGATAGGGTGAAAAATATGAAATTTTGCGATCACAGCGCCACCTGCTGGACGATTGATTCCCAAATTTAATTAGCACAATGCCCCACCAGGGTCCAACTATATACCAAGTTTGGTTGAATTTCATTCATTGGTTCGTGAGATACGGTGAAAACAAGAAACCACAGACAGACAGACATTTTTTAAAAACTATCAATTCGTTTTCAGGATATCCCAAAACGTGTAGATCCGTCAAGAAACGGAACTCGAAAATTTTCGCGAATCCAATACTTTCTCTATATTACATACTAGCAGGCTACGCCCGCTTCGCTGGTCACTATTTTTAAATGAATCACAAAAATTAATGAATTCTCAAAATTGCATTAAATTTTATCATGTGATAAAAAAAGAGAAAAAAAAAAATCTGATCAGGAAAAATGTCGCACCGGGTCCCCACTGCCTTCGGCAGCGTAGACCCGTGCGCTGCGCGCACGTATTCCTTCACCATCCTTATGACTTCTCAAAATTCCATGTTATTACTCATAAACTTTCATTCTTAAGAAAAGGAATTAAAAAATATATCATTTAGCATCGGGTAAAAACTCACACCGGGACGCCACTGCCGGCGGCAGCGCAGACCAATGCGCGCTGTGCGCGCACGTTTGAGGATATACGTGCGCTGTACACGCATATTCCTTCTCAACTCAAACTTTTATTATTAAGAAAATAAAATTAAAAAAAAAATCTTTTATCAACGGGTAAAAACTCGCACCGGGTCCCAAACCCATGCGCGCCTATTCCTTCCCCACCGTTCCAGCCCCTCCTAATTAACTTGCATATACCAATTTTGAACGGTCTTACTCAATTAGCTGAGATGCAAAAGAAAACCTGATCAGGACACTTTAAATTGTAAATCAGGTGAAATCTCGAATTCCACTTTCGATAATGTAAAAGAACTTTAAAATATCTTTCGAATGATGTATTAGAAATAATTTAATCATAATTAGAATATGAAATATTGAAATTTAAAAATATTACAGCGCCATCTGGCTGTAGAAATTTCTGTAATCTATTGTTCCATTCCAGATCAACAAAGCTTTCAAATGATGTATTACTCATGAAATTATTTTAATTAGTAGATGAGATACAAAAGAAAACCTAATCAGGAGACCTCAAAACGTGTAAATCGGGTGAAATCTCCAATTCCATTTTCGATAATGTAAATGTACTTTAAAATGTGTATCAACTAAAATAAGCTTTCAAATGATGTTTTACTTATGAACTTTTTTTAATTAATAACTGAGATACAAAAAAAAAAAAAAAAAAAAAAAAACTGATTCAGGACACCTCAAAACGTGTAAATCTGGTGAAAACTTTCGATAATTTAAAAAACTTTAAAATATCTTTCGAATGATGTATTACAAATAATTTAATCATAATTAGAAATTGAAATATTGAAATTTTAAAATGTTACAGCGCCATCTGACGGTACAAATTTCTGTATTCCACTGTTCGATTCCAAATCAAAAAAGCTTTCTAATGATGTATTACGAAATTATTTTAATTAGTAGCTGAGATACAAAAGAAAACTAATTCAGGAGACCTCAAAACGTGTAAATCTGGTAAAAACTGTCGATAATATAAAAGAACTTTAAAATATCTTTCAAATGATGCATTAAAAATAATTTAATCATAATTAGAAATTCAAATATTGAAATTTGAAAATATTACAGCGCCATCTGGCGGTAGAAATTTCTGTAATCCACTGTTCGATTCCAAATCAAAAAAGCTTTCTAATGATGTATTGCTTATGAAATTATTTTAATTAGTAGCTGAGATACAAAAGAAAACCTAATTAGGAGACCTCAAAACGTGTAAATCGGGTGAAATCTCGAATTCCATTTTCGATAATGTAAAAGTACTTTAAAATGTGTATCAAGTCAACAAAGCTTTCAAATGATGTATTACTTATGAAATTTTTTTAATTAATAACTGAGATATAAAAGAAAACTGATTCAGGACAGCTCAAAACGTGTAAATCTGGTGAAAACTTTCGATAATTTAAAAGAACTTTAAAATATCTTTCAATTGATATATTAAAAATAATTTAATCATAATTAGAAATTGAAATATTGAAATTTTAAAATATTACAGCGCCATCTGGCGGTACAAATTTCAGTATTCCACTGTTCGATTCCAAATCAAAAAAGCTTCCGAATGATGTATTACTTATGAAATTATTTTAATTAGTAGCTGAGATACAAAAGAAAACTAATTCAGGAGACCTCAAAACGTGTAAATCTGGTGAAAACTGTCGATAATATAAAAGAACTTTAAAATATCTTTCGAATGATGCATTAAAAATAATTTAATCATAATTAGAAATCGAAATATTGAAAGTTAAAAAAATTATAGCGCCATCTGGCGGTAGAAAATTCTGTAATCTATTGTTCCATTCCAGATAAACAAAGCTTTCAAATGATGCATCACTCATGAAATTATTTTAATTAGTAGATGAGATGCAAAAGAAAACCTAATCAGGACACCTCAAAACGTGTAAATCGGGTGAAATCTCGAATTTCATTTTCGATAATGTAAAAGTACTTTAAAATGTGTATCAACTAAAATAAGCTTTCAAATGATGTATTACTTATGAACTTTTTTTAATTAATAACTGAGATACAAAAAAAAAACTGATTCAGGACACCTCAAAACATGTAAATCTGGTGAAAACTTTCGATAATTTAAAAGAACTTTAAAATATCTTTCAATTGATATATTAAAAATAATTTAATCATAATTAGAAATTGAAATATTGAAATTTTAAAATATTATAGCGCCATCTGGCGGTACAAATTTCTGTATTCCACTGTTCGATTCCAAATCAACAAATCTTTCAAATGATGTATTACTTATGAAATTATTTTAATTAGTACCTGAGATACAAAAGAAAACCGATTCAGGAGACCTCAAAACGTGTAAATTAGGTGAAATCTCGAATCCCACTTTCGATAGTATAAAAGTACTTTAAAATATCTTTCGAATGATGTATTAAAAATAACTTAATCATATTCAGAATTCGAAATATTGAAATTTAAAAATATTACAGCGCCATCTGGCGGTAGAAAATTATGTAATCTACTGTTCAATTCTAAATCAATAAAGCTTTCAAATAATGTATTACTTATAAAATTATTTTAATTAGTAGCTGAGATACAATAGAAAACCTAATCAGGAAACCTTAAAACGTGTAAATCACGTGAAATCTCAAATTCCATTACTTATGATAGTCGGTTAATGGAAGGTGACAGAAATTTGTGGCGTCTACTCTTGAAATTCCATTCAAATAAGTTTCAAAATGACATATTACTTTTGAAATTATGCTAATTAGAAGCTGAGATACAAAAATGATATAAACACTATTATAAAACGATTTATGAATGACTTTTTCGTGGTTTTCTCCGAAACTTGGGTAATTCCGGGCTAAATACTGTTCAAAATCCATAGTATGAAATGTGAAAGGAGTATCAGAATTCGAAATTCTGCAAAATATAAAAGAATAAAGGCGTTCTGGGTTTTCCGTCGTTTTCTCCGAAACAACCGTTCCTTTTCTACGTTTTTGCCCCTCCCCCCCTTTCCGTCCCTTCTAATAATTTTACACTTGTAAATATCCGCAATCGATTTATCTTTCCTTGAAACCTAATAATAACAATTTCAAACGCTGTAACTCTTTTTATTTATTTATTTATTTATTTATTTTTTTCTGGCCGTTTGTTTGCCCCCCCCCCTCCTCTTCAAGCCCTTCCTAATAATTCTACACTTTCAAAAATATTCAGAATCGAAATATCGGGCGTTAAAAACACCAATATTACGAAATTTCAACGGCATATCTCAATTTAAAATAGTTGAAAATATAATACAAAATTTAATCTCATTTTTTTGTTTATCCACATATTTTCATGAAAATTGAACAGTAGCTTTATAATATGCTGTCTAGGCCGAATATGAATTCAAATGTAACGTAAATTAAAATTTGAAAAAAATTGAAAATGGCAATATTTTTCCCTACTACAAAACACGTGACATCTTGATCGGTTGCAATCATTTCCTTTTTGATGACAGACGATGGGTCTTCATTACTGGCATTTGAAATGATGTTGCCACAGAAAATTCATACTTTAGTTAATTTTAAAAAATCTAATTGTTGTACTGATAAACCACTTGCACACTTAGATTCAGAAAAAATGCCCCTTTCATTTGGTATCGAAATTGTAACGATCGGACAAATATTTCTAATTTATTTTCCACTTTTTCTGCTTTGAGATCGCTTTTAGATTAGACATGAGTGGACATTTTAATTAATATCTCCACAACTAATTAAAATTTTTAAATTCTGTTTCGAGGAAAACATCGGAAAGGCTCCAGAGCATCCGTATGTCAATTTTTGTACTTCTGCGTTCAATAGGGGCTGAACGTATAAAAGAACAGACAGACAGACAGACAGACAGACAGACAGACAGATAGACAGACAGACAGACAGACAAACCTTTCCTTTTATTATTATAGACTAGCAGGCTACGCCCGCTTCGCTGGTCACTATTTTTAAATGAATCACAAAAATTAATGAATTCTCAAAATTGCATTAAATTTTATCATGTGATAAAAAAAGAGAAAAAAAAAAATCTGATCAGGAAAAATGTCGCACCGGGTCCCCACTGCCTTCGGCAGCGTAGACCCGTGCGCTGCGCGCACGTATTCCTTCACCATCCTTATGACTTCTCAAAATTCCATGTTATTACTCATAAACTTTCATTCTTAAGAAAAGGAATTAAAAAATATATCATTTAGCATCGGGTAAAAACTCACACCGGGACGCCACTGCCGGCGGCAGCGCAGACCAATGCGCGCTGTGCGCGCACGTTTGAGGATATACGTGCGCTGTACACGCATATTCCTTCTCAACTCAAACTTTTATTATTAAGAAAATAAAATTAAAAAAAAAATCTTTTATCAACGGGTAAAAACTCGCACCGGGTCCCAAACCCATGCGCGCCTATTCCTTCCCCACCGTTCCAGCCCCTCCTAATTAACTTGCATATACCAATTTTGAACGGTCTTACTCAATTAGCTGAGATGCAAAAGAAAACCTGATCAGGACACTTTAAATTGTAAATCAGGTGAAATCTCGAATTCCACTTTCGATAATGTAAAAGAACTTTAAAATATCTTTCGAATGATGTATTAGAAATAATTTAATCATAATTAGAATATGAAATATTGAAATTTAAAAATATTACAGCGCCATCTGGCTGTAGAAATTTCTGTAATCTATTGTTCCATTCCAGATCAACAAAGCTTTCAAATGATGTATTACTCATGAAATTATTTTAATTAGTAGATGAGATACAAAAGAAAACCTAATCAGGAGACCTCAAAACGTGTAAATCGGGTGAAATCTCCAATTCCATTTTCGATAATGTAAATGTACTTTAAAATGTGTATCAACAAAAATAAGCTTTCAAATGATGTTTTACTTATGAACTTTTTTTAATTAATAACTGAGATACAAAAAAAAAAAAAAAAAAAAAACTGATTCAGGACACCTCAAAACGTGTAAATCTGGTGAAAACTTTCGATAATTTAAAAAACTTTAAAATATCTTTCGAATGATGTATTACAAATAATTTAATCATAATTAGAAATTGAAATATTGAAATTTTAAAATGTTACAGCGCCATCTGACGGTACAAATTTCTGTATTCCACTGTTCGATTCCAAATCAAAAAAGCTTTCTAATGATGTATTACGAAATTATTTTAATTAGTAGCTGAGATACAAAAGAAAACTAATTCAGGAGACCTCAAAACGTGTAAATCTGGTAAAAACTGTCGATAATATAAAAGAACTTTAAAATATCTTTCAAATGATGCATTAAAAATAATTTAATCATAATTAGAAATTCAAATATTGAAATTTGAAAATATTACAGCGCCATCTGGCGGTAGAAATTTCTGTAATCCACTGTTCGATTCCAAATCAAAAAAGCTTTCTAATGATGTATTACTTATGAAATTATTTTAATTAGTAGCTGAGATACAAAAGAAAACCTAATTAGGAGACCTCAAAACGTGTAAATCGGGTGAAATCTCGAATTCCATTTTCGATAATGTAAAAGTACTTTAAAATGTGTATCAAGTCAACAAAGCTTTCAAATGATGTATTACTTATGAAATTTTTTTAATTAATAACTGAGATATAAAAGAAAACTGATTCAGGACAGCTCAAAACGTGTAAATCTGGTGAAAACTTTCGATAATTTAAAAGAACTTTAAAATATCTTTCAATTGATATATTAAAAATAATTTAATCATAATTAGAAATTGAAATATTGAAATTTTAAAATATTACAGCGCCATCTGGCGGTACAAATTTCAGTATTCCACTGTTCGATTCCAAATCAAAAAAGCTTCCGAATGATGTATTACTTATGAAATTATTTTAATTAGTAGCTGAGATACAAAAGAAAACTAATTCAGGAGACCTCAAAACGTGTAAATCTGGTGAAAACTGTCGATAATATAAAAGAACTTTAAAATATCTTTCGAATGATGCATTAAAAATAATTTAATCATAATTAGAAATCGAAATATTGAAAGTTAAAAAAATTATAGCGCCATCTGGCGGTAGAAAATTCTGTAATCTATTGTTCCATTCCAGATAAACAAAGCTTTCAAATGATGCATCACTCATGAAATTATTTTAATTAGTAGATGAGATGCAAAAGAAAACCTAATCAGGACACCTCAAAACGTGTAAATCGGGTGAAATCTCGAATTTCATTTTCGATAATGTAAAAGTACTTTAAAATGTGTATCAACTAAAATAAGCTTTCAAATGATGTATTACTTATGAACTTTTTTTAATTAATAACTGAGATACAAAAAAAAAACTGATTCAGGACACCTCAAAACATGTAAATCTGGTGAAAACTTTCGATAATTTAAAAGAACTTTAAAATATCTTTCAATTGATATATTAAAAATAATTTAATCATAATTAGAAATTGAAATATTGAAATTTTAAAATATTATAGCGCCATCTGGCGGTACAAATTTCTGTATTCCACTGTTCGATTCCAAATCAACAAATCTTTCAAATGATGTATTACTTATGAAATTATTTTAATTAGTACCTGAGATACAAAAGAAAACCGATTCAGGAGACCTCAAAACGTGTAAATTAGGTGAAATCTCGAATCCCACTTTCGATAGTATAAAAGTACTTTAAAATATCTTTCGAATGATGTATTAAAAATAACTTAATCATATTCAGAATTCGAAATATTGAAATTTAAAAATATTACAGCGCCATCTGGCGGTAGAAAATTATGTAATCTACTGTTCAATTCTAAATCAATAAAGCTTTCAAATAATGTATTACTTATAAAATTATTTTAATTAGTAGCTGAGATACAATAGAAAACCTAATCAGGAAACCTTAAAACGTGTAAATCACGTGAAATCTCAAATTCCATTACTTATGATAGTCGGTTAATGGAAGGTGACAGAAATTTGTGGCGTCTACTCTTGAAATTCCATTCAAATAAGTTTCAAAATGACATATTACTTTTGAAATTATGCTAATTAGAAGCTGAGATACAAAAATGATATAAACACTATTATAAAACGATTTATGAATGACTTTTTCGTGGTTTTCTCCGAAACTTGGGTAATTCCGGGCTAAATACTGTTCAAAATCCATAGTATGAAATGTGAAAGGAGTATCAGAATTCGAAATTCTGCAAAATATAAAAGAATAAAGGCGTTCTGGGTTTTCCGTCGTTTTCTCCGAAACAACCGTTCCTTTTCTACGTTTTTGCCCCTCCCCCCCTTTCCGTCCCTTCTAATAATTTTACACTTGTAAATATCCGCAATCGATTTATCTTTCCTTGAAACCTAATAATAACAATTTCAAACGCTGTAACTCTTTTTATTTATTTATTTATTTATTTATTTTTTTCTGGCCGTTTGTTTGCCCCCCCCCCTCCTCTTCAAGCCCTTCCTAATAATTCTACACTTTCAAAAATATTCAGAATCGAAATATCGGGCGTTAAAAACACCAATATTACGAAATTTCAACGGCATATCTCAATTTAAAATAGTTGAAAATATAATACAAAATTTAATCTCATTTTTTTGTTTATCCACATATTTTCATGAAAATTGAACAGTAGCTTTATAATATGCTGTCTAGGCCGAATATGAATTCAAATGTAACGTAAATTAAAATTTGAAAAAAATTGAAAATGGCAATATTTTTCCCTACTACAAAACACGTGACATCTTGATCGGTTGCAATCATTTCCTTTTTGATGACAGACGATGGGTCTTCATTACTGGCATTTGAAATGATGTTGCCACAGAAAATTCATACTTTAGTTAATTTTAAAAAATCTAATTGTTGTACTGATAAACCACTTGCACACTTAGATTCAGAAAAAATGCCCCTTTCATTTGGTATCGAAATTGTAACGATCGGACAAATATTTCTAATTTATTTTCCACTTTTTCTGCTTTGAGATCGCTTTTAGATTAGACATGAGTGGACATTTTAATTAATATCTCCACAACTAATTAAAATTTTTAAATTCTGTTTCGAGGAAAACATCGGAAAGGCTCCAGAGCATCCGTATGTCAATTTTTGTACTTCTGCGTTCAATAGGGGCTGAACGTATAAAAGAACAGACAGACAGACAGACAGACAGACAGACAGACAGATAGACAGACAGACAGACAGACAAACCTTTCCTTTTATTATTATAGACTAGCAGGCTACGCCCGCTTCGCTGGTCACTATTTTTAAATGAATCACAAAAATTAATGAATTCTCAAAATTGCATTAAATTTTATCATGTGATAAAAAAAGAGAAAAAAAAAAATCTGATCAGGAAAAATGTCGCACCGGGTCCCCACTGCCTTCGGCAGCGTAGACCCGTGCGCTGCGCGCACGTATTCCTTCACCATCCTTATGACTTCTCAAAATTCCATGTTATTACTCATAAACTTTCATTCTTAAGAAAAGGAATTAAAAAATATATCATTTAGCATCGGGTAAAAACTCACACCGGGACGCCACTGCCGGCGGCAGCGCAGACCAATGCGCGCTGTGCGCGCACGTTTGCGGATATACGTGCGCTGTACACGCATATTCCTTCTCAACTCAAACTTTTATTATTAAGAAAATAAAATTAAAAAAAAAATCTTTTATCAACGGGTAAAAACTCGCACCGGGTCCCAAACCCATGCGCGCCTATTCCTTCCCCACCGTTCCAGCCCCTCCTAATTAACTTGCATATACCAATTTTGAACGGTCTTACTCAATTAGCTGAGATGCAAAAGAAAACCTGATCAGGACACTTTAAATTGTAAATCAGGTGAAATCTCGAATTCCACTTTCGATAATGTAAAAGAACTTTAAAATATCTTTCGAATGATGTATTAGAAATAATTTAATCATAATTAGAATATGAAATATTGAAATTTAAAAATATTACAGCGCCATCTGGCTGTAGAAATTTCTGTAATCTATTGTTCCATTCCAGATCAACAAAGCTTTCAAATGATGTATTACTCATGAAATTATTTTAATTAGTAGATGAGATACAAAAGAAAACCTAATCAGGACACCTCAAAACGTGTAAATCGGGTGAAATCTCCAATTCCATTTTCGATAATGTAAATGTACTTTAAAATGTGTATCAACAAAAATAAGCTTTCAAATGATGTTTTACTTATGAACTTTTTTTAATTAATAACTGAGATACAAAAAAAAAAAAAAAAAAAAAAAACTGATTCAGGACACCTCAAAACGTGTAAATCTGGTGAAAACTTTCGATAATTTAAAAAACTTTAAAATATCTTTCGAATGATGTATTACAAATAATTTAATCATAATTAGAAATTGAAATATTGAAATTTTAAAATGTTACAGCGCCATCTGACGGTACAAATTTCTGTATTCCACTGTTCGATTCCAAATCAAAAAAGCTTTCTAATGATGTATTACGAAATTATTTTAATTAGTAGCTGAGATACAAAAGAAAACTAATTCAGGAGACCTCAAAACGTGTAAATCTGGTAAAAACTGTCGATAATATAAAAGAACTTTAAAATATCTTTCAAATGATGCATTAAAAATAATTTAATCATAATTAGAAATTCAAATATTGAAATTTGAAAATATTACAGCGCCATCTGGCGGTAGAAATTTCTGTAATCCACTGTTCGATTCCAAATCAAAAAAGCTTTCTAATGATGTATTACTTATGAAATTATTTTAATTAGTAGCTGAGATACAAAAGAAAACCTAATTAGGAGACCTCAAAACGTGTAAATCGGGTGAAATCTCGAATTCCATTTTCGATAATGTAAAAGTACTTTAAAATGTGTATCAAGTCAACAAAGCTTTCAAATGATGTATTACTTATGAAATTTTTTTAATTAATAACTGAGATATAAAAGAAAACTGATTCAGGACAGCTCAAAACGTGTAAATCTGGTGAAAACTTTCGATAATTTAAAAGAACTTTAAAATATCTTTCAATTGATATATTAAAAATAATTTAATCATAATTAGAAATTGAAATATTGAAATTTTAAAATATTACAGCGCCATCTGGCGGTACAAATTTCAGTATTCCACTGTTCGATTCCAAATCAAAAAAGCTTCCGAATGATGTATTACTTATGAAATTATTTTAATTAGTAGCTGAGATACAAAAGAAAACTAATTCAGGAGACCTCAAAACGTGTAAATCTGGTGAAAACTGTCGATAATATAAAAGAACTTTAAAATATCTTTCGAATGATGCATTAAAAATAATTTAATCATAATTAGAAATCGAAATATTGAAAGTTAAAAAAATTATAGCGCCATCTGGCGGTAGAAAATTCTGTAATCTATTGTTCCATTCCAGATAAACAAAGCTTTCAAATGATGCATCACTCATGAAATTATTTTAATTAGTAGATGAGATGCAAAAGAAAACCTAATCAGGACACCTCAAAACGTGTAAATCGGGTGAAATCTCGAATTTCATTTTCGATAATGTAAAAGTACTTTAAAATGTGTATCAACTAAAATAAGCTTTCAAATGATGTATTACTTATGAACTTTTTTTAATTAATAACTGAGATACAAAAAAAAAAAATCTGATTCAGGACACCTCAAAACATGTAAATCTGGTGAAAACTTTCGATAATTTAAAAGAACTTTAAAATATCTTTCAATTGATATATTAAAAATAATTTAATCATAATTAGAAATTGAAATATTGAAATTTTAAAATATTATAGCGCCATCTGGCGGTACAAATTTCTGTATTCCACTGTTCGATTCCAAATCAACAAATCTTTCAAATGATGTATTACTTATGAAATTATTTTAATTAGTACCTGAGATACAAAAGAAAACCGATTCAGGAGACCTCAAAACGTGTAAATTAGGTGAAATCTCGAATCCCACTTTCGATAGTATAAAAGTACTTTAAAATATCTTTCGAATGATGTATTAAAAATAACTTAATCATATTCAGAATTCGAAATATTGAAATTTAAAAATATTACAGCGCCATCTGGCGGTAGAAAATTATGTAATCTACTGTTCAATTCTAAATCAATAAAGCTTTCAAATAATGTATTACTTATAAAATTATTTTAATTAGTAGCTGAGATACAATAGAAAACCTAATCAGGAAACCTTAAAACGTGTAAATCACGTGAAATCTCAAATTCCATTACTTATGATAGTCGGTTAATGGAAGGTGACAGAAATTTGTGGCGTCTACTCTTGAAATTCCATTCAAATAAGTTTCAAAATGACATATTACTTTTGAAATTATGCTAATTAGAAGCTGAGATACAAAAATGATATAAACACTATTATAAAACGATTTATGAATGACTTTTTCGTGGTTTTCTCCGAAACTTGGGTAATTCCGGGCTAAATACTGTTCAAAATCCATAGTATGAAATGTGAAAGGAGTATCAGAATTCGAAATTCTGCAAAATATAAAAGAATAAAGGCGTTCTGGGTTTTCCGTCGTTTTCTCCGAAACAACCGTTCCTTTTCTACGTTTTTGCCCCTCCCCCCCCTTTCCGTCCCTTCTAATAATTTTACACTTGTAAATATCCGCAATCGATTTATCTTTCCTTGAAACCTAATAATAACAATTTCAAACGCTGTAACTCTTTTTATTTATTTATTTTTTTTTTTTTTTTCTGGCCGTTTGTTTGCCCCCCCCCCCTCCTCTTCAAGCCCTTCCTAATAATTCTACACTTTCAAAAATATTCAGAATCGAAATATCGGGCGTTAAAAACACCAATATTACGAAATTTCAACGGCATATCTCAATTTAAAATAGTTGAAAATATAATACAAAATTTAATCTCATTTTTTTGTTTATCCACATATTTTCATGAAAATTGAACAGTAGCTTTATAATATGCTGTCTAGGCCGAATATGAATTCAAATGTAACGTAAATTAAAATTTGAAAAAAATTGAAAATGGCAATATTTTTTCCTACTACAAAACACGTGACATCTTGATCGGTTGCAATCATTTCCTTTTTGATGACAGACGATGGGTCTTCATTACTGGCATTTGAAATGATGTTGCCACAGAAAATTCATACTTTAGTTAATTTTAAAAAATCTAATTGTTGTACTGATAAACCACTTGCACACTTAGATTCAGAAAAAATGCCCCTTTCATTTGGTATCGAAATTGTAACGATCGGACAAATAGTTCTAATTTATTTTCCAATTTTTCTGCTTTGAGATCGCTTTTAGATTAGACATGAGTGGACATTTTAATTAATATCTCCACAACTAATTAAAATTTTTAAATTCTGTTTCGAGGAAAACATCGGAAAGGCTCCAGAGCATCCGTATGTCAATTTTTGTACTTCTGCGTTCAATAGGGGCTGAACGTATAAAAGAACAGACAGACAGACAGACAGACAGACAGACAGACAGACAGACAGACAGACAAACCTTTCCTTTTATTATTATAGATAATATCTCCACAACTAATTAAAATTTTTAAATTCTGTTTCGAGGAAAACATCGGAAAGGCTCCAGAGCATCCGTATGTCAATTTTTGTACTTCTGCGTTCAATAGGGGCTGAACGTATAAAAGAACAGACAGACAGACAGACAGACAGACAGACAGACAGATAGACAGACAGACAGACAGACAGACAGACAGACAGACAAACCTTTCCTTTTATTATTATAGATAGAAGAAAGTAAAAATGCAGTTGAGTGTGTGATGTGTGCAGTAAAAATTTTTAATTGTACGTAAGCGTATTCAAAAACACCAATAATCACAATTTTATAAAAAATATTCATTGTCAATCTGATTTAGATAGTAGAATTTGAAATGTCAAGAACTGAGATTTTAACCTTCATGTTGCGACATAGATACTTCCAAAAAAAAGGATAATAATAAAATAATCATAATTATATTAAATTTATTGTTTACTCAATATATATGTGAGCTTAAATTTGGTAAATATTTTTAAACTTAAAAAAAAAAAAAAAAAATGAAATTTTTTTTTGGCAAAAAAAAAAAAAAAAATGTATATATATCACCTTGACTTGAAGAAATTTGAGAACCGTTTGGAGAAATTTACTTTCGATCATCCGACAACACTAGCCCCAGAGCTTTTTTTTGCGATAAATGAAAAAAAAAAAAAAAAATCTCGTCAATCAAATCTTTGACAGGAGTCAAGATGAACTTAAAATTGTCAAGAAAGAATCAAGCAATAAGCAACAACCACGAGCCAAATCAAAATCGTAAACACTCACACCTCGCGCTCGCGCGCGCAATCGCAAGAGCAAAGGTTCCCATCCCTCTGTCTACCGATATACCTGCAAATTAAATAGAATGATCCACTTCGTAGGGATCGAGCTTAACATTGAAGCGCTAGTGATAAGTCATACTATAGAAGGAGTCGTCCTTAAAAGGGATGGAAGTTCTTCGATAATCTGATCTGCGTGCAAAATAGCATTTGAAATTACAAAGCAGATTATTGCCATTTATTTATTAACTTTCAGGCTTTGCCCACTCCGCTGGTCATCATATTGAAATGAATTATCAAAATTCCACATCATTAATAATAAAAAAAATCTCAAAGAAAAAATATATGTGTATGAAATCAGTCAAAATATAACTTAATGTTCCCGCTGCCTTAGGTGTCGGTTTTCCTGCACGCCACACGTCGAATCCTGGAGCCCCAATGCTTTCGGTAGTGTCTTACCTACTTTTTACTCCCTTTCCTCTTGTGTAATGTTGAAAGTTTTGCAAAATTCCTTCCCATAAAAGCGCATGTTGCGAACATTTAATCAACACTCACACATCAAAATTCACCAAAAATTCAAATAATCTGGAGTATATTCATATTTAAGCGTTAAGAATATTTAAGCATATTATTAGATTCTCTGGCGACATGATCTGGCAACCTGCATGCTGATAGCCATAGCAATTCGCATGCCGCTTATTTTTTATGATAACCTGATCACCATTTGAATATCTTATGCTTGCTGACGAAGTACGATTCTATCAAGCGGGTGGTATTGTATTTTACCATGTTTTTATATTAACTTATATTCTTGTTTGTTTGTGTGTGTTTGTTTGTTTTTCCTGTACAAATCTTGCAATCGAATTTTAACTAACTTCCCTACTAGCTAGACATTTGAAACTTTCACAATAGCTCACAGCCCAATGACAACACAATACTTCGATGTCCGATTTTTGAATTTTCGAATACTTTTCTTATAATTAATTAAAATATGAAAATAATAAGCTTCTAATACCAATAAAAATACCCATTACATTACAACGAGATATATAAAGTAGAGTGATAAATGTTAACCCTTGAGAAGATCCAAGATCAGTCATGTGTAAGGTGACCATATTTTCAAACACTGATTTGAGGACAAATTACCGTTTGTCCCCAAATCAAAGTAAATGTCGAGGACCTTGAAAACTCTATTTGGGGACTTTTTCGAGGACACGATAGACCAATATCTATATGCATTATTAATAAAAATAACTCTGATTTATGCATTACAAAATGCTTTGAATCACTTTTTTCTATGAAAAATTGCTGAGCCTAAGGTAAGTTTATGCAAATTAAATTATCCCAGCATTATTAAAATAATCAAGTCTATAGAACCCATTTACACTTAATTATGAATTATGATGATAAGAGAAAACACAAAATAGCACTATTTCATTTTAATCTTTAGAATCCCCACTCCCTGAAATGCAGAAATTATTCCCGATTATATAACTACAAGAAATAATTTCATTGAGCAAATTTTATTTTTCACTTAACATAAATCGGGCAAGATAGAATTTATATACTGATTAGTAGTGCATGATTCTTTCTCTGCTCATGAAGTATGAGGGTCTTTATTTCAAAGTTCCGTTGATTTTCAAGATAATCCAATTATTAGACTGCGATTTTGATTGGATTGGAATAGATGGGTTTTACGTCTCATTAGTGCTGTACAATGGGCAATTGGCGACAGTCTAGCACTTACCCCCACAGGTAGTCCGGAGACATGCTATCACAATTTTGATCCTCCACGGAATGGACTGTGATTTTGAAAAAATACACGCAAATATTTAAATTTCGGGACATTTAGCGTCCCCGAGTAGTCAAAGAATTTTTGGGGACAAAAAATAGAAAAGGCCAAAATTCGAGGACAGTCCTCGAATTTCGAGGACGTATGGTCACCTTAGTCATGTGACATGCTCTCCTTGCACCTGCGTATTCGGTGGTTCCCTTGGCACCAGCTTATTTTCAGTTAATTTCTATGGCAACGGTTTGGAGATTGTTCTTCGCATAAGCCATAACCGCCAATGTTTTTGTTTACTTACGTAGTTTAATATTCTTTTGTTCCAAATCATTTTGATTTTGATTTTACTTCTTTTTTATTTCGTGTAGTTGAACTTTAACCGACAAAATGCTTAAAAATAGTTGAAAAATTATTATTTGTTGTTAAATTTATCTCTTTAAAAGTTTAAATTTTCTTTTATAAACACTTTAAACTTTGCTGGGAAACGATGAAAAAAAATGTATTTTATTAATTATTAAAATGTGAATTATGTGTAAAATTATTTTAAAAACAATTTATTTCGGTCATAAGACTGTCATGTTACCTAATAATAATGATAATTTGTCGAAGTGATATTTTAAATGCCAAAATAGCGATAAAGGGCCAAACACAGCAACCTATTGGAGCATGTCTCGTGATTTATCTTGAACCACTGAAAGCTAATCCATAGAATAATAATAAAGGAAGAAGGAGCATAAGTGTTTCTACATAAGCTGTTGTGTTGCCACAACAAACAGAGATAATAGCGCTGAGGATGGGTGCCCTACTTCAAGGTTGAGAGGAGCAAAAGTAGCTTTCGCTGGCATTTCACTAGAAGGGGTTTGTAAGCATTAAGAGTATTGGCGTGCTCCTTCTTCCTTTATTATTATTCTATGAGCTAATCCTTCATCCATTGAATCAGCACTCTAATTAAAATATCTCGTTGTTAAATTACTATCTATAATTTAATTGTTGCCAGAAAAAAAAAAAAATACTAGTTCATTTTCTTTCGACATAAAAATAAATACACTTGATTAAACGTGAGTGTTAAAAAATTGTAAAAAATTAAACTATGCATCTCACAAAAATTGACGCCATTATCAATTTAAAGATTTCATACTGTTACGTACTTGGGGGTTCGTAAGTTTTCCGAGAATGAGAGGCGAAACTTGCAAAAATTCAGGAGTTTTATTTACAGAAAATTCCAGAAGAATACAGATCTATAAACTGAGTATAAGCTTTAATTCCACAACTAAACACAGCTTAAAGAAACAGCTGTCAACAGCAAATCCACAGTACAAACTATAGAGCAATAACACATAAAGCAAATCTCATTGAAAGAGGCTCAGAATTCCTTCAATAGCACTGCAAGCATTGACGAAACTGACTGAGAACTGATCTGGGTTTGGCGCGCTGGAGCTCCTTTTATACATCTCTGAAGAACCCAGAATGTTCGGGAAATTTCCCGTAACTCCTTAACCAATCACATTAGAACGTCCACCTTTGGTATATCGATAATAAGGATTTTCTCGACAAAAGTCGCCAAGGGGAAAAGTCGCCAGGTTTGGCGCCAAATCCATTACCTGTGTATTGGACCTTTTTAATGTGTTTTAAAGGGAAAATTAAGCTATTTTAACTCGAAAAAAAGCTGGAAATGCAGAAAATTAACATTTTATCAACTTACTAAGCCTTTTTGAAAGAATTTATACAAAAATAAATACAATTATTTACAATTTCGTAACAATACGCATTGATAAGTGCTAATGTAGTTAGTTCTATAGCTATGATTTAACAGATAATTTAAAAACATGGTTTATAAAAAGTTTTTTATCTTATAATTATTAGTGCTAGAGGCCTATTTCAGTCGGTACAGTTGTCGAATTTTTATACGTCACTCTTAATAGTGCTAAGGGCCTATTTCAGTCGGTTTATTGAATGGGGATTTATTGAATGAAGTCCCCCCAAGGGCCAACTTTGACATGAGTCCCCCCTAAGGTACAACTTTGACATGAGTCCCCCCCAAGGCCCAACTTTGACATGAGTCCCCACAAGGCCCAACTTTGACATGAGTCCCCACAAGGCCCAACTTTGACATGAGTCCCCCCCAAGGTACAACTTTGACATGAGTTCCCCCCAAGGCCCAACTTTGACATGAGTCCCCACCCAGGCCCAACTTTGACATGAGTCCCCCCAAGGCCCAACTTTGACATGAGTCCCCCCAAGGTACAACTTTGACATGAGTCCCCACCCAGGCCCAACTTTGACATGAGTCCCCCCAAGGCCCAACTTTGACATGAGTCCCCCCAAGGCCCAACTTTGACATGAGCCCCCCAAGGCCCAACTTTGACATGAGTCCCCCCCCCCAAGGTACAACTTTGACATGAGTCCCCCCAAGGCCCAACTTTGACATGAGTCCCCCCAAGGCCCAACTTTGACATGAGTCCCCCCAAGGCCCAACTTTAACATGAGTCCCCTCCAAGGTACAACTTTGACATGAGTCTCCCCCCAAGGCACACCTTTGACATGAGTCCCCCCCAAGGCACACCTCCCCCTCATTGGGAAAAAGAGAAAAAACGTTGTTTTGCGGCTATAAGACAGTTTGGACGTCCAACGTTATTTCTTACAGTATCTGCAGCTGAAACACATTGGTTTGATTTAATGAAAACTTTATCATGGAATTTAGATCGTCACGAATTAACTAAAGAAGAATTTGTCGATATTGACAAGTTTAGCAGTAGGCCTCTGGCACTAAATTAAAATCTGTCAATGTCAGATTTTCATGTTTTAAATAATGAAATAATGTCGTGTCTGTATAATTTTTTTATTTTATTTTATTTATTTATTTATTTTTTTTTTTTTGTTCCATACGGCAGTTACATAAATAAAATATGAAAAATGTACATTGTGTATATTATTACCATGTTTTTATTAACTTCTATTCTTGATTGTTTGTGTGTGTGTTTGTTTGTCCGGTTACAAATCTTGCAATCTATTTTTAACTAACTTCCCTACTAGCTAGACATTTGAAACTTTCACAGTAGCTCAGAACCCAGTGACAACACAATACTTCGAAGTCCGATTTTCGAAAAGTTTTCTTTTAATTAATTAAAATATGAAAATAATAAGCTCCTATTAGCAATAAAAATAGCCATTAAAATAGCTATAATTTAATTTTTGCAAAAAAAAAAAAAAAAAAAAAAAAAAAAAACTATTCATTTTCTTTCGACATAAAAACTAATACATTTAATTAAACGGGAACATTAAAAAAAAACTTTTTTTTTCATTATTATTATTAGTTCACTGAACTGAGTTCGCATGCTTAAACATTGCTTATATATTATTTTTTGTCCTCGCGTATTTTATTAATGATTCATCAGAAAATTTAAAAACCTGGTATATAAAAAGTTTTTTTTTTTTTTTTTTTTATCTTATAACTAGTGGATCTGCAGATCAGGAGCCTCAACGTCCTATTTACATCAGACATTATTAAATCGGTCATTTTTTATTTATTCCTTATTATATAATCGTATATATTGATTGGATCGATTTGTTACCATAATCAGATACATTCCTGAGGGGGGCTGCCGCCCCCCTCAACCCCCCGCTCTGTCTCTATTTGCATATCTTATAAAGTGTTACGGAATTATAAATAATTGCATTTATTTTTCTATCAATTCTTTCAAAGAGGTTTAGTAAAGGTAATAAAATGCTAACTTTGTGCATTTCTAGTCGTTTTAGCGTTAAAATAGCCTAATTTTCCCCCTTAAAAACACTTAAAAAAGCTCCAGTGAGGAAAGAAATGGATTTGGCGACTGTTTCCCTCCTCGGCGATTCTTTTGGCGACCTTGGCGAGAAGATCCTTTTTAGGGATATACCAAATATGGAAACTCTAATCTCATTGTGAGATACGAGAATTTTCCAGAACAGTCTGTGTTCGATAGAAAAGTATAAAAGGAACATTTCTTCGCCAAGGCGGTCGGTCTCAGATCTGTGTCACTTTCGTCAAATGCTTGCTTTGCTTTGAGCCTCTTTAAATGAGACTTTCTTTACGTGTTATTGCTAAACAGTTTGTACTGTTGTTTTGCTGTTAACGGCTGTTGTTTAAGCTGTGTTTAATGGTTGAATTGAAGCTGATACTTGGTTTATAGACCTGTATTTTTCTGGAACTTCCTGTGAATACATCACTGAATTTTTGCAAGTTTTGCCTTTCATTCTCGGACAACTTACGGACCCCCAAGTACGCAACAATATGTATTCTTAATAAACGACGGTCTTGTATTATTTCCCTGAAATTCATAAATACCAAATTTCATACAAAAAAAAGAAAAAAAATTACATAGCATATCGGAAATATTTTGCGTAACCTTTAAACTAATTTCCAATTCTATGCCCTCAATTATCAACAAGAAAACATGCTTTTAAAATTCTAACAAAATTTCATTATATTTGATAGGGTGTAACCATGTTAAAATAAAATTTTAAGAAATATCGACTATAGACCATAATAGTACGAAATTATTTTATGTATCCCGGAAAAGTAGCCACAGTCATTATAAACACCAATATGAAGAATAAACCTAATTAATTATAACTCATTAATTTTTCAAACTAATTTGACATCATTTGGATGATTACAGTACATACTCGGAATTATTTTGTGTGGTCCCATAAATTATTTAGTCTATACATAAACTTTTTTAAGAGTAAACATAATTTTAAGCATCTTTATAAGGTATGTTAATTTTATTAAGTTCAATTCAGCATAAACGCATTAAAGTGCGCGCTTAAATAAAAGTTTGTCCATAGGCTCTAATGCTACGAAATTCTTTTGCGTGTCTCTGTAAACAAGCCATGAACATTGTATACACCAGTAAAAACTATTCAGCTTACTTTGCGTTTAAAATTAATAATTGCTCCAAATTTAACATCGTTTGGATGACTACGTGACATTGTCAGAACACTTTTGTAAGGTCCTGTACATTAATTAGAAAGCTTAAGAGCACATATTGTCTTCAAACAACATAAGTTTAAACATCTTACTCACGTACGCTAGTTTAATTTTCTTGATTGCAAAGTATAGATGTTAAAATGCGTTTAAACGCAATTCACCTCATACGCCGTAATGTGAAGTATTTTGGCGTGTCCCTGTATACAATCAATAAAAAGTATAGACCTAAAGAAATAAATAGCTATTTCTATACCGAGCCTGAATATATGTGTCAATTTGCAAGTCAATCGGAGAATTTTTGCCGCCGCTATTGCGGTAGAAAAACTTTGGCGTGTCCGTGTATACGAACTACAAATGAAATGCACACCCAAAACTATACAGCTAATTTCGTGGGGATCATGAACATGTGTACCAAATTTCAAGTCAATAGCGTGATATTTGCGGCCGCTATCGCACGACAGACAGACAGACAGACGGACAGACGGAACACAAAATCCTTTTGAGTCTCAACAGAGGCCCTCCACTGACGTTTCGGCAAAAATTGGAAGCCAATAGCTTGATTTTGCGATGGCTTTCGCGGTACATACAGATTCTTCCCTTAGGCCGTAATGATAGAATGACTTTGGCGTGTCCCTGTACACGAAATACAAATGGAGTACACACCTAAAACTATACAGCTGATTTCGTGGGGCGCATGAACATGTGTACCAAATTTCAAGTCAATAGCGCTATTTTTGCGGCCGCTATCGCGATACATACAAATTCCTCCCATAGGCCGTAATGATAAGAAAAATTTTGGCGTGTCCCTGTATACGAACTACAAATGAAATACATACCAAAAACTACACAGCTGATTTCGTAGGGCTCATGAACATGTGTACCAAATTTCAAGTCAATAGCGCTATTTTTGCGGCCGCTATCGCGATACATACAAATTCCTCCCATAGGCCGTAATGATAAGAAAAATTTTGGCGTGTCCCTGTATATGAACTACAAATGGAATACATACCGAAAACTATACAGCTGATTTCGTAGGGCTCATTAACATGTGTACCAAATTTCAAGTCAATAGCGCTATTTTTGCGGCCGCTATCGCGCGACAGACAGACACAGCCCAAAACCGTTTTGAGTCTCAATGTAGGGCCTCCACTGACGTTTCGGCAATTATTTTACTATTACTTTATCTCGATTTTTCAGTTGTTCATTACTGATTTTGTTTAAGCATGGCTTCCAGTTGTAGTGATTCAGTGAAAATTATTGCTGAAAAATGTAAGTGTTTGATGAAAGAGAAAGTTAGAATAGAAAGAGGCAGATGTTTTTGGAATTTTTGAAAGCATATGGGCTATTCAAAGGTAGTATGATTTGTGATGAAAATGGGAGTGATATGATTTTGAAAAAAAAAAAAAAGTGTAACAGACGGTGTAGTGGTTTTATCGTTGGCATTTTGTTTGTATTGGTATACATTATTGATAGATAAATTAATTTTGAATACTTGTTTCATTAATATTAAAAATAGACAATTTATTTCTATGCATTTCAAAACAGACGTTATTTTGAAAAATGCATTTTCGCCTTGTTTAAGTTTGGAATCCATGGCAACCATTTCTGAGAACAGCATTTCGCCGTGGTCGGCGAAAGAAAATCGCCAAAAATGAGTCTTGGAAGTATAACGGACTAGTAACCTATTTGTTCCCGAACATCACACCTCTATCAATCCTCCAATTCATCCGCCAAACTGACATTTAACTTCCACCGAAACATGTTTCCTCCACCTTCCCCTGTACATGCAAAATCCCAAGAACCAGTTACCAAAAAAGTGATTATTGCCAAAAGAAGGCACCCGTTCACCCAAAAACCGTAATGATGTTCGCGGATTTTTACTCTACAGCCAGTATATAGGGAATCCGTTCTCAACTTTCTATCAGTACTCAATGGTGTAGACCAATGTCCCAAGTGTTCCAGAATTAATTTACCTCACTTTGCGTGACAAACTACCAATAATAAATATCTACAATGATGCAAACAATAAAATATCAACGATAAAAACACAGCATTTTCATGCTAAACCACCAGTTACATTCTTTTTTTTTTTTTTTCTTTCAAAACTATATAAATAACAAACCCTCTTACATTTATCACAATTGATACTACCTTTCAATAAGGCACATGCCTTGAAAAATTCAAAACATCTCTCTCTCTCTCTCTCTAAACAATTCACTCAAAAAAATTCTTGTTTAGATTCACTCTTCTTTTTTTAAAAATAAGCCTCTCATTCGTTATAACCATTCTAATTTTCCCTATCAGTCAAGACTTATATTTTTAAATAATCATTTCAACTGAATCCCTACTACTAGAAGCAGTGTTGTCAGATTGGGAACATGTTTTATTCAATAGCCACCACTAAGTATTAAGTGTGACGGTTGCCTAATCACTTCGAAGATTGATCATCTACTATTAGGTGTATGGCTGTACCAGATTTCTGATCTAAAACTTATTCTTGTTACTGACCCGATACAGCATATTTCAAATCTTAACTCTTCTTACATTCTTAAATTTTCTAATAAAATATTTATTCTTCTAAATAATAAAATATGGATGGGTCTCACCTGAAAACGTCTAATCCAAGGGTCCGGGCGTGGATGGGGCAACTATCATCCATTAAAGAAACTAAACTCGATGAATGTAGCACTTCTTAGATGAAAACAGAATTTTTAATGCTTTGTTAGCATACATGTAAAAACGAAAACAGAACAAAAACTATCTACAGTATTTACAATTAAATATTAAAGTCTTTCTTAACATTAAAGTCTTAAATTGTCATTAGTTCTTAAATATTTATTCTAATTCTTAAAAGTTTCAATAGTTCTGTTTTAGGACTGGGGCGTCTGTAAACAAGACGATCTTAGCATAGCCCCTTCTCTATTCAAGGTCCTGTTCTGTTCTGCTTCTGATTCTAAAAAGCACCTTTCTCGAAAAAGAGGCGCCCGTCTGTCTGGAAAGGCATTTATTCTGAAAGCAGAAGAATGAACGGGGGATTCCCGACATCCTCCCACCTTGAGTTGCGACTAATCGGAGGAACTCAACAATCCAAGTTGAAGTCGTTGAGGGGGTTTCACCACACGGCCAGTTCGGGAAACCACCGGGGGTTTGGAAGTAGGATCATGGGTTCTGGAACTGGTAGGTTGTGGAGGGTCTTTCACAGGTTCCTTTTCTCTGGGGTTGAGTATCGGTTTTTGTGAGAGGTTCTTGTTTTCGGAAGTCGAAGGACTTAAATTTTCTTGGAGAGACCTATGTAAAGTGGGGTGATTCTTAAGTTCGGTACTGTCAATTTCTAAAGGAAACAATCTTTGTAATGGACGCAGAAAATATCCATTTTCGGTCTTCACCTTAGCTAGACGTATCACATTATCTTTGCCTGGGTAAATTTCTATCACTCTTGCCAAAGGCCAGTGAACACGTTTCTTATTGAAATCTTCTAATAGGACAACATCGCCGACTTTCAATTGTTTGAATCTTTTGGACTTAGATGCATGTTGTCGTAATTGTCCTAAATATTCAGCTCTGAATCTGTTTCTTAGGTTTTCTCTGATTATTTGCCTATATCTGGCTCTGCGGTTAAGATCTTTAGAATCTAAAGCATCTAGGTCAGGTACTCCTGATGTTGGTAGTTCTCTTAGGAACATCATTGGGGTTAAAGGTAAGGGGTCTGTGTTATCTTCGGAAACATAGGTTATAGGCCGTGAATTAATCACTTGTTCACAGTCACATAGTATGGTGTTAAGTTCTTCGTAATTCAAAGATGCACGACCTAAGTTTCTTTTCAGGATTCCTTTAACCATTCCAACAAGCCTCTCCCAACAGCCTCCCCACCACGGTGCTGCAGGAGGGTTGAATTTCCATCTGATCTTCTGGGTGGAAGCTACCTTGCAGATGGTTTCCCAATCTACACTCGAGAGAGCATTGCTGGTTCCAAGGAAGTTCTTCCCGTTGTCTGAATAGATGATGTAGGGTCTGCCTCTCCTTGCTATGAACCTTCTCAGAGAGTGAATAAAACTTTCTGTAGACAGAGACGTAATGGCTTCAAGATGTATGGCTCGGTAGACAGCGCAAGTAAATAAGGCTATCCACGCTTTTGATCCATCAGAAAGATGTAGAGGACCGGCTAGATCTACGCCTACCACTTCAAAAATGGCTGCTTCTCGTACTCTGTCTTCGGGTGGTACTCCAGGTTCAACATCTATTTTGGAAGTCTGAAGTTTTCTGCAAATCACGCATTTTCTTATTGAATTTCGAATGCATTTTCTAGACTTCATTATCCAAAAATTTTCTCTAAGTAGTGTCATTAGAATGCTGACTCCAGCATGCTGATTTTCTAAATGCTTCTCGAATACCAATCTTTGGACGACGGGATGCTTGTAAGGTAAGATCACAGGATATCTAAAGTTTTCACTGTCGTTTCTTTGAATTATATTGGTCTTTACTCTTAAGAGACCAGCTTTATCTTCGACAGGCCTTAAATTTCTTAATTTTGGATCTGTTTTCCCTGAAAAAGATTCTTGTTGTACTAATCGTAGAAGTACATTTTCTGCTTTTGAAAATTCTTCAACTGAAATATCTAATTCGGACATTTTCTCAGTAGTCTTCGAATTATGATAAAATCTATATATCCAGACAATGGTTCTAACTGTTTTCTTGTAAGAGGAAAAATACTGATAAAATCGATTGAAATTATCTTCTTTTTTATCTAAAAGATTTAGGATTGTCTTCCTTTTTTCGCTGTTTATGAGTTCTTCGTTTGGGTCTTCTTCTATTTGAGGCCATTCATTTTCATGTAAATAAAGCCAACTCGGACCCTCCCACCATCTCGATTTCTGTAGTTGTTCAAAGGAACATCCTCTAGATGGGAGGTCCGCAGGATTCAAATTTCCGGGTACATGTCTCCAATTGCAAATTTCGGTCAGATTTCGGATTTCTAATACTCTATTGTGTACAAATGTACCCCATTCTTGTTTTCTTCTAATCCAACCTAAAGCAGTGGTTGAATCTGACCAAAACATGGTATTTACATGTAAGTTTAAATCGTTTTGCACATTTTTGGCCAATCTAGCGCCAATAAGACAAGATAACAGTTCAAGGCGGGGTATGGTCAATTCCTTAATAGGTGCAACTCTACTTTTAGCATTGATTAACTGGACCTTGATTCCTTCTGAGGTCTCTACTCTTATGAATACGCAAGTGGCATATGCTCGCTTGCTTGCGTCAGAAAAAACATGTAATTATGTTTTCTTTTCTTTCTCTGGGCAAATGTTAAGCCACCGAGGTATTTTAATTTGGGATAAAAAGTTTATTCCTTTCAGCCAATTAGAAGATTGTTGTTTTAAAGTTTCAGGGAGCTCTTCGTCCCACTTCACCTTCTGAATCCACGTTTCTTGAAGGATTAGTCTGGAAACTAAACTGACAGGTGCTGTGAATCCCACAGGATCAAAAATTCTTTGGGTAACTGATAAAAGTTTTCTTTTTGTAAGGGGTTCACTTATCCCTAGGGGTTCTTCAATTTTACAAACTAAACTGTCATTTTTCAAATCCCAGAGTAACACGGGAGCAACCTAGGTTCATCTTCAGTTTTGTCGATCATAGCCTGGGGCCAATTCGATCGCCAACATCTCAAGTTGAAATGTGCCGAAGCCAAAATTCCTTGAGATTCTGATATGAATTTTTCTGTTTCTGGAATTGAATTCAAGCTGAGGAGGGAATTATCTAAATAGAAGCAATCTCTTAAGAGCCTAGCTGTCTCTCGCCATTGTTCGGGAACATTTTCTAAAAGGTGATTTAATGTTGCCATAAGCAAAAAAGGGCTTGAAGTTAGGCCGAAAACCACACGACAATGTTTATAAATTTTCAATTTATTTTCGCTATTAAACCAAAAAAATCTCAAAAAGTCGCGATCTTTCTCTGTTATTTTAATTTGCAGGAATGCTTTCTCTATATCGGACGAAATTCCTATCTTGTATCTGCGAAATCTATTCAAAATGCTCGGTATAATTTCTACAAGATTAGGTCCTTTTGTTAAACAATTATTAAGGGATGGACTGTTTCTAGTGTGTGCTGAGGCATTAAATACTGGACGAATTTTAGTGGTTTCACTAGATTCTTTAACCACCGGTCTGTGTGCTAAATAATGTACCTTGTCCCTTTTCTGGTCCAATACCTCTTCTATAATCTGATTGTTTTCCCAGAAATCAAAAATTTCCCCATATCCCTTTTTCCTATCAGATTTGATTAATTTATTTTCCGTCTTGTACAGGCACTTTTCTGCCAACGAGTAATTATCTGATAAAATCGAATGGTCAACTGTCCATGGTAAATTGACTTCATATCGACCGCTTTTATCTCGTTTAACAGTTTCTAGAAAATAATTCTTGGTTTCTTGTTCTAAATCCTGTTTCGATTTATTATCTTCATTAGTAATTCCTAGAGTGTCAAGGCGCCATAAATCCGATAAACTGGCGTTTGACACGTGTAATGACAACGATAGACCCGCCAAAGAATTGCCCTGCTCACTCTTGTGACCCTCTGTCTTGCCCAAAATGGTCCAACCCAATTTAGTTCTGAATGTAGTTAATCCCAATTTTGGAAAATATTTTATGTCATTTGTGAACAGTTTAGCGGACATATCAGCTCCCAAAAGTATATGTACTTCGTCTGGATTTTTCTGATATAAACAGGATTTATTATTTCTAGGGACATCTGATAAATATACACCTTCCTGTTCTAAGAGTTTTACTAATTTATCATCGCGATATAAATTCACGCCTGTGCATATTTTTTCTTGATCTAGTGCTTGTATTTACACTTAAACTTATTATCTAAACTCCCCATCGTAAATTCATAACGATTATGTTCAGCTGACATTTCCATGCCCCCAAAAAGACGATGTCTGATTGTTTCTTTTTTCATTCTTTTTAATTTTAACTTATCAGCTGCAAACTTACTGATGTAACTATTATGAGATCCGGAGTCAATAATTAACCGAATATATGATGATTTACTACCATCTCTGTTAGAAATTGCTACTATTAACGTCTGCAAATAAACATTCGCTTGTAAATTATGATTCGATAACGCCAATTTAGATTGATCATTTCTTTCGTAATTACTTATTTCCTGTTTCAAATCTTTATTTCCATTACACATTATGTCTGAATGTCTACGATTACATAACTTGCATAAAGTTTTTGATACATAGTGTCTAGCTAAATGTGAAGGTTGAAGGCATAAATAACACAATCCTTTCTTACGCAATAGATTAACTCTTTCATCAAATGGTAAATTACGAGTTTTGACACATTTGTTACTTAAATGCGATTCTGAGCAAAAATTACACCTATCACTTTTATTCTCATTTAATAAATCACAAGCAGTAGGCAATTTCCGGTTCTGAGTATCAAATTTATTAACGCGGGGGGGAAAAACATCTCTACGATTTTGATTATCTAATCTTTGAGCTGGGGGGGAGAAATGACTGGCACCGCTATCCTCTTGTCTGGTAGTTATTAAGAATTTGCGTTGTTGATACGAGTTGTTTATTTAAGAAAGATAATATATCTTTTACGCCATAGTTAACACCGTGAAATTCCATATTAAATTGTAATGCTAAATCTTTAGGTAATATTTTTAGTAATATCGGCGACAATAAACTGCCGTAGCTATCCAAAGTAACATCTAATGATTCTAAACTTCTAATGCTAGTTTGGATTTCATCGTAAATTTTCCTGAGCGATTTAATGTCACTTGAATGTTTTAGTGGGGCAATACTTAATAATTTATTCAAATGTACATTTACTAAGATGTCTTGTTTGCCATATCTTTCTTTTAAAATATCTACTACTTTTATGTAATTACTCGCGGTGACAGAGAATCCTTCTGTACATTTTAAGGGGTCAGGTGCTAAAAATGATTTCAAATAATTAAATTTATCTACAGGATCTAAATTTTCATTATTATGAATAGCCGTTTCGAATGACGACCAAAAAGTCAGCCATTTGGCTGCGTTCCCGTTAAATTTAACTGGATCTAGCGGTGGTAATTTGATGTGTATTGCTTCTTTTGAAGTATTTCTTCTTTCAATTTCTGTTGATGAAATACTTGTTTCACTTTTCTTTAGTTCTTTTAATTTTCTGTTGGCTCGAAATCGCCAAGTAATTATTTTTTCACGATATTCATTTGCTGTTTCTAATTCGGCTTCTAATTGGAGTTCTTGAGTTAAATTTTTAATCTCTGCATCTTTACTCTTTAATTTTATAGTAGTTTCATTCAATAATTCTACAGTTTCTTCTAAATCTACAACATCTGGATTTATATCATCATATAAAGTTTTCAATTTCTCTATAAATTTATTAATACTGTCTCTTATGACAGCTCTTTCTTTTTTAGCTATTACTAAATTAGCCATAATAAATACAAAAAATTAAAACTTTATAATATTATCTATCTTTTCAATTATAAATAATGGATTCAATTATAAATAATTATAAATAATAGCTGCCCACATCCCGTGTATGGGATGCCACAAAATATGGCTGTACCAGATTTCTGATCTAAAACTTATTCTTGTTACTGACCCGATACACTCTTCTTACATTCTTAAATTTTCTAATAAAATATTTATTCTTCTAAATAATAAAATATGGATGGGTCTCACCTGAAAACTTCTAATCCAAGGGTCCGGGCGTGGATGGGGCAACTATCATCCATTAAAGAAACTAAACTCGATGAATGTAGCACTTCTTAGATGAAAACAGAATTTTTAATGCTTTGTTAGCATACATGTAAAAACGAAAACAGAACAAAAACTATCTACAGTATTTACAATTAAATATTAAAGTCTTTCTTAACATTAAAGTCTTAAATTGTCATTAGTTCTTAAATATTTATTCTAATTCTTAAAAGTTTCAATAGTTCTGTTTTAGGACCGGGGCGTCTGTAAACAAGACGATCTTAGCATAGCCCCTTCTCTATTCAAGGCCCTGTTCTGTTCTGCTTCTGATTCTAAAAAGCACCTTTCTCGAAAAAGAGGCGCCCGTCTGTCTGGAAAGGCATTTATTCTGAAAGCAGAAGAATGAACGGGGGATTCCTGACAAGGTGTATGAAATATTACTTCTAAAATTTATTGGTGACTTGGTGACTATTGAATAAAAACGTCTCAAATCTGGCAACACTGACTAAAAGCCATACGTAACCAAAATAAATAATAAACAATTGAACTAGTATGTTATGGCCACCACAAGACTTTCTTCTATATTTTACTATACAAATTCTTTCAATAACAAAAAAAAAAATATATTACGATTTTTTTTCAGTTTTTTTCGTTAAAAGAGAAAAAATCGATAACTTTGTTTTAAATTATCACATATGTATAGTTCAACCATTCGTTTTAAAGGTATTGACGAGACCTTTCGAAAGATACCCATCTTGAAAATTTACTCGCCTCGTTGGGGGACGCGATGCCCCCCCCCCATGCACAGAATTTTTTTCCTAGTTAACTATTTCTATTATCAATAATTCATATTAATTTTACAATCGCAAATTAAAAATAACTCTCATGATGTACATTTATACGAAATTTTGTCCTATACTGCCATGTTAAAAATTTAGAAAAAATACGATCAAAGCGCCACCTGTTGAGCGATTGATCCCTAAATCAAATCAGCTCCAGTTTATATCAGGGGCCAACTAAATACGAAGTTTGGTAAAATTTCGTAAAGAAAAAAAAAATACGATTTTTTTTTTTTTTTTGTAAGTTTTTTTTTTTCGTTAAAAGTAAAAAAAATCGATAACTTTGTTTTAAATTATCATAGATTTATAGTTCAACCATTCGTTTTAAAGGTATTGACGAGACCTTTCGAAAGGACTCCTACACATACGAAAAAAATTTCCCAGTTGACTATTTCTATTATAAATAATTCTTGTAAATTTCATAATGATTACTAAAAAATAATTCTCTTTATGCAAATTTATACAAAATTTTGTCCTATATTACCATGTTAAAAATTTAAAATAAGCGGGATGGCAACGCAACCTGTAAAACAATTTTTACCAAAAGTTGATAGGCACTAATTTATGTCAAGATGCAACTACATACCATTTTGTATGAAATTCTGTGCAGTAGTTCCTGAGATACAGTTGCCACAAAATTTTGTCAAACACACACACACACACAGACTGACAGACAGACAGACAGATGGTCAAATCGTGTTCTACAGCTCTCAAAACGTGTAAATCCATCAAAAACCCGAGGTCGAAAATTTTTACGAATCCAATACTTTCTTCTATTGAATATAGAAGAAAGTAAAAAGCAATATAAAATATTAATAAAATGTAAAAATACAACCTGCTTGATAGAATCTTAGTTCAACGACAAGCGTAATATATTTAAATAGCAATCAGATTATCTAAATAAAATAATTATAAGATAAAAAACTTTTTAGAAACCATGTTTTTAAATTTTTGTTGAATCATAGATGTAGAACTACATTAGTACTTTATCAATGCGTATAAAATGTTCAAAGTGATAACGACGTCAATTTTTGTGAGATGCATAATTTAACTTTTTACAATTTTTTAACGTTCACATTTAATTAAATGTATTTATTTTTATGTCGAAGGAAAATAAACTCGTAAATTTTTTTTGGCGACAATTAAATTATAGCTTATATTTTAATGCCTATTTTCCCATATTTTTATTAACTCCTATTCTTTTTTGTTTGTTTGTTTGTATACTTGCATGTTTGTTTGTCCGGTACAAATCTTGCAATCGAATTTTAACTAACTTCTCTACTAGCTAGACATTTGAAGCTTTCACAGTAGTTCAGAACCCGGTGACAACGCAATACTTCGAAGTCCGATTTTCAAATATTTGATTAGTTTTCTTATAATTAATTAAAATATGAAAATAATAACATCCTGATAGCGTTAAAATAGACATTAAAATATTAGCTATAATTTAATTGTTGCCAAAAAAAAAAAAAAAAAAAAAATAAGAGTTCATTTTCTTTCGACATAAAAATAAATACATTTAGTTAAACGTGAACGTTAAAAAATTATAAAAAGTTAAATTATGCATATCACAAAAATTGACGTCATTATCACTTTAAAAATTTTATGCACTTTGATAAGTGCTCTATGATTCATCAGAAAATTTAAAACATGGTATATAAAAAGTTTTTTTTTTTTTTTTAATCTTATAATTATTTATAGCTATTAGTATGTTATTATTTTCATATTTTAATTAATTAAAAGAAATCTAATCTAAAATTCGAAAATCGGGTTTCGAAGTATTGTATTGTCACCGGGTTCTGAGCTATTCTGAAAGTTTCAAATGTGTAGCTAGTAGGGAAGTTAGTTAAAAATCGATTGCAAGATTTGTACTGGACAAACAAACAAACAAAGAAGAATCGAAGTTAATAAAAACATGGTATAAAAATATTTAACAGCATGCGGGCTTCGATTGTTTTCAACAAACAGGTTGCCATATCAAGTTGCAAAAGAATTCAGAACGACATCGCTATCGAGTATCGTTCAAAACCGCGCCAAAAAAAAGAAAAAAAAAAAAAAAAGTTATACCTTGTAAGCCCATTGTGTGTCAAAATTATAAAGAAATTGTATACCTTTATTATAGGACTTCCTTGATGACGTTAGAATTTTTCTTGCTATATGGGCGATTATTCTTATTATTTTGAAACAGCTTTAGTTAATCCACGGCCCTACTAGATCACTCTACGCCAAAGGCGCTAACGTTAAAGCGGCCATAACAAAATTGCAAATATCAATGCATGCCGCGGAATCCATCTGGGAAAGTAGATGGCGCTCGCTGCCAACCCTGAAAATCAGTTTGTAACGAATTTATTATTTTTCAGTGAATTGGTTTAAAATTATTGCTTCAATTATTTTTATGATTCAGATATTTTTGCGTATCTGAAGACTGCATTTTAAATTTTAAATTAATTTAAATGCTCTGCAAGATTGCTGTGGCGGCGCTGCACGCCGACCCTAACATTCAATGCATTTGATTCCGGAGAAATCGTCGATTGTTATGGCCGCTTTCACGACGTTGGCGTGTTGGCGCCGAGGAGTGATCTAGTAAGGCCGTGGTTAATTAAACCCTTTGAAAATGTGAAGTTTGCCACCGAAGTAGCTCGGACGTTTCTCGCCAAGACCTTTACTTATGCAATTACGAAAAACATTTTAACTCATAGCCAAAACGACAACAAAGATTTAATAGTGAACAAGAGGGCTCTACATTAAATCTGTACTAAACAGCTCTCCAAAAATACCCTTTTTTTGCGAATGCGTACAGTCGGTAACAAAAGTGTCCGAACACACTCATGTTCTTAGGCTGACTAAGAACAGGATTCGACAAGGATTTATTTAACAAAACCGTATGAAGTGTACTTTTTTTACATAGAAATTTTTGCTAGTGTTCGGACACTTTTGTTACTGACTGTACCTACACATAATACATTTCAAGGGTCTAATCAAGAACAAGCGTTGGCCGCCAAATGGTCAATAACGGTGATGAGTGATTCTCACCAAATTGCGTACGAGAAAAACAATAAGGCATCCTGTTGGCATCGTTCACATTTGAAACTGCGCCAAGGTCGTCGCTTATTCTTGACTTGACCCCATTTCAAATAGAAAAATACAAATAAATTTTTTTTATAACATATGCTAAGTAATAATTTAAAACTAGAAGAAGTGATATAAATTAAATTTTTTATTCTAATAATCTTTCACCTTTCCATGTGCAATGTTTAGTATTTAGCATTAACAAAATGTGCTGAGACTTTGAAGTTTTATTAAGTTTAGCTTTATTAGCTTATATGATTAGAGACAATCTGCATCCGAATTGAATAGACACGAAATGTTCTTGAGAAATTTCCGACTCCAATATCCATGAACCATGCAGTATTAGTTTCTATAGAAGTCCTTTCTGTAAGCTGATTTAAAATGCTTTGATTTCTCCGTTTTCCAAATATTTCCCACATTTGTACATTCCTAGATTCTTCTTCTAACTGTCTTGTTAAAGTAAAAGTGTATGGAATATGGAGGCAGTGTAATATAATCAGTGCTGTTATTATCAGAGCACAGACGAAGCAGAATAACCTGAAGAATGTCTTTTTAAGCATCTTACAGAATCGCCAGTATACAACTAAAGCTAAATATTTTACAATTGCATAAAAATAAAATATGTTGTTTCCAATTTTGATTTCAATTTTAAATTTGTGCTTTTATGTTTAGATGTTAGCTTTCAGATATGAGTAATAAGCGTTTGAAGAGCCTTCACGTTTTTCATTATTTCCGTTTTATTTTTATTAATTCCGTGTAAATAAAATTAATGTATCGTATAAATATGATGTCACTTTTAATTTAGAAAAAAAAAAAAAAAAAAAAACAGTTCTAGTTATGAAAATGCTTTTATTGGTAAAAATAACAAAATTTTAAAACTAACAAGTACAGTCATTTGCAAAATTTCAAGATCAGTAGCCGATATCATTTGTGCATATTTTTGCGTCATCTCATGTCAGACGCATTCTACTGCTATACTAAGACTCCTATAATACGAGCTGGCTCACAGCTGATCATTGTTGCCCAGCGGAAATATAGCTTGGCGACGTTTAGTTGCAGACGTATTACTCGGCGTCTTTATCGCCTAAAATGGCGAGTTTGCCTAAACAGAAGAGCGAATTGTTGTTTGTACTTGATAAGTTTGGCGGTAATATTTGGCGAAATTTTCTCATAACTCTTGTAAAAAGTAGCCATCGCTGTTGCTGTTAAATTAGTTAATTTGAAATATTTATACACTTTGAAAAGTAGTGTAGGTTGTAAAATACAACATTTAGATAATCAAACAGCAATAAAAACAAATAATTGATACAAAAAATGCAAGGAAACATATCATAATTACACTTCATATTTGTGATTGAAAGCTAAGCGTCCAATTTTCTTTTGGACAATTAATAACTAATTTCTTTTGCCGTTCTTCATCTGTTGGGAATCTAAACGTTCTAAAAACAGTTCTGGTATGATTTGAGCAATTTTCGGCTTCACAACCCCCGTTTTATGTGATTTGATAACACTTGAAATTCGGACCGCGTGGGCAACAATCGCTGAGTGGGAAACAAAATGCCTGATGAGCCAGCCTGTATTGAAGGAGCTCTATGCTATACGCAAGCGAAGCGATGACGTCACTGACTGTCCGTGGATGCAAAATATTTCCTATGCTAATCGTCCATTGGATTTCTCTATATATTAAAAAAAAGTAACTGTCGCTGGCGTCAATTTTTTTTGTCTGCGACAGCATCTTCTCGCGGAGAGCAAAGTGCTCTGCATCATGAGAGGTATCAGTGTATTCCGACTGCTTCAAGGAAGGCATTTCAGCTGCTTAGAAATTTCTATCATTTTAATTAACGAAGTTATTAAGAAAAACGTCGGGTTTATGAAGGTACTCTATTTGCCACCGGAGGGAAAATTTTCTCTTATGACGTTTTTTTCTGTGTCTCTGGCGTCACTTTCCTCAGGAAAATTAAAATGTGATCAATGGTATAAATAAGAAAATTGAGTCTAGAATTAGAATCTTTGAGATGCTCGAGAGAAGAAAAAAATTATTTAGAATAGCAAAACATGAAAATAACCGATATTTTAAAAATATTAAGTAAAAATTTAATAAAAATGAAAAGAAAATTGGTTTATATTTTTATTTTATTTTATATTATTAGTTAAGTTTATACTATTAGTTTAGTTTATATTATTAGTTTTTATTTTAACGTTAGGCGAAAAAGATTTAGTAATGAATATAATAATTATGTTAAACAACGATTGGTATAAATTTAGAAGTTAAGCCCAGAATTTTTTAAAATGAAATTTATGAGACAACAACATAGATTACTTTATATAAAGATTTAGTTTTTTCACTCAAAATATATTTAAAATGATAGATCTTTACTATGACCAATTTAGCTATTTTTGAAATTTAGAAATGAAGAAACTCGTACGTTTTTCGCCAAGGAATTCATTTACGCAACCACAATAGCCATTTTAACTCTAGCCATGCCTTAAATACAGAGAAAAAGGTACTTAGGTATAAACGCCACCGCAGCTAGGTACAACTATAGTAGTATCTCCCCACAACTGAATTTGGCGATTTTTCTTTGGCGCCGTTTTGAACGATAACGATGTCGTTCTGAACTCTTTGAGATATAATATGGCAGCCTGCATGCTGCTTATTTTGGATTTGTGATTATATGATTTAGCTTATGATTTACGATTTAGCTTATGATTTTATCATTTATGATTTTTAGATTTATGATTTAGTCATAATCGCCAAATATAAATCGCCAAATTCAGTTGTGGGGAGATACTATAGATGTTCACTCTGATAAATAAGATTCCAAAAGATGTCTCGCTGTCCCCCTATGTCTCTTGGGTACAACTATAGTATTTCCCCTCAGCTGAATTTGGCGATTTTTCTTTGGCGCCGATTTGATCGATAACGATGTCGTTCTGGATTGTTTGCGATATAATACGGCAGCCTGCGTACTATTTATTTTGGATTTATGATTTTATGATTTATAATTTAGCTTATGATTTTATCATTTATGATATATGATATATGATTTTAGATTTATGATTTAGCCATAATCGCCAAATTCAGCTGAGGGGAAATACTATAGTTGTTCCGTCTCTTGTGTGCGAACAACAAGATTACTCTTTATTGGCGCATTAGCGCAACTTCTGCTGCGGTGGCGTTAATACGTAAGAACCGAGAAAAATTATTAAATAGTGCAATAATAATAATAATAATAATAAAATTCACAACCTATTTTTGTGTTTTAAGCATTGATGTAAAACTTCGCAGAAAACAGAATTTAATTTAATACAACAGGACTTTTTTTTTTGTCTATTTTCCCATGTAATGGAATGAAGTAACTGCATTGCTAAAATATTTTAGTTACGCCTAATACAGGACCTCACTGCCAGATTTTAAATTTTTCATTTATTTTGACGATGACTTAAATTATCTATCTCAGTTATGCATGTCAAAATTTTTGCGAGAAAAGTCTAAGCTACTTCGGTGCCAAATTAAAAATTTCGCCAAGAGGTTAAACAGTTCCATTGCTTTAGCACATTTTTTTTTTTTTTTTTTTTTTTTTTTTTCAATTTTATTTTAAATATTTTTTAACTTAATTCAAGAGAGAAAAAAAGAAGAACATTTTTTATTTGAGCTAAATATACAAAATATCTCCAGGTAAAATATTATTCTTAAATATTGTTGCGTACTTGGGGGTTCGTGAGTTGTCTGAGAATGAAAGGCCAAACGTACAAAAATTCAGTAATTTATTCACAGAAAATTCCAGAAAAAATCAGGTCTATAAACCAAGTATCAGCTTCAATTCAAACAGTAAACACAGCTTAAACAACAGCTGTCAATAGCAAATCCACAGTACAAACTGTATACCAATAACACTTGAAGCAAGTCTCTCTCAAAGAAGCTCAAGAGCAATGCAAGCACTAGCGAAGCTGGCTGAGATCTGAACTGAACTGACTGCCTTGGCGGGAAAGCGCTTCCTTATATACTGTTCCATGGAACCCAGATTTTTCGAGAAAACTCTAGAAAGTGGTCAACCAATCAACTTACAGCTTCCATATTTGGTATATCCCATATAAGGATTTTCTCGCCAAGGTCGCCAAAAAAATCGCCAAGGTGGGAAAAAGTCGCCAAATTTGGCGCCAAATGCATTACCTGCATTACTGGGGCTTTTTAATGCGTTTTTAAGGGAAAATAAGGCTATTTCAACGCTAAAACGACTAGAAATGCACAAAATTAGCACTTTATCAACTTACTAAGCCTCTTTGAAAGAATTTATACAGAAATAAACACAATTATTTACAATTTTGTAACACTGCCCCCCTCCCAAGGACTGCACGTCCCGGGCAGTGCAACCCTTGGTTAAGAGGCGAAACTAACCAAATTTACAGAATCACAAATACAAAACAAAGTTACATATAATGACAAAATAGAAACAAAAATCAAGTGAGAAATATTTACAAAATTTACAAATATGTACAAGTATCTATATACAAATATTTACATTACGCATGCGCAAATTTTACCAGTATTTACATTTTAAATTTTAATATTACCGTTACTTGTGGTACTTGGCTAGCCTATTATAGTGCACCACCTTCGGTTTTGATGAAGGTGTTTTAGTGATCCGCACCACTACAACATTCAGCCTTTTTAAGACTGTGTATGGTCCATCCCAGTTGCACTGTAACTTGGGAGAGAGTTCTTTGCGTCGAACAGGATTCCACAACCAGACCTTCTCTCCTTCCTGGAACTCATGTTGTGTAGCCTTTAGATCGTACCTTGTCTTCATTTTCTCCGTTCCCATGTTAATCCGCTCCCGAGCAAGGTTGTGTACGTCCTCAAATCGTGCCTGGAGATCTTGGATATACTCCTCGGGCGATGAAGGCGCATCGGGTGGACAACCAAACAGGAGATCACAAGGGAGACGAAGTTCACGTCCGAACAGCATCTGGGCTGGAGTATAGCCGGTGGTTTCATGGACAGCACTTCGATAAGCCAGCGGGAACAATGGCAACTTCAAGTCCCAATCTTGCTGGTTCCTTGATACTAGAAGAGAGAGATTATTCAGGATGGTACGATTGAACCTCTCGACCATGCCGTCTGACTGGGGATGTAAAGGTGTTGTCCGGGTTTTGTCTATGCCGAGTAGTTGACACAGTCCTTTGAAAACATCAGAGGTAAAGTTCCTACCTTGGTCGGTATGAAGTTGTAGTGGTGTGCCGTACCTTGACACCCATTGCTGCACTAGGACCTCTGCGACTGTGCATGCCTCTTGATTGGGAATGGGATATGCCTCAGGCCACTTGGTGAAATAGTCCATCACGACGAGGATGTATTTATTTCCACTGGAGGTCCGTGGCAAAGGACCCAAGATGTCGATTGCAATCCGTTCAAATGGTGCTCCCACGTTATACCGTTGCAGTCTTCCTCGACTTCGTTTCTGCGGGCCTTTACGTGCCGCACAAGCATCACAGGATTTACACCATTTCTCCACATCCTCCTTTGCCTTGCACCAGTAGAAGCGTTCCCGAACTTTCTGCAGAGTCTTCATTACCCCAAAATGGCCTCCGGTAGAGCTACTATGCAGTTGTTCTAAAACATCTGGAATTCTTGATCTTGGTAATACAACCTGCCATCTGAAGCTTTTCCCATCATCAGATTCCCACTTTCTGTATAATACGCCGTTTCTGATATGAAGAGAGTCCCAAAGTGCCCAATAACTTTTCGTAATGGGACTAAATCTGGAAATGTCCTGCCAGGTAGGTCTGTTGCTGGTCGTCTCCTTCAGTTGTAATATAGGCTTTACGTCAGGATCTTCCATCTGGGCTTTTCTAACTTCTTCGTCACTCCATGGGTCGGGATCTTGTTCTGAAGGTGTTGAGACGGTAACTTGGCGAGCAACTGGCTGTATTCTTTGGAGTCTATCATCGGCTTTACAGCTGTATTTATGATCTTCAGATGGAGGCTTCGGCAAGAAGGCATCTGAATTTTCCCGAAGAGCTCCTCCTGGGTGGCATACTGGAGAGACATTCTTGGTTACGTCTCTAGATGTTCTTACTGGGCAGCTTCGTTTGATATGCCCGTCTTTTCCACAGCCCCAGCATTTAGTTGTTGGAGTCTTCCCTTCTTTCCTACTCTCAAGAATGCGTAGCCTTCTATTAATTTCTGCAATCATTTCCTGAATCTCTATAAGATCATCTTGAGAGCCGTTCACTTTGTCTGCTGTGCTGTTCTGGCGATGTTTATAGGAGGCTTGTTGGGCTGTCTCGAGCTTTAGGGCATACACCAAGGCTGACTCCACATCCTTCACGCCGGAGAGTCTGAGGGCTTTTTGAATATCTGGATCTCCGACAGCATCAATGAAATATTCTAGAGCCAGATCATTACGTGTTTCAGGATGACAGTCTGAGAAAGCCAAATGTGAAAGCCTCTGGATGTTTGATGCCAGTTCTTGTAAGCTTTCCCCTGGTCTCTGACGACGGGACCTGAGCTGGAGTCGACTATATTCTTTGGACCATTTCGCTCCAAAACGTAGCTCTAGTGCTCTGGTTACAGCTTCGAAGTCATATCGCTGTTCCTTCGAAAGGGTCTCCAGAATATCTGCGGCGTCGCCCCGCAACGACCCTACCAGATGAGCCGTCTTTGCAACAGAGTCCCAGCCGTTAGCTTCAGCTACGATGGAAAACTGCGTCTTATATACATGCCAGGAGGAACTGCCATCGTAGGTAGATAGCTTAATAAATTCCTGATTCTGGATTCTTCTCTCTTTACAGTTTCCTGGGGCATGGATTCTAACTTTTCTTCCATTTCTTTCTCCAAATCTTCTTCTATTCTCTTAAACTTGCTTTCTATCTCTGAAACCCTTCCTTTCAGCTCTTGATCAAAGTTTTCTTTAAATTTCTCCTCAAAATTCTCTTCTATCTTCATAAATCTCTCTTCAAAATTCTTTTCTACTTTCATAACATTTTCCTCGATCTTCATTGCTTTCTCTTCAAAACTCTCTTCTATTTTCAAAACTTTCTCTTCTATTCCATCTATTCTGCTTCCCATATCCGATAATTTACTTTCAATCACTTCCTTTACTGTCGAAAGTTCTCTCTTCACCTCGTCTTGATTAGATTTAATTTCTTCGGTCAAACTGTCTTTCAACTCTCTTTGCGATGTTTCCATTTTCTCTTGTGCTACCTTCATTTCTTTCATCTCTTGACTCAGGCTATCTTTCATCTCTCTTTGCGATGCTTCCATCTTTTCCTGTCCTGTTTCCATTTTCTCTATCAATCCAGTTTCCATCTTTTCCTGTCCGGCTTTCATTTCCTCTATCAATCCAGATCTTAACTCATTCATCTGAGCAGTGAGTCCTTCTAGAAATTTCTTCATTTCTTGTTCCATAGCTCTCGTTATCACCATTCACAGACAAATCCCCGCTTCTGACACCAGAAATGTTGCGTACTTGGGGGTTCGTGAGTTGTCTGAGAATGAAAGGCCAAACGTACAAAAATTCAGTAATTTATTCACAGAAAATTCCAGAAAAATGCAGGTCTATAAACCAAGTATCAGCTTCAATTCAAACAGTAAACACAGCTTAAACAACAGCTGTCAATAGCAAATCCACAGTACAAACTGTATACCAATAACACTTGAAGCAAGTCTCTCTCAAAGAGGCTCAAGAGCAATGCAAGCACTAGCGAAGCTGGCTGAGATCTGAACTGAACTGACTGCCTTGGCGGGAAAGCGCTTCCTTATATACTGTTCCATGGAACCCAGATTTTTCGAGAAAACTCTAGAAAGTGGTCAACCAATCAACTTACAGCTTCCATATTTGGTATATCCCATATAAGGATTTTCTCGCCAAGGTCGCCAAAAAAATCGCCAAGGTGGGAAAAAGTCGCCAAATTTGGCGCCAAATGCATTACCTGCATTACTGGGGCTTTTTAATGCGTTTGTAAGGGAAAATAAGGCTATTTCAACGCTAAAACGACCAGAAATGCACAAAATTAGCACTTTATCAACTTACTAAGCCTCTTTGAAAGAATTTATACAGAAATAAACACAATTATTTACAATTTTGTAACAGTACTATTAGAAAGAAAATGGCTAAAGTAGTTTTTCCTGTACCTTTGATGTCTCTATAAATTAAATTATATTATCCAATATCATTATATTTCCTTCTCCACACGCATTTTTTACTTTCTAAATTCAATATTATATAATATATATGTAAAAAAATCAAGGTGTAACCAGTACACATCCAGAAGTTGTAGCCAACAAATATTTAGAAGCTAATCATTAATACAAGTTCAGGAGATATCGCCAACAACTATTAAGATGTCATGTTCAATACATACCAGTAGATATCGCCAACGATAATAATTATTCAGAATATATCGCCAACAAGTATTCAGGAGCCATCATGAATATTTATTCAGAAAATATTTTTAACAAACATTCAAAAGCCATCCAATTTATGAATGGTGATGGTCTATGTTGAATACTCCAAATCGGCAATTCGTTTTTACAATATAATCAAGGATGAATTTTTCGCTAATCAGTAGGTTTCGAAAAGTGTGGTCCCCCCCCCCCCCCCCCCCGATTTAACTTAGTATTTAATATAGTTTAAGAAATGGTAAAATTAGATATTGACGGGCATCTTGTCACATTCATGGCGACAATGCAAAATCGCTATCTGAAAGAAATTGTCCTGTCGTACTACTACTAATGAAATGTTTAAAATAATTGCAATAATTACATAAGATATTTAATTTCAATAGATCTGACTATATCATATTCTAGGAAAAATGCACTTTAAAAAGTTGCATCTTTACTGTTGTAAGCACTATTTTAAACCTTGTTGTACATCAATATCATTATATAAAGCGCAAAAAATTGTTTGTTTGTGGAGGGTAATCTCTGAAACTACTGAACCGATTTAAAAACTTCTTTCACTGACCGAAAGCTACAGTATGCCATATTGTTATAGGCTATATTTAATTTTGATAAAATAAATTTTAGTTTAAAATCTGAGCATTTTAATTAAAATCCCCATAGAAGCCGTAATAGAAATGGAAATCACGGAGTAATATTAATAGGAGTTGAAGGTCCAATGGGAGAAAGCTACGAAACTGTGATCTAAATTTTTGGTAAATATTGAGGGCGCCACTTGTCATTCCTCCCTACTTCGGCGCGGATATACTGTTGTTTTCAATAGAATTTTGCTGAAGTACATTTAAATTTTTTTATTTTAAGCAATTTAATTTCTTTGTAAGTTCTTAAAACTGCATAATTCAGATGTTTCAAATAAATGCTTCGTTCCTAGTTGTAAAACAGGCTATGATAGTGATAAGAAAAACAAAAAAAAAAAGCCCTAGGAGAAAAATAAAGTCCGAGTTCGTGTTTTCTGCACCTAAAGTAAGTTTATTTTTTTTCTTTACAAAATTTCATCCATTCTCCTTCCTCCCAATTGTCTGTTTTAGCTAGCTTCGGTTCATAAGAATCGTTATTTTTTAAAAGCTTTCTTTCAAAGTAAAATTAGTATAAAATGGCTCTTAAAAAAAACCTGTTGGTTAGAATACTCTATTTAATGAAATTTGCTTTCAATCGAAATTTTTTCAGCTTGATATTATTTAAAAAAAAATAATTAAAACGAGACATTTCCCCATTGAATAACATTGCGGAAGCTGGAGAGAAGGAAGGATTGCACGCTGGCGCCATCTGTAAACATTAGAAAACAACATCACAAAATTTCAGCGTTACCTTCTTCTCCTGTCTTTTTACTCCGTGATGGAAATAATGAAATATTAAAAAAATTAACTGCTGCCAACATAAAAGAAACATTTACATATTCATTTCGTTTTTAAAATATCTTGACGTGAAAAGAAAAGAAATATATTTGCACGTGCATTAAATTGAAATTCATATAAAGCTTTTTTAATTGTTAAACTTACACGTTAAATCTGACGTCATTATAGAATTAAAAGTGTTTATTTTTCTAATAATTTAATTTGATATGATACATAGAATAATAATAGAGAAGAAGGAGCGTATATGCTTTGGTTTCGGTTCGTAAAATCCAGGAATGCTGGGTATTGGGGTTGTAACAATCTGATTGGTTGGCGACTTGTTGGCGTCTCTATGTATATATGTGATCAGTCAGTACCATCCGTGCTCTGTGAGAATGACCTGCAGCTGTAGCTTCGTATCCCGTGTAAGCCAAAAAAGAAATAAAGATCATGGAATATCATTTCATAGGTAAGTGAGTTTATTTTATATTACTTTTTCCTCAAATTAATGAGTACCTATAGGAAAGCAATTTTATGTAGAATATATTGATTATACTATCGGTATTATGTAAAAAAATTTTCAACTAAACAAAATTTATTTTCTTTTTTATTTAAATGAAGTTGTTACTGTTTCAACCTTTAGCCACATCGTTAGATTAATAATTACCTATATATATATATATATATATATATAAAGTCAAAATCAATGCAGATAGTTTTGTTATGTTATACATAATAAGCGGAAGTAAAAAAAGCTCATTAAAATAATCTTTTATAAAACGAAATCGCATCCAGTAAAACTTTTAATAACAAATCAGAGCAATCCTGTCAAGAATTAAGGAAATTTTACAAAATTCAGATCTATAAAATGGTCCCTCAACAAAATTAAAAATCATTCTTAAAAACAGCTCATTTCCAAAATTTCGTTTTGTAAAAGTTATTTTTTTTCATAATTTCTGAAGGTTCTCAGCGGTCATTTTTCAGTTAAAAAGTCGCTTTCCTTTCTTTTCCCTTAAATTCCGTGTTTCTTATTTGAAAAGTGTAAACTTAATTCTTTATTATTATTATTATTATTTTATAATGTTAAATAGAAAAGTTATGCTTCTGACAAATTTTGTTAAAAAAATGTCAAGAACACAATGAATATTCAATTAAAAATATGCTGAAAATTTATTTTATTCTTGTATTTTTCCCCCTTCTCATTACCAGGGGTGTATGAAAGAGAGGTTAGAGTAGCATGGGCCCTTTGATCTAAAAATTCATGAAAGCTAAATTATAGCAGATGTCCCGACTGCATATTAATGCTATGCAGCATTTTTTCACTGTATTTCATTTTTTTTTATGACCAACTGTGTCAATGTGAAACTAAAATTACTGTTTTGATCGTATGCTAAAAATATAGGTCACCTTATTTACTTATTTATTTAGAAAATTAGTCAGTGTTTCAATTGTTCTTGAATTCATGCTAGAAACGTCGTTTTTATTATTATTTCAAATGATTGTCTCTTATCTGCACCTACTTTACTTACCCAGTATCAGAAACAGTGCAGCAAGCGCTGCATATTGTTTACAGTTGTGCAGGTTAATTTGGCAGCTTAAAAAGTAATGTCAGGCTTAAAAATGTGCTAGTAGAACCTGTATTATGGTTTTAAGTTACTATATTTGTTGTATACTATAAATTTATTATGTTTTTGATGCAAGTTTTACATATTTTATGAGTTAATATTTTTTGTTACACTGGACCTGATCCGAATGTTTTTGGATCACAGATATATTTTGTTTTGCTGCAGATATATACAGAAAAATTCTTACTGGGTCTATAAGTCCCCAAAATTAAAACCTGGATCAACCAGTATGCGTACTTAGATGTATTTTCTTTTAATTAGTATGAGAATGAATCATTTAAATTAAAAGTGCTGCATTCCCTCCTAATTTGCAATGAATCTGTTAAAAATACCAAGCATAAATAGCTTTATATATAACATTAATAGATTTATGTGAAGGGGTGAAATATCTCAAGGGCTACACTTAAATTCAGAATTTTTTTTAATTTTGCTGTTTCTGAATTCCATGGTAAATAAATTACCTTTTTAAAGAAATGTCTTATTTTGAATGTTTAATTTGCTATATAATGTATTAAGAACTCTCCAAATATCACTTATAAAAAAAATTTGAACTTTTGAAATAAGAACTTTTGATATTAACAATTTTATATATCATTAATAAGGGTTCTGTCGCCATTCATTCTGCATGAAAGTGGCAGTTTTCAGGTTTTTTGCATGTTGGGTAGTTTTATCCCTGATTATGTTATGGCTGATTTATACTATTTTGCTGAAATTTGTTGTGCTGATGTGTGATGTGTGTGTATATTATATTGTTTAGAAATTATACAAAACCATTACCATATTATAACCATATGCCATATTATAACCATATTACCATATTATATATGCATATTGGGGAAAAAAAAAAAATTTGCACTCATAATAAGGTAAAAATATATCATGAGAAATGAAGAAAAACAGGCAGATTTTAAATAGTAATTCTTTATTATCAGCCAGTTACTCTAAATTGGAACACATTTGAAAGTTTTACGCAAGCAAAACTTTCATTTTATATAAAATATTCTTTGCAATATATAAAAAGAAAATGTATCGTTAAGTATTTTAAGAAAAACATTGTTTAAATTTAAGAAATAGTGTTTTTTGTGACACACATGACAGTACATTAGCTTACAATATCAGACATGCTAACAAAAATTATAGTTTTTTTAAATAATTTAAACGAAAAGTTAAAAATGAACCTTCAAAACAAAATTATACAATGATTCATTTGATTATTTTTAAAGCTTTGAATAATTCAAGCTTTGAAGCTGATATTTTGTTTGAAAACAAGTAGTGGAAGAAAATTAATTGGGGGGGGGGGGGGAATTCTAAATGCTTATATGGTTATTTTCAGTTTCAAGAAGTTTTATATGTTTTTTTATCACCTAAAATGGAAACAACTGAATTAGTTAAAAAAAGAAAATGCCAACCTTTACATGAAATTAACCTATCTACTGTTCATAGATTTCAAACTCAGATGATTTTTTAATACGTGCCTGGGTCGAAGCTGTTGACAGAAAGAACTGGACTCCAACTTAAAGGAACTTATTAAGATGCTCTTTAAAGCTAGGAGCCATTCCGTCAAAGGAATTTCCAATGGAACTGTCGACAAATATGCCCATAGTGAGTTACTTTTTTTTTTTTTTTTTTTTTTTACTGCAGCTTGCATGCACATCAAAGTTATTGAAAATACTGTTGTACAACATGAATAATATTTTTATTATTAATGACAAAGTAATCTCAGGATCAGAAGCTAATGAACCAATTATTTGTTTTTCTACTAATGAAAAGCTACACTATCCCTCACTACTATTATAGGCTATAATTCATATAAAAAAAAAAAAAAAAAAAAAAAAAAAAAAAAATGCATTGATGTGGTTGGTGGTGTTTATGTGCAACTTTTATAGGATTGGGGGGGGGGGGCATAATTCTGAATGTTATTGTTCCAAATTACTATAGAAGGCAATTTTTTGTGCATCAGTTGATTTTATAGTTTAGGAATTGAATGCACTTACTTTCATAACTGTAAAATTAAAATTAGTAGTAGCTAGAAAAGTCATGCATGAGTATGAGGCTACCACACATATTGTGGACCATGACTTGGTAAAGTTAGAGTGTCCCCCCCCCCCTTTGTGGCAAATTTACAACTCTAGAGTCCCAATGAGAAAGTTTCATTGTGACACCCTAATTAGAGGTGCATTCCACCCACCCCCCACCTCTCAGGAAGGCCTTCTTGAGCTTCTTTATATAAACTTATAAAAAGGCATTGAAGTTGATTTTAAAATTGATTCAGAAGCCCTACTGAAATGAGGGTTCAGCCATTCTTATCCTGCCTTAATGGAAGGCCTTGCATAAATTAGTTCTTTTGATTTTGGGGTTGTCACTCTGTGGTAATATTTTGTAAATTACATACTTTTCTACCTTAACCTAGCTTAAATTGAAATTGCAGCTAATGTTTCAGGTCAAAATAATGGAATGAGAACTTCATACAACACAATACATATACTTAAAAGCTAAGTTTCTTCAGAGGCCCGGGTATCCTGTCTTCTGTGCTCCCATTTGGTATGCCCCCCCCCACCCCACCCTAAAAATAATAATAATAATTAAAGGTGCCACAACTATTTAATCCTAATAATGGAATTACCGTGCTACTGAATATTGTATCATACCTTACATTTTGAGTTATAATCAGTAGCATATTTTATTGTTGAATGTTTAAAAGTTTTGAGATATTCAGAATTGAGGTCAATTACCACGCAATATCAATTACATAACAGTTTTTTATATTTTAAATTAAGGGGATAATGGACAGTATGTATGTATCATTTTTGTAAATTACTGTCGAAAAAAGGTATGAAAATTTGCATTTGTATTCATGGAAATATGTCAGATACAAAATACATTAGAATTTTTATTAACTTTTTAAAATGCTTTATAATTTATGCATCGATTTTACATTATTATAGTTTAACAATATTCTAAAATATTTGCATATCAATTTGTGTAGTGGATTTGTTGATAAGTTAATTTAAAAAATATATATATTATGTTAAAAGTTGTCATTAAAATTTCAACATTTAACATATTTTTAAAAATTAACTTATCAATGAATCCATAAAGTTATTGTTAAAATATGATACTGTTTAAAGTGAGAAGGAGAAATTTAAAAATAGTTAGCGAGAAACATTTAAAAAGGTTAAAAAAAAATTTAATATACCTTTTGATACCTATGTATTCAAATTTTCATAGCTATAACACAATTTACAAAGTATAACATCCACTCTCTCTTCAATACGATGCACTGATACCTTTCCTAAGATAAAAATTTCTTTTTTTTTTGGGGGGGGGGAGGGGGGAGGAGTTATGTATGTATGTATGTATATACCTATATATATATATAGAGAGAGAGAGGTTACTAGGAATATGTAATCCCTCAGCAAAAAATATACCAAAATCAATAAGTAGAACTTTGAAATCTGGGAACAACTGTACACAAAACTAGCAACACTTAATCTTTTTCAGGCATTTTGTTTTAGGTTTCTAGTTCAAGAAATGATTGTCTGAATGTGGCAAGTAAAACTCTTTTTCAAAGAAAATGTTTTAATGTTTGTATTGCTTGTTATATACAATTTAAAAAATTAAGTGTAATTTTTAAGTATAGACTGCCTTTAATAATTTATTTAGTAAACTACATTTAAATGTTTATAATTCAAAATATATGTTTTGTACAAATCTTATAATAGATATATTTCATCCCTTCTTTTGAGAGATACGTGATTCCAGTTATCAAGTATCTCTATATATAACAGTAGCATAATGAAAACATGATTAGTTTATTTAGTTTTCTTACGTATTACCCAAACTTCAAAGATTTAAAAACTTGTTAACATAATACATTTTTTCTATTACGCAATAGATATAAACTATTACTGCAATGAATCTGATTTAAAAAAAAAAAAAAAAAAAAAAAAAAAGTATGAAATTTTAACTAAGTACTTTTATTATTTATTCTTTATTTTTTCCCATTAACTTTCAAATTCAAATAAAAATAAATAAATAAATGTTTTCATTAAATTCAATTGTTACAACTCTTAATTTTGTTATTGCATACATAAAGGAGTTGATTGTTGTATTATTTGTTCAAATTTTAACTTCATTAACAAAAGTGTGTACGTTATTAAAAAAAAAAAAAAAAAAAAAAAAAAAAGGAAGGGGAAAAAAATAGTTTATACATACCATGCGCGTGCACGAATGTATCAGAGTGTCACAAACTGATCAAAAGCATCAATAATGCATTTATAATACTTACTTGTGTAAATTTTTTTTACAAACTGCAGAGAATTTTAATATTAAAAAGAAAAAATATATATTTTTTTTTTCGTGTTCATGTTATTATTATACCTCAGGAAAAGTACTTAGAATTATTATTTGTTTTGTAAATATTATTTAGTAATCTAAAATATATAGGTAAATTGCTTATCTAATAACCTATGTATTTCTGAGTTGGATCAGGTATCCACTGTAAAAGCAGGAGTTGATCCAGGTTTTAATATTTGGGTCCAATTAAAAAAAAAAAAAAAATGTCGCTAGAAACTTTTTATTTTAGCGGTTACTCTGTGTAATGTTTAATACCAAGTTAATAGCATTTTATTAAACGAGTATAGACATTAATTTAAAAATAATGCTGTAAACATGGAAAATGAAGATATGAAATACATAAACATTTTTAAACAATAAAAATGTCTTTCAGAAATAGATACAAATAATTGTTCCAAATATAATTCTACTCTATGACGAGGAATCAAATTAATATATTCATAATAAAAGATAATTTTTTTTTTTCTTTCCTTCTGCCTCTCTCTATTTTGTAAAGAAAAGATATTTTTGGGATTTTATTTAGTTATTTTTCCGTTTATGTGACAGGAAATTCTAGTGCTGCACTGAGTATCACTTTGGCCAAGTATTGGGTAGCCGAGTACCGAATACCGAGTAGTTGTAAGAAAGAGTAATTGATATACATATGAAGAATTTTGCACATCTTGAAATTAAAAAAATACCTTTTGAACCGAATGAATATTTTTGAAAGAGTATGATTATTAGAGAGGGCTTGAGGGAGGGGGGAAAAGGGGCAAAAAAAAGAAGAGTTACAGCGTTTGAAATTGGTTGGCATATTTAGATTTTAAGGCAAGGTAAATCGATTGCAGATATTTTTGAGTGTAAAATTATTATTATCGACGGAAAGGGGGGGGGAGAACGAAGGGGCAAAGATGTAGAAAAAGAACGGGAGTTTCGGAGAAAACAACGGAATACCCAGAACACCTTTATTTTCAATATTTCAAATTCTAATTATGATTAAATTACTTTTAATGCATCATTCGGAAGATATTTTAAAGTATTTTTATATTATCGAAAGTGGGATTCGAGATTTCACCTGATTTACATGTTTTAAGGTGTCCTGATTTGGTTTGTTTTTAATCTCAGCTTCTAATTAATATAACTTCATGAGTAATATGTAATTTAAAAAGTTATTGGAATTGTAAGTATATATTTCAAATCTTTGACGGAATTGAACAGTACATTACAGATATTTCTATCGCCAGATGGCACTGTAATATTTTCAAATTTCAATTTCTAACTATGATTAAATTATTTTTAATACATCATTCGAAAGATATTTTAAAGTACTTTTATATTATCAAAAGTGGAATTCGAGATTTCACCCGATTTACATGCTACCGAGCGGGAATTTATTGAGATTAAAATTTTCAATTAAGCTATTTCCATTATATGTCACTAAGCTGTTGTAAGACCTGAAACGAGTAAAAGGCGCCACCGAGCAGGAGTTTCGTAAAGTCGGATTTTTCAAGGATCGCAAACCAGCTGGTCGCCGAAGGCGGCTAGTAATACATAAAAATAATGAAATTCTTACAACTTACTCGGTATTGGTCAAATACTAAATTTGGCAGAGTATCGAGTATATACCGAGTACTCGATACAGCTCTAGGAAAATCACATCACCCTATTTATAACGAACGATGTTATGTGTTTTCTTTTAGTAAGTACAAAAATACTTCATCTAAATAAATCCTGTTAATACTTGTAATTTGTTAAAATGGTCCATTATAACAATTCCAGCATGCTATCAGTGAACCCCACTGTTGAATTGTGATAAAAATATTATGTCACATAAAACATTTAGGTTGCATTATGGTCTACGGAAAATATTATCTTTGGTCATTTAAACATTAATAAAATATATGTTAACTTCATTCTGTTGGTGATAGAAATAGAAGGAAAGGGAAGGTGTCATATGGCGCCTGCTGTAAATATATTAGACGTCAAATTGAAATTTCTAGTTGAAATTTCCGAAATTCACTTTTAACATGACTAATTGAGTGATTCTGAGTAAAACAATATTTTCTGAGCTACGCGTCAAAATTTCTGAAACACAAATGTATATATATTTGTGTGTGTGTGTGTTTTCCTTACACATCATATCAGTATGTGCACACATATGTAATGTGTTTGTTACATAGGTTATTTGCATGCATGTGCAGCAAGGGGGTTGCAAATTGTAGTTTTAAGAAAAGATAAGATTAAAAGGGATTAAAGTAAACTTTTTCTTTTTTATCTCTGTAAAGGGGGAGGGGATGAAATATGCCCCCAAATACCCAGGTGTCCAGACGACATAGGCCCTGTGCAGCAGGGGAAAAAAATACAATACAAACTTGGAGCTTTCAAAGTTAAACAAAAATAAGTTTTAAAAGAAAAGCTAGGCTTCAAATTTGATGAATGGAAAGAATTTTATAGTCATCAAATACAATAATTTAGTCGCATTTGACAATTAACGACTGCTAATTTCGAGCACTGATTCTGGTAATGCAGTATAATGACCACACATAATGCATAACATTCTTTTGTGTTGCCCTGTATAGTAATTATTAATTATATGCATGGAATTTTCTGCAAAAACATTCTTTTTAAGCATCTTAATGTTGTACATTAATTTTTCTGTTTTAGATGCAGGAAAAGAACTCTTCAAAATGCTTTTCAGAGCAAGGTGCAGGACCATGTTGCACAAAAAGCTTCCAGTGGAACTGTCGACATTTCAGAATTCTTGTACATCTAAGTTTTAAAAATTATGTTTTATAGTATCAAAAATACTTTTTATAATTGATGAAAAAGCAATGCTTTGTATATACTTTTTGATATTCTATTGTAATTCCTGCAGTATCCATCAAACAATGTAGTAATGAATTATAAAAAATCTACTTTCATCCATTTTTATTTATACTCCATAATCTATCTGAATCCTTTTATGTGATCCTATAAACAAAACATTAAATCTATCTATCTTCCTTTGGAAGATGTTTTTGCACATCTGAAAAGTGGTGCTAATTTCATTAGATTTAGTGCCCTAAAAAAAAGTAGCATAAAAGTGCTTAACCCCTTGAACTGCAATTTATTTTCAGTTAGCAGCTCATGCAGACAATTTAATTTTCTTAGTTTTAAGAGGAGGGATTGATATAGAAACTTACGGTTTTGTTGCTCAAATAATTTGTTATTATTAAAAATATTTGTTTCAGACATTTATTGTTTCACACATCACGAGTGCAGTTCGTCATGAATTATCATGACGAGCTGGACTCATCATTTCAGTTCAAGGGGTTTAAAAAAAAAAAAAAAAAAAAAAAAAACCTAGTTCCTAACTGGCAAAAATGTTTTTTTTTTTTTTTCTATTTCTATGACAGGAAAATTGCATCACACTATTTATAGCAATCAGTGTTATATTTTCTTACAGTAAGCAAGGTTGTAGTGATTAAAATAATGATTTAAATCAATTGATTTTTTTTTGAAAAAAATCACTGATTTAAATCACTTTTTTTAAATACCAAAGTTATTGTCTTTAATGGAATGAAATTGTTTATCTAACTTTAAAAAATGAGATTTTTAATTATTTCTTATGTAAATAAATAATAAGTTTTCACTGAAAAGAGAAAAATAAAATCTTTTTGTAAAAAAATAGAACCGACTCCAAAAAGCAACTACTATTCAAACAACTAATTAATAATTTTAAAAAAATGGTACGAAATGAAACTGACAATTGCGTCTAAAAGTATAAAATAATTTCCTTCGCCAAACAACCTATAACACTACAATTAATCATAACTTTTGAAGTCGGCGCAAAATTAAATAAAATTAAATTAGTTTTTAAAGGTTTGTTTTTAGATCGGTAGCAACAAATGCTATTGTCTCGAATGATCCATTTTCATGTTTCATTTATTATTTCATCACTGTATACAATTGGTCCATTAGTAGCATCTACACAGAACAGTGAACATTCTTCACAGTGCGATATTTATGTTTCTACGAAGTTAGAGTTTCCTTTGCAAATTTGGTATAACTTTGATAACTATCATCCTTGGTAACTTTTGGATTTGGCGATCAAAACATACACGCAAGATGTATATTTTCATAATATATATTGTACGATGTATTGTTTCAAATTCTTGATTGCTCCCTTAATATACCTTATCAAAATATTAATGATATCCCAAAGAAATTAAATATGTTTCCCAGATAATTTTGCGATTTTTCTTTCACCAAGGACGTCAGATACCAACATCTTCGAAAACTTTTGGTGCTTACGAAATCTTATTTGTTTTCTTGAATCAAAGTAGTTTTCCGCTGCGTTTTGCAGGTCACAATGTGAGATGTGTATTTTGAATAGGATTTGATTTTTGTATTGAATAAAGGTATCAATTTTTATTTAATTTTGCGCCGACTTCAAAAGTTATGATTAATTGTAGTGTTATAGGTTGTTTGGCGAAGGAAATTATTTTATACTTTTAGACGCAATTGTCAGTTTCATTTCGTACCATTTTTTTAAAATTATTAATTAGTTGTTTGAATAGTAGTTGCTTTTTGGAGTCGGTTCTATTTTTTTACAAAAAGATTTTATTTTTCTCTTTTCAGTGAAAACTTATTAATATAGCAGAACATCGGAAGACATTCGACGGCAGTTTCACAAATCACAACTTCTAAGAAAAGTGACATAAATCAAAAAATGGTTTCTGTCACTGAAAAATACATGAAATGCACGCAATGTGAACAAAAAATTTACATCTCGATCTAGAAAGTTATCCACTCGAGAGACAGTTATGCCAGTTTTATTCTAGTCAAGTTATTTTTAAGTTGATTTTCTCAAATGCTGCATTTTTAAGTTGTGTCACTTTTTTTGCCTTTATTGGATACGAGCAAAATCTATCTATTGAAAGAACATACGTTAAATTAAAATGTCTTTAGAAATGTAAAGAACGGATACGCTGTATTCATAACCAAAAATTCTGTTAGGCATATATATTGAACTTTACAGTGAATACTTGGTAATACTTTAAAAGAATTGGGACGGACTTTTTTGGGCACCCTGTATTTTCTTTGGATCGTAAAGATATTACAATGGGACCTATTTCAGACCAAGACCTCTACAATAAAACAAAAAGTATCAAAATCGGATCATCCGTTCAGAAGTTATGAGCTAACGAACAAAAACAAAAAAACATACGCTTTGTTTTGAGAGCCTCCTCCTTTTTGAAGTCGGTTAATTAGAGCATCTCTTACGAAAATATAAGTTTACAAACACCAACAACAAGAAATAGCTCGAATTAAGAACACCCTCTTTTCTGAAGTTGGTTGAAAACGACTTTGCGCGAATCGATGTGACCGCTTACAATAACAGTAATTTGAACCACAGAGTATACGTGTCATCCGCTACACTGCAAAGTGGGCAACGTAGTTCAAGTGTGCACAGTGTAGGAAATTCCGAACAAACAACTGCACGTTTTAAGCGTTCTATTTTTAGCAATAATGTCTAGAAACTGTCTTTTCGTAGTAAATCGATGATACTCTATAACTTCGTAATTAACTTTTCTCCAATCTTGAACCATTTTTGAGATAGGAGCGCTAATTCCACTGTCTTTCACCAGATGTCGCTTTATTATCTTTAGATTGTAAAGGTATTACAATGGGACCTACTTCAGACCAAGATCTTTACAAGAAAACAAAAAGTATCAAGTAACCGTATTTTGAACTATATAGCGTATGTCTCACCAGCTACGCTACAACGTGTGCAATGTAGCTCAAGTGTGCATAGTGTAAGAAATTGCGAACAAACAAATGCACGTTTTTAGCATTGTATTTTTAGCATCAATGACTAAACTATCTTTTCGTACTAAATCGATGATGCTCTGCAGTTTTATAATTCACTTTCCCCCCCTGTCTTGAACCGTTTCTGAGATAGGAACGCTAGCATGAATGTCTAAACAATTTTTTTTGTTCTAAATCGATGATACTCTTCTGATTTGCAATTCACTTTTACCTCTAGAACCGTTTTCGAGATAGGAACACTAACTCCTCTATTTTCTACCAGGTGGCGCTGCAAGCGGATGAACCTGGTACTGCATGGCCACTTTGCTATACTTAGATACCATTTTTATCACTATAGTTGCAGCCGTTTAGCAGTTAAAAGAGTTGGGACTGATTTTTTTGGGCACCCTGTATTTTCTTTAGATTGTAACGATATTACAATGGGACCTATTTCAGAGCAAGACCTTTAGAACAAAACAAAAAGTATCAAAATCAGAGCATCCGTTCAGAAGTTATTAGCTAACAAACATAAAAAAAACATACGGTTTGAATTGAGAACCTTCCTTCTTTTTTGAAGTCGGTTAATAAAAAAAAAAAAGTTTGTAAAATATAACAAATTATTTCATTAGACGAACTAATATTTCTCATTTCTTAACTTTAGATTCATCTCTACTAAGCAACATTAATAAACAAAAATAAATTATGCCTTAACGTTTTTAAATTATTTTTATACATATTATTATATATTTTAATAATTCATTATATTTTAATTATTTGTACAAGCACTGGTGTATGAATTGTAAATATTTAATTAGTATACAATTCATTAATTGATGTTATACGTATTACAGTTCGCCTTTGCCCACCTAGCGGTTGATATTATTTCAAAAAGAAATTATTTCCTTGTTTATACCAGTTTATGTCATTTAACAATGTCTCATATATTTAAAAAATAATAGCATATTTTATATTGTAGTGTTTAAAAAGCCCTGAAGGCTCAAAAAAGTTTTAAAAACATCATAACCTTTTAATTTAACAACATACAACCAGTTAACTATAAATCAAGGCTGCTCTCACTGCTTGGTTAATGAATTGTACCCTCTAAATACAGGAGTCTGTCCAGACTTTTCACACAGGGTCCTGTTTTTGTGAAATTGTGAAAATTTCTACACGTAATTTCATAAATCTAAATTTAGTGTGAAAATAATGTTCTTCACAAACATTTGGCTAGGGTTTTCTTTTAGTGAAATTGTGAAAAATATAATTTTTCAAAATAAAGTTATAATTAAGATTTAATTTTCGACAATGACAGTTCAGTTTTATAGAACTAAACTCGCACATATGCACAGAAGTCCTTTATAAATTAGAAATTGAGTATCAGCTTTTCGGGAGAAATACAACAAAAACATCCGATTATTCAGGCAGTTTATGTTCGTTCCACTGAAGATTAATTTTGAAAATGAGAGATTTATCAAAGGTCTAAGGCGAAAAACTTTGAGAAGGGATCCTTTTTTAGGCTAAAAATTTTTGTGAGTGGTCCTGTTTTAAGATAAAAATTTTGTGAAGGGTCCTCTTTTGGGATAAATAATTTTGTGAAGGGTCCTTTTTTAAGATACAAAATTTTGTGAAAGGTCCTTTAATGGATCCAGGTTTGCCTCTGAACAGACTCCTGAAACATAAAAAAAAGATAAAAGAATAAGTGAAAGTTTTAAGACGGTAATGAAAATGCAAATTCTGTTAATGGGTTAAGTGTGAAAAAATTTTCTTGATTCAAATGATATTTGTTAAACTTAAGTAAGATTTTTTTAGGATATAATCTTTTTCTCTCCCTTTAATTCCCTGTTCTTTTTATTTTGATTAGAAACTATGAGTAAAAATTTCTTTTTCTTAATCCATTGCTTCAGTTTTATGTCATTTTTCCTATTGAATTATCCTTTTCCAAAGTTATTTCAAGTGTTCAATACTGTGGGTATGATCTTACTTTATTTCAATACATTATTGTAGCTACAAGTCAAAGTTACAAGTTGAGTGTCTCATACTACAGCATTTATGATTGCCATAAAATTACACTTATTACGAAGATAACCATGTTGAATAAAAATATTGGTAATAAATGCTTACATGGATTTTTTCTATGGGAATATAATACTATTTATATTTTTATAATTTAAGTAAAATAATTGATAGTGTGTATATTGTGCATGTATATATATACACACACATACATATACACATAATAAAATACAAATGTTGTACAATAATGTATGATTACATAATAAAGATCATTAAAATCAAATAAATCTTGATTTAAACGGAATGCAATTGCAACACAGCTGCGGCAATTATTTGCCGATATTCACTCTAACTGAAGCAGCAGAGTTTTACTTAATATAACTATTTATCTCTGTAGATGTTAGCCTTTCCTGAAATGAGAGAAAATCGCAACGTGAAAACGCCCCTTGTTGTGTGATACAGCCCAGAAGCTAATAGGTGCCATGTCAAACCAAGGCCCAACCAAGTATCATATTCTGTTAAATTAATTTGATTGGTTCATAAAGTACAGTGTTTGAAAAAAAAAAAAGATATTTTTCAAAAAAGGTCGAATTGAGTTGGGGAAATTTCAAAACGTGTAACTTTATCGAAAACCGAAAATCTCTAAAAATTTTCTGAATCTTATATTTTCTACTTATATATGCAGAGGAAAGAATAAAAAATCCACTTTTTAAAAAATAAAAATAAGTAGTCAATTTCACTTAATTAAAATGCAAGGAAATCTCAAAACGTGTAAATTCATCGAAAACCGGAAATCAAAAGTTTTTATGTATCTTCTACTTGCTTCTTCTACCCACAAAAGCTAGCAATAAAGACACTTTTTTAAAAAATATGTAGCCAATTTCAGTTAATTGAAACATAAAGAAAGCTCAAAACACGTAAATTCAGCAAAAAATGGAAATTGGAATTTTTTCCGTATCGTCTACTTATACATGCAGCAGTTAGTAACAAATCCATTTTCCTTTTATTTAGTATATTAGTTGAATATTTATTGTTTAAATATCACCCTTTGAAATGAAATGTTTATGTTTACATTAGAAACTGGAAGTTTGCCATTTTTTTTTTTTTTTTTTTTTTTTTTTTTCTGGAGTTTTGTGATTTTAAATTAAAATTTTATCAATTTTACAGAAAAATATATCTCAATCAAACACATGTAGACAGTAACTTATATATAACTATACCCAAATATCGGAATTAAAATCGGCAGATAATTTCCGTTATTTTTTAATAATTCTTTACAAAAAATCCAATGGACGATTAACATAGAAAATCTTTTTCATGGCTCCATGGACAGACAACGACGTCATCACTTCGCTTGAGTATACTGATGCTACATTATACAAATTACAGTGTCTATGGTTTTATTTGAGCTTTATGAAATTGCCAAATTTAACAACTTTCTACTTTTAGGTATTTTTTAATGTAAAGGAATACGTGTATAAAAGGGAAAAATGGGGTAAAATGCATAAAAAATAAATGTATTTTTGAATACCTTCTTGACATCGTAAGAAAATAATATTTGTATTCGCATCTTCCGGCTAACCATACCTTTCGAATGATACTATTTTCAACCCTCTACTCCCATAATTAATATGTTAAAAAGGGACTATAAAATTTATGCTTGCCTATTAATATATAGATAATAAGAAATGCAGCCAAAAGTCTTAAACTAAATAACATTTGGTACCAGATTATTCCATAATTCATATGGGGTTTTTCCATTTAAAGCTTTTGTTGGGCATCTGTTTCTTATATAATTAGAAGTGTTAATAGCTTCTGCCCATAAATTTAAGGGTAATTTTGATTGTGATAATAGACAACGGACCATTTCAATGAGAGTTCTATTCTTTCTCTCAGCAACGCCCGATTGCTCTGGACAATGGGGGGTTGTTAACCTATGCTTAATACCATTTTCTTTCAAGAAATTTTCAAATTCAGTCCCAATAAATTCGCCCCCATTATCACTCATGAATTTTTTTATTTTTATAGATTTTTCATTTACCCAAAGAACTTTAATTTCCTTAAAAGCATTTAGTGCTTCATCTTTAGTTTTTAAGAATTTTACTGCACAATAACGAGAATAGTCATCAATAAATGTAATAAAATAAAGAGACTTCCCTATTGAGGGTATCCTTATGGGGCCACAAAGATCCGAATGAACTATTTCTAACATTTTTGTAACCCGATCTGAGTGCTTCGCCATGCTTCTAAAATTACTCCACACACTATTATTTGTTCATTAGTCATTGATGAAATGGCTATACGGGAACATGTTGAATGGGATGACCACAAATTCCATGGCTATGTTGATGTAGGAATTGGTTTGCAAGGAGATAATTTAAATGTTGCTACAAATGCTTTTGTATTCATGGTCGTAGGTATTAACTGTAAATCTAAAATTCCTGTTGGTTATTTCTTTGTTGATAGAAGACTTCTCACCGAACAACGATGCAACTTAATAAAGCAATGTCTCACACTTTTACATGAGACTGGTATCAAAGTAGTTTTTTTGACTTGTGATGGTTTGGCATCAAATATAAGTGCAGCAAAGGAATTAGTATGTGATTTCAATATTAGTAACATGAAGACCATTTTCAAACATCCTGAGACAGAAGATGATGTTGCATTTATTTTAGACCCTTGCCATATGTTGAAGCTTGTTCGAAATACATTGGGGCATTATAAATCAGCTGCAAATCAATGCAATAAATTGATACGTTGGGATTACATTAGTAAGTTGCAAGAATTTCAGGACAAAGGACTAAAATTAGCAAACAAGTTGACAAAATACCATATTAATTTCTATACACAAAAAATGAAAGTGAAACTTGCATCTCAATTGTTGAGTTCATCTGTTGCTGATACCATTAAATTTTATAATGAGGCTTTGAAATTGGAAGAGTTCAAAGGATCAGAAGCAACTTTTGAATTTATTTGAAATTTTAATGACCTTTTTGGCATTTTAAATTCTAGGAATCTGAGGCATTCTCAGTTTAAAAAGCCTATAAATAGCAAGAATGAATGTGAAATCCTTAACCGTTTGAATGAGCTATACATTTATATATCAAATTTAAAAGTTGCTATTGATGGTCCTCTGTTGCTGAATTCACAAAGAAAATGTGGTTTCTTGGGTTTCTTAATTTGTATCAAAAGTATGTTACATTTATACAAAACATTAGTAAAAAATGAAGCTCCATTGTTACAATTTTTACCAATGTAAAAATTCTTGGAAATGTTTTTCTCGCAAATCAGATCGCATTGTGGATATAATAACAATCCAACAGCTAGGCAGTTTAGATCCGCATACAGGAAACTGTTGGTTAAGTCTGAAATAAAACACTCTAAAGCATCAAACTGCATAGCTCTTGAAGACATAACAATTTTGAATATCCCTAATTGTACAGAACCAATTGATATCATAAATGCATCCTCAGCATGAAAAAAACTGCTGGAGGAGGAAGTTGATTTTATCATTTTGCCCCAACTTCAGAATACAGATCATGATTATTTACCATGTCCTGGAAGTCTAAATGAATTTTCTTCTAGAATTGTTGAATACATTGCTGGGTATATTGCAAAGCAACTAATTAATAGCATAAATTGCATTAACTGTATTACAGTCCTTACAAGTAATATTTCAAATTGTCAAATTTCTCGTATTGCTAAAGAAGATAAAGGTGGTTTAAAATATCCATCAGAAGATGTTTTCAAAATATGCAAAAGGTGTGAACAAATTTTCAGAATTGCTGTTATTAATGAAAAGGATAGGAAAAAAATTTCCTTGCAAGCATTGTCTATTTCACTTTTAAGGAGTTTTCAGGGTGACAATATATTTTCAGAACTGGATGTACATATGCATGATACATCTCTACTTGAGAACCATTCAATTCAGTTAATTCGTGCTATTGCCAAAAAGTATTACAATATACGCTTATTTTCAAACAGCAAAAGTTTAAATCAAGTTAAATCTTAGGCATGTTTGTTTTTGTTTCCTGGGACTATCCCAGTTTCTTGGATCTTAATCATACAGAATTTCATTTTCCTGTCAGTAATTGTTTTTTATGTAGCTCTATTGTACAAAAACTTATTATTATTTATTTATTTATTTATTTATTTTTTGTCACAAATTTACTGCAAAATTTAACCAAAATCAACAAACATAAATCTAAACCTTTAAAATATGTTTATCTCATAATCTTAAAGTTTTTTCAAAGATGCATAAATTGGCAGGAAGCACTCTATAGTGTTTCAGCAGGGTGGCCCATCCCCATTTTTAGTAAAATCCCACCCTCCTTGCCTCTTTTTTAATCAAAATACTGCTCCTTGCCCTTTTACGAAAAAAAAAAAAATAAAATAAAAAATAAATAAATAAATACCACAATATTAAAAAAGTAGAATAAAAAATCATTTTGGGGTGAAATTACTTTTAATTACTTGTTAATATTACATTTTTAATTTTTTGACAAAAGTGTAGTTATTGCGCTATTTTTATTTATTTATTTATTTATTTTAATTACCACTTCCTGCAATAATGAGAAACTTCTAAATTAAAAAAAAAAAAAAAAAAAGACATTCATTGGAGTATTTTGCATTTCCAGACATTCTTCGAAAATTATTTTAAGTTTTTTTTTAATTTTGCATGTACTAATGTTTAAGCTAAGGCTCCTTCTACTCACTTTGAGAGGAATTTTTCGAAAAAAAGAATTTGCATTTTAAGTTGCTTTTTTAATATTTATCTGAGAGCATTAAATGAAGTTTGAGGCTATCTATTATAAATATGTCTCCTATTTCTTCCAACCGGTTTTTTCCACTCTGGAAGAAACTTGCTTCCCTGTGTAGCAATTATCCACGGATTTTAAAAACTAAATAAAAAAATAATGCAATAAATAAATAATATGAAATTTCAAAATTTGCTTAATCATTTGCTCAACAAAAAATAGAGTTTTGAAGAAAACAGATTGTCGGCATAAAGGTTTTTGTAAAAAATAACCCATATGTGTTTAAACAACCTTTATAAAAGTTGCCCTTTTTCTATAATGTGCACCCTGCCCTTATTTATGTTCTAGAGTGATCCCTGTAATTTGTTCTTAAGTGGCAAGATTGTTATGTATCATCAGTTAACAAATGCCAAAAAAGCAGGGATTTCTGTGATTTGTAGCTAAATATTTACATATATAATATCTGAGGCACATTTCTGGAATCAGTTATGATAAATAGTGTGAATTTTGTCAGTCAGCTGTGAAAAAAAAATTGATTTTAAGCAAATGGTGTTGTGCTACTTGTGACCGTGTGATTTCCGAAATAGGGGATTATCGTGTATTTTCCGAATGGAACACCTGTTAGCTTACCCTCCGCTTCTTTCCCCTCTCCTAATCTATGAAGGGATTAACTGTTTTTGTTAGAAGTCGTCTGGAAGAAAAATGATATATTCGAACTTTGAAAGTCAACCCTTCTCATTTTTATTTGGGTATGTCCCCTCTCTGGTCATAGATAAGCTGATAAGATCGTTTAAATTTTGCCTGTATTTTAAACATGATTATTGATCGTTATATGCGCTGATAAATGTGTATGGATGCTTTTAATCTGTATTCAAAGTACTTCGTGTGTGTGTGTATATATATATATATATATATATATATATATATATATATATTCTAAGTATTTAAAAAAATTTATTAAAAACTACTTTATTTATCAAATGTGAAAATTTTTAATACTTAATTTGTTTAACAGAACTATTTGAGCTTTTAATTGGAAAAACAATTTTTAAATATTTTTAATTAAAAAGAAAAATTCTATGAATGATTAAAAATGAAATTAAATTAATAAAAACAGTTTTAGATAAACAATTTAACTAATAAAAAATATATATATATATTTCTGATGAATTGGTTGAGATTACTTAATGGTAATGTTTTCAATGGGGGAGAAAAGGAATCTATTTTAAAATAATTTTAATATTAAAAGTTTATATATAAGTAGATAGATATAAGTATTATTATAATTAGAAAATTTAGTTAAAGAAAGTTATGAAAAAACCGGATGACAGTGGAGGAGTGTATATCTTGTATCTTGATAACATTTAATTACCTGTAAAACTTAGTTACGATTGATATGTCACAGTTTGTGAGTGTTCCATGTTAGAAAGTATCTTCTGGTGGTTTTTTCAAACACTTTAGTTAATGAAAAAAGAAATTTATAAATTTGATGTAGTACTTATAAGACAATTTCTACCTAATGTATTTTTTAAACGCTTTGTAATATATTTGGTATCTAACATGACAATATTTTCCTCTACTGATTTTACTAAATTATGTTTTTCCTTCTTTCCCAAAACCCTAAATTTAGACTTGTTCCCTTCTACAAACTGGTGATTCAATTGATAAAATTGAGTGTAGAATCTTTGTATCTATGAATGCTTTCTTTTAAAAACTCTATGATCTTAGTTTAAAAAATATAGTAATATATTCCATCCTAAAATTACACAAGTCTAGTGAAGTCAAGCTATCAAACTTCTACATGTACCAACTCGTATTCTTTTATTTATTAAATATCTAACTGGAATTAAAATAAAGTACCTTATTTAATTACCTTCTAAATTTATTATTTGCTTAATTTTCCGAATAAAAAATATATATATAGTACAACACCTTTAATTCGGACTTCTATAATTCGGAAATATCCATAATCCGGACATAAAAAACAAAAATCCTCCGTTTTTGTGTTTTGTTTTGATGAATGACTACAGATGATGCCACTAAAAAAATAATTCTGTTTTAGAAAATTTGATTGTTCTCACTAACCAAAAATGAAACTGGCGTCTTTTTTAGGCACACTAAAGTGATCTTCATTTACATTTGAAAATTATTTCAATATTTTTTTTAATTAATTTAATTTTAATAATTTTTTGTATTTTCTTATTTTTTATACAAATTTTGATTTGAATATTTGGTAATACATATTTCATTATTTATTTATAATTTTTTTTTAACATAAAATCTTTTACACTGCCATTAATTTGTGTGATAATAATACTACTAATAATAATAAATTGTCATAAAATGTTCAAATAATTTAAATTCTTTTAATAATATAGCTTTGATTCTCGGGATTTATATTATTTATTCTTTTATTATATTATATATATAGTTATAATAATTTAAAATCACAAAATTATATAATTTATTCATTAGAAAAGTTATTTTTCCAAAGTGAAGCAAGATGGTGCCACTACACAAAAGGAAGCTATTTTTTGTGATTTTTTTTTTTTTTTACTTTTAATATTTCAAATAAATAAAATTGGTAATATTATTTGACTAAAAAAACAATCGATAATTTATTACATGATAATCAATGCTTTTTTTTTTAAAACAAACATTCATATATTTTAGTAACCTAAATGCATCCAAGATCCAAGTTCTGAAGGAAAAAAAAAAATCTATAATTCAGAAATTTCCGTAACTTGGAATCGGCAAGCTCCCGACAATTCCAGATTAAAGGTGTTATACTGTGTGTATATATATATATATTTGTATGTTTAGTACAGCATAAATACTTGTAACATGTAAATTATTTTCTTTGTGAAAAATTTAAACATCATTAGTAATTGTATAATGTAGTTGATTGACATGCAAGAGTACTTCAATCAAATCAATAACACCAATAAGCACTTATTGCAGTTTTACCGAGTTAGTAAGAAAAATTATGAGGGAAATTTTTTATTTATTACTATTTTGAATATAACAAAAAATAGTAAAGCAGTATGCATTAAAAGTGCATAAACCATAAATAGTACAATGCATATATATGTGTGTGTGTAAAATGGTATGTGTGTAATATAAATTTGTATATAGTAATTATATAATGTAATATATAAGTATGTTGTGTAAAATGAGATTTTTGATTTGTAGTCCTTTTTCTGATGGATTATGCAATTATTTTGTCTGAAAATAATAGTTGAATGTTTTTGAAATTTATGGAATTTTTTTTTTTTTTTTTAAAGAATATTTATTATCTTTTATTATCAGTTTTTCAGTGTATTTTATTTTCAATTATGCAACAGTTTGAGCGCAATTTTTCAAATTGCTCATTCAAAGGTAGTCTACGTATGTACTTTCCAGTAGCTGAAAAAGTGCAACATGGCAAAGAATGCTGCAGATTGTTTACAGCCCTTCAGATTACTGTAACACCTTAAAAAGAAATGCCAGGCACACAAATATAATGTACATTATGCCTCTACATTACTGTATTTGTTATATATTCTTCATTTATTTTCTTTGTAAATGCTAATTTTACATATTTTATGAATTGCTACTATTCCTTACAATATTACACTTGGTCTGGCATTCTGCTATTGAGTGTATTTAATTCTGTGATTTTTTGTCGTTACAAATTTTGTGACTTTTGTACAATAAAATACTTTTGTTTATTAGTTTCATTTAGCTAGTAACTAATTCAGTTACTAATGATATGTATTATTAAATAAAAAATATAATAAATTATTTTTTGAATAATTTTGTATTGATTTATTTAAAAAAAAAAAAAAAATAGCACTTGTTAGTTAAATTAATAAGTTAATTGTAAAAAGGTACCCATCGTAAGACAGAACTCTTACACCACTATTTTTTATCAATAACTTTTTTCATATCTGTACATTTTTTTTTTTTTTTAAGTCTGGATATGATAGAAATCATTGATAAAAATAGTCACCACTATTTTTTATCTATAATTTCTACCCTATTTGTACAGTAATTTCTTAAGATTGAATATGATAGAAATTATTCATAAGAAAAAAAGAATAGTGTTGTAAAAATTCTGCTTTGAGACAAACTTTTGCACCCAGGTAATACTGTGTTTTAATTGAATTTATAAACATACAATATTAAGTTTTTCTTTTTAATGAATAAAATAATAATAATAAAAAAAAGTTTAGCTAACAAACAATATAGTTAGTCTTAAGCAGAAAATAAACAACTTTTTATCTTGATTCTGTAACATTCAATCATTATTAAAGAAAAAAAATTAATAGTGGTAATTATCAGATTGTCTTTAAGTGACTTTAAAATAGAATAAATAGACCCAGGCCTCGTAGTATTCCTAAAAATTTACACTAATTTTATTATATGATCACTTATTTTAAAACAATGTTATTTTGCATAAGGTTTACATTGCTTTAGCATTTAAACACTTACGAAAAATACTTTATGATAATGAGCACAGTATAATAAAATGAGAGTAAAATTTTAATAATGCTACGAAGCCCGAGATCTGAAAATATGCACTCACTCCTCGCCATGTAGGAAAAAAAAAATAAATAAAACAACTCATCACTTTACTTTTCTTTTGTAACCATCATAAAAATAAATATCATTAATTGATGTCATAAAACCTGCATATTTCTAAAATTAAACACAAATTTAGTAAAATTAGAAAAATAAATAAATAATAATAATAATAAAATTGTGGTAAACCAAGGGTGGGGTAGAGGAGGTATGCAATGGTACAAGAAGTGACTATAGAGCAATAACTCTAAACCGAAGCATTAAGTTAGATTGCAGCCTAGACTCGTTTCATATGATGCACCCTTCCCCATATACTTGAAATACTATTTATAGATAATAGAATAAATGTAATACAGTTAAAAAATACATTATTCTTAGACATATCAATCACTGTGCAATAGATATATATTAATCTATACAATTATAAACTAAATTGTCAATGTTATGAATAAAATCAACTGGTTTATTTGGTTTCTTCTACAAAGGTATGATTAATCCTACAAAGATATGATAATAAGCTGAATTAAAATTTTTATTTAATCAATGAAGGACAAATGTGATGTTTGTATTTTTGTATTTAACAATATAGATTTTTTTTTTTTTTTTTTTTTAAATAAGTTGCTTTGTTCAGGTATGAGATTCTTCCGCAGATCCGTGATTTTCTGCTTTTATGTGATTTCCGTTAATTTCACGTTTTTTTTTTTTTTTTTTTTTTGGTTTAAATCAGACTCAAATAATGATCAGTGTTCAAACGCACCACGAAAGACTTGAGATTCTCAATCTTTCTCCATCCAAAATATAAATGTCAATATTCATTTTAAACGTGCTTTATCAGATTCTATAACATATAAAAGAACAGAATTATTCAATATTTCTCACTCATGTAGTTTTTTTTTATCCTGCTCCCCTCCCCGCCCCCCTTTTTTTTCGTCTCTAACCATCGCCGATCAAACATTCTGTGGGAAGCCTTTTATTTTGAAGTGTCGATATTAATACTTCCCCCCCCCCCCCACCTCCCTTTCCCATTTTCCACCACCAATCAATGATTAAATGTTGATTGTTAGCTTTTTTTTTTTTTTTTTGTATTTTTTTACACACATGTTTTATTGTGTTGATGTGCATTATTCTTTTAGTTTAATTTGTCCATTTTTAAAATATTTTGTATAGTTTAGCCACGTGCACATTATTTTTCATTTGAAATAAATTTTATGAACATATTTGTATGGTTTTCCCCGCACACGCTAATTTTCATTTGAAATTAATTTTATGAACATGCGTGTTTCCTCTTTTTCTAATTTTCTGCAATCTGATGCCTGTTTGTTTCGGAATAGACTTTACAGCTTTTCATTCATTTTTTTAGGACGGAGGACTATTAGTTTTAATCTGGATTTTTGCAGACCAGTTTTGTGTAACACCAAAATAAATAAAAAAAATCAGTCCTATCGTTACAGACTGGGTACCAAATGAAAGGGGCGACTTTTCTGAATCCAGGGGTGCAAACAGTTTTTCGACATGACAATTAGATTTTTTAAAATTAACTGAAGTATGAAATTTAGGTGACACTTCATTTTCATTCATTTCACTCATTTTAAAAAGTATGTGGCCCAATTTTACGGTCAAAAAATGAGATAAAAAATAACTAAAAATTTTACAGATTGAAATTAATAGCTAATCCTCCTCACTAAACTAAATTATGACTTTGACAGAATTTTTAATGATTTTATTATTATTTATTCATTTATTATTGAGAGGGAGAGTATATCAGGCTTTGAAATTTGTATCAGCAACTGAAAAAATAATCTTTTGAATTTCATTGCTTATAATATTTTGATTAGTGTTGAAAATTAAATTATTTTAAGATTTTAATAAGCTAATAATAATAACACCCTTGACCTTGGCGTATGTATTTTTATGTATTTTAGGAAATATTGGAAAAAATATTTATTTTTTTCTTTAATGTTCCATTTATCACAATTTGTGTTATTCTTATGGTGATCTTTGTTAACCAAAATTCATGACATGCAGTTAATACAAAAGTATTCCTTATCTAATTACAATTTTTTTTTTTAAAGAAAAAGCATGAAAAAATGAAATAAAAAAATAGTTCTTTAAATTTGTCTCATGCTCATGTTCTACAATTCCTTTATTCAGGGCTAATTGGAACCCTATATTAAAAATTCTGAAATTACATAACGACACAGATGCTTTTTATTTTTCGATTGTAATTAATAAATTACATGTGAGGGCTGTTCGTAAAGTATTTGGATTTAATTTATAACTAAAAAAATATAATTGATATACATACTTCAGTTTAATCCCCTTCAAAGTATCGTCCTTGAGAAGCAACACGCTTAGCCCAACGTTGTTGCCACTCTTGGAAGCAGGATTGGAAGTCGTTCTTTGGAATGGCCAACAGCTGTTGGATCGCTTTTTGTTTGATGGTCGTCACATCCTCAAAACGTCGTCCTTTAAGCATTTTCTTTAGCTTTGGAAATGCGAAAATTTTTAACCAAACATGGCACCGTTCAAATTGCACCAAACATGGCACCATTCAAATCGCTTAAAAGACAACGTTTTGAGGATGTGACGACCATCAAACAAAAAGCGATCAAACAGCTGTTGGCTATTCCAAAGAACGACTTCCAATCCTGCTTCAAAGAGTGGCAACAACGTTGGGCTAAGTGTGTTGCTTCTCAAGGACGATACTTTGAAGGGGATTAAACTGAAGTATGTATATCAATTATATTTTTTTAGTTATAAATTAAATCCAAATACTTTACGGACAGCCCTCGTATACTAAAAGTTCATAATTAAAAAAATACTTGTTAATTACAAAAGATATTTCTAATTATACAGCTATTTTAACAATTGCCGAAAAGTTGACAGAAAGAAAAAAAAAGACCTTAAATTAAAGCATATTAAACCAAAGTTCTTGAAATCCAATGAGCAGTTTCCATTTTTTATATGTATAACGATTTACGGATGTGAAACCATCGATCTACCTAGAAATCTTCAAGTAAATTATGTAATATAATTTATATGAAAATAAAGCAACTTTTGACTCTTGATATAAAGATTTTGAATCAGCTCTTGACTACAAAATTATTTTTAATTTTGCATTGTACGATTGTACTGCAGGTGTTGGCAACTTTGATGTTCATGAAAATTTTCAATCTCAATTTTTTTTAACAGTTTAACAAATTTTAGGATATGAGAAATTCTAAAATCACAAAAAAAAAAAAAAAAATAAATAAATAATAATAATGTGTGTCCGTATTTAAGTTAGTCAGTTTATTGTTAGTTTATGTTGACTATATCTAAAGAATGAATGATGGTTAAAAATTTAAACCAGTTTTAAAATAGTCTTTCTTATGATTCTGGCCAAAACCTTGATTTTAATGTTCTAATTTGTAAATTTATAGAAAATTTAAAATTTTCGTAACATAGCCTGAATAAGGCAAAAATTGACATCTATAAGATAAATAGCAAATCAGTATAAGGTAAATGTGTCAAAGCAAGTGATGGGAAGTCTGGTTGGTGAGGCATTTCATTCTCTGACTGGAAACTGACATTAGCAGAGCTCATTCCTCTAATCTTAAATATAGTAGGTAGGTTCTATAGTAAGTATTTATGAGAGGAAACATATGATGAATAATAGAGCAGATATTACCTATTCCAGCTAATTTTTGGTTGTAGCACCTTTTATTAATTATTTGAATATAATAGTTTTCTATTTGTAAAAATTTTAACTCAAAATGAAACAAAATCTTTATGTAAACTATTTTGTTAAAAAAGTAAATTTAGAAAATGAGTTTCAATAGCTTAGTAATTTCATTTTGCTTATTTTATCATAGAAAGTCTTATAAAATTTGAAAAAAAAAAAAAGTGGGCAAAATTGTGGGTTTTTTAAGAAAAAACTCATTGGGTCCAACCATAGAATAATAATAATATCCTATTATTATTCTATGGGTCCAACCCTGGTTTCTGCTTGTGTATGTATTGTAATTAAAGTATACAAATTTTCAGCTTAGTTGTGTGGTAAGAAATTGTTAAAATTCATAGTCAAATTTTAAGTGGATTGTGGCCCAGGGCCTTTAATCCTCCTCCAGAAGTCCATTACTGCTTGAGGAGATATTGAAAATAACTATCTGAATTACGAAATAGTAATTAATAGTAGACACATAAAACTCTCTGGGATCATTCGGAGTGATGCTATAAACTGTCACTAAAAAGCAGAAATCATTCCAACAAACCCCCAAAAATATACATGCCATTTTATTAACTGTCCTCAAATGAGGACGCTGGGCGTTAATGGGTTAATTATTTATACAAGTACAGCCTTATGACTGGTGTATGAATTGTAAATATTTAATTAGTGTATAATTCATTGATTAATATTATATATATATTCTAGTTCGCCTTTGCCCACCTAGCAGTTGATATTTCAAAAAGAAAATATTTCCTTGTTTATTCAGCTCTCATACCAGTTTATGTCATTTAGCATTGGCTCATATGATATTTAAAAAATAATAGCATAGTTTACATTGTACTGTTTAAAAAGCTCTGAAGGTTCCAAAAAGTTTTTTAAAAATAATAACATTTTAATTTAACTACATATAATCTGTTAATTACAATTCGAGGCTGCTGTCACTGCTTGTTTCAATGAATTGTACCCCACTAAATGTAAAAAAAAAAAAAAAAAAAAGATAAAAAAATAAGTGAAAGTATTAAAATGGTAATGAAAATATGAATTTTGTTAATGGGTAAAGTGTGAAAAAATTTCTTGATTCAAATGATGTTTGTTAAACCTAAGTAAAAATTTTTTAGGATATCATCTTTTATTTTTATTATCTTCCTTAATTCCTTATATATATATATATATATATATATATATATATATATATATATATATTTTAATTTTGATTAGAAACTATGAGCAAAGTTTTCTTTTTCTTAATACATTGCTTCAGTTATAGGTCATATTTCCTATTAAACTATCCTTTTCCAAAATTATTTTATGTGTTCAATACCGTGAGTAAAATTTTGCTTTATTTCAATACATTATTGTAGCTACAAAGTCAAAGTCTGAAGTTGAGTGGCTCATACAACCGCATTTATGATTGTTATAAAATTACTTCTTATTATGAAGATACTATGTTGAATAAAAATGTTGGTAATAAATGCCTATATGGACTTTTCTATAGAAATAGAATATTATTTATATTTTTATAATTTAAGTAAAATTATTGATAGTGTGGATATTGTGCATATATATACACACACATACACATAATAAAAAACAAATGTTGTACAATAATGTATGAATACATAATAAAAATCATTAAAATCAAATAAATCTTGATTTAAATAAAAAAAATCAACAACCCTGTAGGGGAGAGTGGTAATGAATGGGCCAATTTTTGGTTTGTAATTTTTTCTAATGATTCTTTTTGGCTCAGAATTAGCTCTTCAGTTACTGTACTTATTTGGTTTTTAAAAAAGTCATAAAAATTGGATTAGAAAATGTCTATAATGAATGATAATAGAAAATAAAAATATAGAAATTTGGCCCATTCATACCCACCCATGAGACTGAGTGGGCCATTGAAGGTAATAAATGGGCCACTAAAGGAATTCAATGAAAAAATGTGGAATTAACCTTTTATTCACCAAATATGACAAAATGAATAGCACTTGACATGATATGACACAAAAGCCTACTGAAATAGTAAGTAGATAATAAACATTATTTATCAAAATTTATAAAAATCAAAAGTGATATTATTAAATCTCATAATTGTAGTAGAAGAATGACAAAATAATAAGATTATAAGAAAGAAAGAACATAAAAATAATAGATAATACACATTATGATTTAACAAAATTTATATTTTTCAAAATTAATATTAAATGGCATGGTTGCATATACGTTATGATTTAACAAAATTTATATTTTTCAAAATTTATATTAAATGGCATGGTTGTAACAGCACATGATGTTCCACCAGTAATGTCTGGCTGTGGTAACTTCTTAACAATGTCTTCAAAGTTCACAACACTGACATCTGATGTGTCAGGGAAGAAAAATAAGTGAAATTAAATTTCAAGTGGTAAAATTTCATTCAGGTGAAATGCCTATTAATTGAGTATTGAGTGTAAATTTCTGGTATTATTTATTTTACCCATCAGATTCAGAATATAAACAATTATTCTAGTTTTATATCAAATGGTACAATACTGGTAGGTGGGGTCAACAACTGGACAGTTCAACTTACAACCATTTATGCAATTTAACGTATGTTTCTAATAAATAACTAATATTTCTTAGAGTGAAAATGTGCAAATTATTTTTTAGAAATCTCAATAAACCTATTCTAACTAGACAAAAATTTAATCTAAATCCATGACAGCCAGTTACGTTTCATATTAAAGATAAAATCAGAAAATAAAGAAATAAATACCATATTTTCATGATCAGAGCAAAGGTGGCCCATTCATGACCATGATATAGTGTCCCACTCAGCCCCACCTATACTTCTGGAATATATTCAGGTTTTATTTAGCACATTAAATTCAAATAACATCTAAATACATTCTAAAATTAGTTTACAGATATGCAAAGACTTGCTAATACACATACCTGCAATGCAATAATAGATACTTTTCAGCTAGTATTTATTTTACTTAAAAGAGAAAAAATTACTTTTCAGTCAGATTCTGGACCATCCTACTCTAGTGGAAAATGGCTTCTCCCAAACAAGGGAAAATTTGATGAGTTTCGTAGAACAAATAGATCCATCTATTGGTGGCATTTAAAATAATTTTATGCAAGTACTTTTTTGTTTTTTGTTAGTGACCCTTTCATCCCCATGGCCCATTCATTACCACTCTCTCCTACGTCTTTTACGTCAGTCTTAAAAGACGTAGAAACGGTGCTTTACTGTATATATATATGATTTTTCTTCGTTTATTGCCTTTCTGCAAAATGTATACAATAATTTATGTATACATATATTTACACTTAAACCTAACCCGCAGGAAAAAAATTCAGTCAACTTAATCTGAATCCAACCCACAAGAAAAATAAATCAGACAACCCAGCCCCCAGGAAGAAAATTCAGTCATCCTGACCCATACGAAAAATAAATCAGTCAACCTGAACCGAACCTAATACACAAGAGAAAAGATTTAGTCAAACAGACCCAAACCTGATTGCAGGTCAGTCTTGGGTAAAATCGGTTTACCGGACCTGATACTGGACAATTCAGATTTTCACTTAAACTGAAATTAATCACAAAGATAAAATAAAAAATTTATTTAAAGTTAATTGAACTTCAGAAATTTAAAACAACAAGTTTTCAAATATGGCGTATTTCCACACAAAATTTGTCAAATTTCCCTGACTTTGCACGAAATTCCCTGATTTTCCCAGGTGCACTTAAATTCTGACTTTCCCTGACTAGGAGCTATCCTGTTATAATATAAAACTTATTAACTCAAATGCAAAAGACATAAATCAAGTAAGTTTTTGCACATATAATTTTTATAAATTGTAAAATAAATTTCTTTGACAGAAAGTAGTTGTTTATTTATTTATTTTTTTTAACAGTTACATGTATTTATATGTGCATAATACATATCTACACACATTAAAATAATACAGTTAGACAAGGTCTAAGAATATATATTCAATAAAAAAGGCTCAAGTATAAAGGAACCTGAAAAAAATAAGTAATTTTAAATGAGTGTGAAGGCAGGGAGAGGTCATTGTAATACTTAAATATTTCAAGATTACCATTTGATTACAGGGTTAAAACTTTATTTTTGAATTATGAACAATATCAGAATCAGTGTTTTCATGCAAGATACTGACCATGAAAAAATATTTCAAGAAAAAAGCACCTGGAATGTAAATATTATAAATTTCTAAACACATTATTTTATACTAGAATTTTCAATTTTTCCGGGTGGATATAAACTGCTTTTTTTACCAAAATTTCCGTTTTTTTTTTCGGAACATTAACATCTTTATCCAGGATACACTCTTCTTTAATCACATAACTGCTTGAAAGTGTATTGCTGCATTGATTAACTATATTTATCGTCACCCCGTTCTGAAAAAATAATAAAATAAACAAAAGAAAACGCATTGTATAAAGCAGTGATGCCAGATGGTCTAAAATTATTTCCCCAAACAGGTCTTAAAATTTCCCCAAATCAGGGTATTTTTTCGAAAAAATCCCCAACTTTATTTCTACTAACGTGAGGATTTATCCCTACGACCAGGGATTTTCAATAGCTTTATTGTTATTTGGGGATTTTTTTCGAAAAAAAAATATCAAGATTTGATAAATCATTTCATTGCCAACATTGACAGATAGTTGAACTCCCCAGGTTTGTCCCCAAACATTTTAGAATTCCCCACAAAAGTCCCGAAAATGGGGACAAAATCCCCAATCTGGCATCACTGGTATAAAGGATAGAGAGAAAAGCCAAACAGCGTTAAATGCGCCAATGATGGGTGCGTTACTTCAAGGTCGAGAGGTGCAAAAGGTGCTTTCGCTGGCATCTCACTAGAAGGAGTTTGTAAGCATTAAAGTATTAGCATGCTCCTTCTTCTCTATTATTATTCTATGATATGATATGATATAATATCTAAGCATCAATGTTTAAACCACGGAGTCTTTATTACTCCGTGGTTTAAACTGATGTGTGTAAACCACGGAGTAATATTAATAGAAGTTGAAGGTCCAATGGGAGAAAGCTACGAAACTGTGATCTAAATTTTTGGTAAATATTGAGGGCGCCACTTGTCATTTCTCCCTACCTCGGCGCGGATATACTGTTGTTTTCAATAGAATTTTGCTGGAGTACATTTAAATTTTTTTATTTTAAGCAATTTAATTTCTTTGTAAGTTCTTAAAACTGCATAATTCAGATGTTTCAAATAAATGTTTTGTTCCTAGTTGTAAAACAGGCTATGATAGTGACAAGAAAAACAAAAAATAAGCCCTAGGAGAAAAATAAAGTCCGAGTTCGTGTTTTCTGCACCTAAAGTAAGTTTATATTTTTTCTTTACAAAATTTCATCCATTCTCCTTCCTCCCAATTATCTGTTTTAGCTAGCTTCGGTTCATAAGAATCGTCATTTTTTAAAAGCTTTCTTTTAAAGTAAAATTAGCATAAAATCGCTCTTAAAAAAAACATGTTGGTTAGAATACTCTATTTAATGAAATTTGCTTTCAATCGAAATTTTTTCAGCTTGATATTATTTTTAAAAAAATAATTAAAACGAGACATTTCCCCATTGAATAACATTGCGGAAGCTGGAGAGAAGGAAGGATTGCACGCTGGCGCCATCTGTAAACATTAGAAAACAACATCACAAAATTTCAGCGTTACCTTCTTCTCCTGTCTTTTTACTCCGTGGTGTAAACGAAATTGGAATTTAAAAATAAATAAATAAATAAAATAAAATAAAATAAGAAATTCTATTTTATAATATTATTTATTTTAATTTATAATTGTTGCCAAAAAGATTTACGAATTAATTTATTTTTAGACATAATATAAAAAGTGACCTGGATTTTTTGTAAAAAAATAATAAAGATCGAGGAAAATTATTTCCCCATTTTAATCCCCATATTTGGATATAGATATGTATTAGTTATCATGTGTATCCGTTAGATTAAATTGTTTTTGTTGTAAAATTGATAAAATTGGAATTTTAAATTTCAAAACTCTAGAAAAAAAAATGGCAAATTTCCATATTCGATTGAAAACATAAACATTTCATTTCAAAGGATGATATTTACACAATAAACATCCAACTAATAAACTAATTAAAAGGGAAAGGATAAATATTCTATCATAATTTGAAGTCAAATTTGTTTACAAATGTCTAAATAAAGTATCTGATATAATATACTAATATGTTGCAGCGGAATAGATTTGATATCCGTCATCCTTGGCAGAAAAAAAAAATATCGCCAAATTATCTGGCGAATATAATTTAATTCCTTTCAAAAATCATGGTTATTTTAAAAACTTACATTAAGAGTGTAACGAATAATATGAAACAATATTTCGTACACGACATATAACGAAAATATACATCTGGCATGTATATTTTCGTATTACGTTTTTGATCGCCAAATGCAAAAAACGCCAAGGGTGACAGTTTTGAAATTTAAAATTAAAATTTTGTCAATTTGACAGCAAAATAACTCAATCTAACGCATGCATACAATAACTAATACATATCTATACCCAAATATGAGGATTAAAATCGGGAAATAATTCTTCTAGAATTTTAATAAAAAAAAGAAAAAAAATCCAATGAGCGATTAACATGGAAAATCTTTTTCTTGCATCCACGGGCGGTCAGTGATGTCATACTTCGCTTGCGTATTGAGATGTTTAAATTTATTTGGCGACTATTTTTAGCAACTAACAGTTATGGCAAGTAGCTCAATATACATAGCACATACAGCCATTACTGAAATGTAAATAGCATTTAATTATTTGAGTTACATTATGTTGACTGGAAACCTATTTAATATACCTATGCTCTATAGCTATACTAATATAAAAAAAAGAAAGGTTTATATGCATATGTAGAGAACGATCGCTAGAACTAAAAAGCCGATTGCTTTTTTTTTTTTCTTCTTTTTCTTACAATAATCAAAAGTTACACTGTCTCTCTCTAAGTGCTAGAAGCTATAATAAATTTTGGTAAAATAAATTTTTAATTAACATTTTCAATATTTTAATTGAAAACAAAGCATAGATTTGATATCTATCGTCATTGGCGATTTTTGTATTTGGCGATCGAAAACGTAATACGAAAATATGTATATTATCGTAGTAAATACGAGATGTATGTGTTTACTTCAATTACCCTACTACCGTAGGTAGTGGAAGTATTGTATAGGTTTTGGCAATTGGTCAGTGTGTGTGTATATGTGCACGTGTGTGTGTAATCTTCTGGCTGTCATATCTCCAAAACTAATAAAAATAGAACTACTAAACTTCACAAGTGATTCAGGTCTGGTGTACAGATAAATTTTCCAAATTTTCGTGAAAATTGAAAAACCGGAATTGGGTCATCGAAAACCAGAAATGGGACCCTAAGCCCATATTCAAAAACACCTCTAATGATTTTCTTCAAAGTTGCTATATAAATAATATATTAGATGCCCTTTCGATTGAAAAGTTGCTTAGTTCAGGAAAATTGATAGGCGTCCTCTATAAACAGCTCAATTTCAGACTTCGCAAGTGCGTTCCTTTAAAAACGCCTGTACGGATTTTTTTCAAACTCGCCATGTTAACTTCCTATTAAATATCCTTTTGTATGTAATTATTGTTTTTAGGTCAATAATTGAGTATGTTAAGTTTTGGTAAAAGTTGGTATCTCAAAAACGGCTCTAACGTATTTTTGAAAATTTTTTCTTTAATCCAATTTAGATAACCTTTCTCAAGTATTACGTGCTTATTAGGAATATTAACGGTCATCCTGATTAGGTAGTTCAGTTTTAGATCTCTGAAATTCGTGTTTAAAAAAATAACTATCTATTTTTTTCCCCTTATTTTTTAACTCGCTATGCAAACTCTGTTGTATGTGTCTTTATACGTGTATCAAGTTTCTCTTACTCGAAAATCTCAAAAAATGCAAGTAATATCTCCAAAAAATTGTATATATTACGTGTAATAGTGGGTAATGGAAGTCGTGTGGTTGTTTCACACCAGATTCTGTAATAGTATATATTGTACGAATATTGTTTCATATTATTGATTTCTCCTTTAATATACATTATTAAAATAATAATCAATTATGGAAAAAATTAAATATATTTGCGAAATGAAAAAATAAATAATAATTAAAGCTATTATGACGTCAATTTTATCAAAAGCATTTTCATGTCATAGGTTTATTTTTCAATATTTTTTATTCATGAGTAAAGAAATGTTTCTTTTTATGAAATAAATAAATAAATAGCATTAAGTAAAATTGCCAACATTTAACAACTAATTAAAAAAAATAATTGTAAAATTATATTTTGACTTTCCAGTTAATAATATTGCCTGACTATAACATATAAACTGATATATTTCTTGATTTTTTACATATCAATCCATCTTTAACTAAAATTTGTTCATCAGTGCGAAGCCGGACGGGTCAGCTAGTTAGAAATAAATGTAGAGTGTTACATATTGCCCTAAATTAACCAAAAAAAAACTCAATAGTAAAAAATATAGGCATTAGAAAAAATAAGTTCATAATTTCTTTAATCAAGCAATAATACCCGAAAAATTCATCGTCCAACAGTGACAAAAATTTAACAAGTGGATCGTATACCAAAGCTGTAGCGCTAAATCGTTTAGATAAGAATTTCTCTCTGTTCTAAACAGTTAGTGTTATCGTTGTTTATTTTGTGTGTCTAGCTGTTTAAAATATGTTTTCTCTCAAAATAATGGCAAATTGTTATTAAACTGTCGAACGTTAAGACAGATTTTTCACATATTTTAAACGGTATAATATTAAATATTGTGTATTTCAATGTGATACCATGTATGGTAGATTTCGATAATATTGTTAAACTTTTCTCTTGTGTTATGTATTATTAATATTCCAATTCAATGAAAGGCAAAGTTGCGAATAGTCGGGCAAAATCCAGCAGGGGTTAATGAGCGAAGCAAGTCGGGGTGAGGGAAAGCCTTCCTTGGGGGTTGGTGAGCGGAGCGAGCAGGGGGCAGAGCCCCCTATTTTTGTAAAAAATTATTAAAAATCGAGGAAAATTATTTCCCGATTTTAATGTACTTTATGCATCATACGTCACTGCGGGTATTTTAAAGTCTCTACGCCAATCGCTGAGCTTGAAATATTTGTTTATTGCTGTATTAGCCAATACCAGTCGCTGAGATAGGTAAATACCCGTAGCCGTTGCCACTGGTGCATAAGGTCCATTCCATATTTGGGTATAAATATATATCGGGTGCATGCGTTAGATTAAGCTGTTCTTGCTGTAAAATTGATAAAATTTGAATTTTAAATTTCAAAACTCTAGGGAAAAAATGGCAAACTTCCATATTCGATAGAAAACATAAACATTTCATTCCAAAGGATGATATTAACACAATAAATATCCAACTAATATACTAATTAAAAGTAAAATGATAAATATTCTATCATAATTTGAACTCAAATTTGTTTTCAAATGTCTAAATAAAGTATCTGATATAAGATACTCATATGTTTGCAGCGGAATAGGTTTCATATCTGTCATCCTTGACGGGAAAAAAATATATCGCCAAATTATCTGGCAAACATATTTAATTCCTTTCAAAAATCATGGTTATTTTAACAACTTATATTAAGGGAGTAATGAATAATACAAAACAATATTCCGTACAATACATATTACGAAAATACACATCTGGCATGTATATTTTCGCATTACGTTTTTGATCGCAAAATGCAAAAAACGCCAAGGATAACAGAGTCTTGAAATTTAAAATTAAATTTTTGTCAATTTGACAGCAAAATAACTCAATCTAACACATGCATACGATAACTAATACGTATATATATCCAAATACGGGGATTAAAATCGGGAAATAATTTTCCTCGATTTATAATAATTTTTTACAAAAACTCTAATGGGCGATTAACATAGGAAATCTTTTTCTTGCATCTACGAACAGTCAGTGACGTCACACTTCGCTTACAGTCGGCTGCAAAATTATTCGAGCACTAGCCAATAATTCCTATGTTAAAAAAGTACACTTAAGACTGTTTTGTTAAATAAATCCTTGTCGAATCATGTTCTTAGACTGACTAAGAACATGACTCGATAAGGATTTATTTAACAAAGCAGTATTAAGTGTACTTTTTTTAGACAGGGATTATTGCTAGTGCTCGAATAATTTTGCAGCCGACTGTACGTATAAAGGTGCCCGGTACGTTTATCGTCAATTGTTTATTGGATTTTGTCGTAGACAGTGCTGTTGTGTAATTATTGTAATGAGCAAAAACCTTCATTTACTGTTATAGAAAGGTCAGAAATATTGATCCTGCATTAAATTGGATTTTCTGAAAGTCAAATGAGTTCGAGAGTAGATGTGAGCAAGACAGCGCTGCATCAAGCTATTAGTAAATTTAAAACTTGTGGGTCTTAAGAGTCGTTTCTTTTGCATACTTGGAGTAAATCGAGGCTTGCTTGCAGGTTTAAGGGATGATAAACCAAAATCTTTGGACAAACGTCTTGAAATAGTACTTAAACTGATGTTGGTACGTTTTGCAGCCAGAGACTGCCTAATCGTATTGCAGGAGGTTCTTGGATCTCGTACGACCATCCTTATCACATGATTATCTCGTGCATTCGTTTTTCTAGGGCGACCGCTTCTCTTAAGGTCCACAAATTTTTCCGAAATTTTAAATTTACTAGGAGTTTCACGTACAGCTGTAATATGTAAGTGCAGCAAACATAAAATGTGAAATGAATTTAATAAAAAAATTATGTTGGTTTGAGTGTATATTGGACAACATGTGGCGCAGCTGTTTTCAATTTTCTATGGTATTTCGGCAGGTTGATATCTTGGTATCTATTGGTTAAAATTACATCAAACTGGATATGCAAAATCTTTATTTTGATAGACTACGTTGATTAAAACTTTTTGCATTTTAAACGGTAGACGGCGTTGTTATATAGAATGGCACAGAAGAAAGTTTTGGGAAAACTACGGCATACTAGTTTTTTCAATTTCTATAGAAGGCTCATTTGAAATAGAAAGAAGTTATTCTAAAAATGCAATTGTTTAAAATTACATTTAAACGGATAATTTATACATGGTTCCATCCTTATATATATATAAGACAACATCTGTGGTGACAGCGTAGCACAAAGACGGTAACTTGGACAGTTATGTAATTCGGCAATAAGGTACCCCCAAGAGGTCCTAGTGCACCTCGCAGCCCAATTTTCAAATTTTTGATTAGTTTTCTTTTAAATAATTAAAATGTGAAAATAGTAACCTCCCACTAGCTTTAAAATTAGCCATTTAAATTTTATCCATAATTTAATTGTTGCCAAAAAAATGTACGAGTTCATTTTTTTTCGACAGGAAAATAGATACATTTACTTAAACGTGAATAATAAAAAATTATAAAAAATTAAATCATGCATCTCAAAAAAATTGACGTCATTATCACTTTAAAATTTTTGTACACATTGATAAAGTACTAATATAGTTTATGATGCTAATATATGTTTTTCTAATTTTTACTTTTACTTTTTTTAACTAAGGTACTTGTACCCAATATGGACAGTGCTCTCAATATGGACACCCCTAATATCTTTAAAAGTAACAAATTTAATCAAGAAATGGCGCAACATGTACGTGAAGAAAAGCAGTTGAAAAGATAATTTAGCCTGGAAAGTGCAAAAAAGCGCGCTGTTCGCCATATTGAAGGAAACTTGTTTTTTCGTGGTGTGCTGATCGTAATTACAGGTAAGTTTAAATTCTTATTAGATATGGTAAAATTACTTTAAATATTGAATTATGGAGTGTTTTAGAAAGCTGATAAAACATATTTTCGATTGCTATTGCATATGTTGCTTAAAAATGTTTTCTCTGTTTATTTATTACAAGATTTATTAAAACTACGCCCGATTCCCAATATGGACACCTTATGTCATGTCCACATTGGAAGTACAGCAAGTGAATCTTCAGATTCACAAATTTGTAAAATATCTGTTTAATGTTATTTTATTTAGCTAATTCATAATAAATTAATGTTTATATGTATTTTTAATCTTAATTATAGTATCCGTACATTACGAATTAAGAGTGGAAGTACACCTTTTTACAGGTTTGTCAGTGATTACTTGAACGACTTTTATTTTCTTAACTGTTACTTAAACTTTTTGTTTTCAATTGCAAAAATGTTTCAAATCAGATACTGAGATAGTAATGTAAAAAATTTCCATCAAGAAATTTTAATTTTTAAGGTGAGGTGGGACCTGGGGAGGATGGAAGTGGGGCAAAACATAAAAAAAAAAAAAAAAAAAAAATCAAAAGAGAAAATAAAGTTCGTCCAAATTACCTGTGAATAAACTGTCAAATTTTTCCTTCTTATGTTCCTTCTTATGTTTCCTTCTTACTGTTTTTTTTTTCCAGGTTTTTTAAAGATTTGCTCATTATGGTGCCGAAAAAAAGAGACAAGTGGACAGAGGAAAAATTGCAGAATGCCATTCGAGCCATACACAGTGGGACATCATTTGCCAGTGCAGCTAAAGCAGCAGGGACTTACACCCTGTGTAGTAGGTCAATAAGGAGCCACCTGTCTCTAATATGGACATGCATGTCCATAATAGGGGCAGGTGGTTCCTTATATGGACACTTGTAAACAATTTTTGTTTTTATCATTTAAATTAAACCATAATAATTACAAGGTCGCTAATTTTAATAATGGTAGTCAACAGTCCAGGGATAGTGGTCATACATTTTTGGAGTCCTATGACGTGTACTCGGGGGTGAAAAAAATACATTTTCCTTAGGGTGTCCATATTGGGTACAGGTACCTTACTATTTTTTATATTTTTACTGTCAAAGTTGTTATTAAAAAGAAAATTGCCCATGACATCACATTCTACTGCGTAGCGCTTCTTTACTAATTTTAACTCTATAAACCATAAATTTATTTTATCAGTTTTATTTATAGATCCTTCTGGGCGATTTTTTAAATTTTATCGTTGAAGTACAACGAACGTTTTTCGCCAAGAAGTTTAATTTAGCAAAAGCCATTTTAATCTAAGTAACGCATCAAAAATATAAATAAAGTATAAAGTATTACAAAAATAAAAAAATAAAAAAATAAACCAAAATTACCAAAAATAAATTCAAAAACTGGCGTACAGTCAATAGAAAGAAATTAAAACTTTTTCACACACTATAAATTTTAAATCAGCACAACCGGTTTCGAAAGGACGTAGCCTTTCTTCATCAGGTGCAATCACGTGCAACTGCCTTGGAGGCAAAAGCAAGACAGAAAGCAGGGCAAAATCCAGAGGGGGAGGAGGAACACAACCAACCAATAGGAAGCATGATGCAGGGCAGGACCAATCAGAGAGGAACACACGTACACACACACCAAAAAAAGAAAGGGAGGAAAGGAGTAATCAATTTTTTTTTTCAATAATATTAAACTTATAAGTAAATTTAATAAAATTTATCCATTAATTATTATCTTTTTTTATTTAATTAGAATTATTTTATTATAATTAATATTATGTTATAAACATAATGAAGGAAATTATTTAATTGATTTAAACAAATTTTTCCAGGCTGTAGACAGCAAAGTGGAATCAGATTTTTCATTGATAATTTTATCACGATTAAGGTAAAAAGCTAAATTTTCCAAAAATCCAGTTCGGAAACGCGTTTGGCATGAAAGATAGTTTTGGCACTCTTGAAATTAAAACTATGATCAAATTCCCAATTGTGCTTCGCAATAGAAGATTTAAAAATTTCTTGATTAGCAACATACCGAGAATGTTCACGTAAACGACATTCAAGATTTCTTTTAGTTTGACCAATATAAGATAAATCACAATTATTGCAAGGGACATCGTAGATACCCCACTGATAAAGCTCAGGAACAGGGGAAACCCTCTTTTTTTTTTTTTTTTTTTTTTTTTTTTTTTTTTTAAGGTGTGATATAAGAGAAAAAAAACTGGCCTTATTTGGATATTTAGACTGCTTTTCTAGAATAGAAATGGTGTACATTCATTATGAAAGATAATTTTATTAAATGATAATGTTATCACATTTTTCTAGTCCCTTTTTTTCCTTTGTTATTTATTTTCCTTCTTTCTTTCTTTTCTTTTTTTTTTTTTACATATAATTTTCTAAAAGTAATATACATATATATATATATATATATATGCAGACGATAAACTGCAATTCCATTCATTTTTTCACCGAAAATATTAACGATAACGCTTTTAACGTATTTGTAGACGATAAATTTGTTACCAATAGCAACATTGATATTTATTTTATTTTATTTATTTATTTATTTTACATCATTGATAACATTTTAATTTTCTTGTGGAAAATGACACCATTGATGGAAAAAGCAACGTAATAATAGAAATTATTTCCAAGTTGGCATATAGAGTATCTTTGTTAACGCGAGGTTTTTAAATTGATAATTTCGTTAATTAAGAAGACAGCAATTTCTAAGCAAGGGAAATGTCTTCCGTGGAGTACTTGACAAACATTAATACATCTCATGACGCTGAGGACACACCCGTTCGTGAGGAGATGATACCACAGAAAAGAAAAAAAAAAAAAAAAAAAAAAAAAGACGCCAGCGGCAGCAATTTTTTTTTTTCTTTATATAGAGATAACACTATGCAAATTTCGAATAAAGAATTTCTTGACTAAAAAAGGTTATTAAACGATCGTTAGGTTTAAATTTACACACTTATAAATAAATATGTAAATAAAATTGTAGTTATAAATGTGCTATTTTCAAGTATTTTTACTTTAATTATTTTAGTGTGAAGTGTATAGAAAAATATTTGTTTTAAGAAGATTTATCGAAAAAACGTTTTGCTTCTAATTTCATTGCGTTGCCGATGAGTGATAAATAGCCAAAGGACGGACATTTTCATTATTATTATTGATATATATATATATATATATATATATATATATATATATATATATATTCAGAGAGAAAAGGATTGCGCCATTTTTTTTTATAAGCAAACATAACTTTATTCGAAGAATCTTCTGAATTTTTTTATAATTTTTTTGTGTATGGAGACTTTTTTTTTGTGAGATATGTAAGAACATTTTTGAGCTTCTACGGACGGTCTCTTTTGTCGCTTTGGTAGCTGTACGACATAGGAGAGAAAAGAGAAACTTGCTTGCATAAAACAGATCAACTAGTACGTCGCACCCGTGGTCCCTGTGTTTATTAATGGGAACAGACATAACATTCACAGAGGTTTCTGAGAGGTTTCAAACTTTACTATATAATATTGAGTGTTAAAACTGAAGTATAACTCATTTTCAACAAATTTCAAAATTTCCAGGGTTTTTAACTTTTACCCCCCCCCCCCCCCCTCCTTTACCCTGGCTACGACCTTGCTCTTAAATAAACATTGCTTTGAAACACGATCAATCATTTCGACTAACCACGTACATGTGTGTATAAACATATTATTTTATTTTTAATTTTTAATTTGCTTTTTTTAACAATCACCTTCTTAGATCTTTTTTATTGTTATTATTGGAAATTATATAAATTAAAATATTTTTTATCCTGTATTCAAAATAATGGAAACACACATGCTATTATCATGTAAAAAAAATTTCGTAAATTAGTATAAACAATGAAAAGAATCTCTGGATTCTAAACTAAAAATATATGTGTTTGTTCTTATATAAGGAATTATTGATATTAAAATATATATCCTTTTAGTATATATTATATAGAACTACGTCCAAAGTTATATATGATTTATTCTATGAATATCCTTTCACATTTATTTCATAAATTATATACACATTTCGAATTTCCAAAATAGATATTTGGCTTCCAGCCACAATTCTCTTTGTCCTTCCATCTCATTAGGGATTTCAGTTAAGAAATAAATGAATGAATGATTTATACTAAAAGGAAATAAACGTAATCAGTGTAGTTAAAATAGTTTAAGATTATATAACTAGTGATATTTATAATCTTGGAGGAAATTAAATGTCGTGTTCAAAGATGAAATTTATCAAAGGTGTGAAAATATTTTCCGTAAATTAGAATAAGGGATGTAAAATTTAGTAAATGTAATTGAAATAAATTTGTAAAAGTTAATTCATATAAAAGGAAAAATTAAATAAAATTAATTAAATTGCATTAAAATATCTCATTTAATTATGAGATATATATCGCAAATATCTCATCGATTTTGATTGCATTAAAATATTATATTGCATTAATATTTCATTGTATCATAAATACTGGTACAAATATGGTAATTAAGGACGATTGATTAAACGAATATTCTATGATGTGGTTTCTTGCATGAAGTTCCTTCTAGGAGAATTGAGCTCGTATTCGCAAAGGTTTTGAAGAAAAATGCGACAATCTTTAAACGATTACGTCGAAGAGTGCGGCAAGCGTCATAAATAAAAAAGTACTATTTATTTTTTGTCGACATCTCTCTGCCTTCATTAAACATTGATTATATAGTCTCTTTCATGCCAGATAACTAACTAACTAATTAAATAAATAAATAAAAACAAAATAAATGAAACAGAAGATATCGCGTAAATTGCATAGATTATTAAGAGCTTTCCACGTTACTTACTAACATTCAACTGTACTTGTTAATCCGTTAGACATTCAATGTATTTTAACTGACGCTTTGAAAGTGGTATGACACTTTGAATAAATTTTGTTTTAAACTACGGAGGACAAAATGTCACAAAAACTATGAATATTACTTTACTTTTAAATAGAACATGAAGTGCATACCTGTATACTGTCTAAAAACTGATTATGCACTATATAATGGGCTAAACATTTAGATATAGGGAGAAAAAAAAAAAAACTTAGCACGATTGAAAATGCAATTCGCACATTCTTCATTCAGCTTCTATAATGTATCTGTATAGTGCTGCGTTGTTTTGTAAACCAGTTATTGATATTAGTTATTCCATATTCGATATAAACGTATGCTTTTGTAAAACTAAATAATATGTATTAATTGTTTTATATTCTGTTTAATATAAGGGTATTGAATTATGCTTGAAAGAAATACTTCTGACAAAGCGTAATGTATCCGAATTCTTTTGTTAGTTCTTGAATACAAACTAGAAGTGCTATGTATAATATTGAAAAGAAAACATACTATAAAGAATCTGAGTGTCATAAATTTCAAGGAAATTTAAAACTATTTACAGAAATGGAGACTGCACACACAGACGGATAAACCAAAGCAGTATATACTTCTCAACTTTTTTACTGAAAAGAGTTAGAAATGCATAAGACGGCTAGAAATATACCTCCTACATTTTTCTTTAATGAATCCGAATATTTTTGAGTGGCCCTGTGAACGAATTTTACTTTACAATCTTACCATTTCTATAGAAAATAGCCTTACCTATGAAAAATATGTTTTAACTTCTCTACGTTTAGCTCAAAGTAAAAAAGTTTTGAAATATTTTTTACAGAAGTACTTCCATAAGAAGACCATACTCTATCCGAGTTATTTTGCGAATCTTTGTAAAGAAGCCTGTTTTGCTAAATCTGCAACTTTTAATAAGCAATATTATACAGGGCAGTTTAAAGACCTAAATAGCATATGCTATTTTTAAGAAATTCAAAAATTATTTATGGAAATGGCAACGCAGACAGATCGGTTTGACAAAAAAAAAAAAAAAAAAAAAAAGATAGACAGACGCACAAACTGAACTAGTAAATTCTTTTTAACTATACCAAAATTTTAAAATCGCATAACACTAGTGAAAACGTACTTCATACAATTTGTACTTATACATTCAACTCCCCTTCCTTGGTTTATGAATATATATATATATACTAGCAGGCTTTGCCCGCTTCGCTGGACATAAATGAGTTGTCAAAATGCCATATCTTTATTAATAACCTAAGTTCTCGCTGTGATTGGTAGAGGTTTTCTCGCTCCCAATGTGGGAGTCCCCACTGTCTTCGGCACAACTTACCCACTTCTTACTTCCCCACCCTCAGCGGGTGAGTTCGAAGTTTTGCAAAATCCTACTAATGTACATATTGCGTACACTTCAATATCCACACACCAAAATTCGCCACTCTAAGATAATTCAAAGCGAATTCAAACGGAAAAACATGTTTATTGCCCTCCGACTCCGAGAAGGGGGGGGGGGGATTTCGAATTTCGTGAAATGCAGTTACAATAAGTGCCGGATGCATACAAACAATTTACATACCAAATTTCGTGACCACAGAAGTCTTTAATAGACAGTATTATAAATAAATAAATACAAAAAGCACAGCTTAAGTATCGAAACCCTTTGGTGACTTTAAATATTTTGAGCCATTTTTGCGATGAACTGAATTGGCTATCTCAATTGTGCAATTAAAGATCTTGGCGAGAAACGTCTAAGCTACTTCGGTGCCGAATTTCAAATTTTGCCAAAGGGATCCAATACTAAAGCTGTTCCATATCGAATCTGGGTTGAAAAAGGAAAAAGCGTAAAATAAATTAGAAATATCAAACCTATATTTATAAATTTGATACCGAATGAAAGGGGCGATTTTGCTGAATCCAGGGGTTCAAACAGTTTTTCGATGCGACAATTAGATTTTTAAAAAATAACTAATATATGAAATTTAAGTGGCAACGGAAAAACGGATAAAGGGGAAAATAAATTAGAAATATCAGACCTATCATTACAAATTCAGTACCAAATGAAAGAGGTGATTTTTCTGAATCCTGGGGTGTAAACAGTTTTTCGATACGACAATTAGATTTTTTAAAATTAACTAAAGTATGAAACTTAGATGGCAACGCTTCATTTCAATCTTTTCATAATTTGTAGTGCGAATCACGCGAATACAAAAGTCTTTAACTTAAAAAATTATTTTTATATTTTATTTTTCCATTCAAAGCATTTTAGTGAAAAAATATTTATGGCGCATGCGCAGGCGTTTTTTACCCACAATTTAAACTCTAATCATAATTTTGAAAATTTCTATAGCTATAATTTCAAGTTGGGTGAAGACCTAAGTTTCTGCCAAGCACCGTTGAATTCCGTCCAGCCGTTCTCGAGTGATGCCCGGACAAACGTGTTTTAGTCTTTTACCCCCCAGGGGGGAACGGGGGGGAATTTCCAAAAAGTTGATAAATATAATTTTAAGTTGGGTGAAGACCTAAATTCCTGCCAAGCGCCGTTGAATTCCGTCCAGCCGTTCTCGAGTGATGCCCGGACAAACGTGTTTTAGTCTTTTACCCCCCCAGGTGGGAACGGGGGGGAATTTCCGAAAAGTTGATAGATATAATTTTAAGTTGGGTGAAGACCTAAATTCCTGCCAAGCGCCGTTGAATTCCGTCCTGCCGTTCTCAAGTGATGCCCGGACAAAAAAAGCGACATTCGGACACGATGACACACACACACACACACACACAGGCAAAATTTTCTGAAGTCATTTTCGGCTTTCATGGGGTGTAAAACGTGAAGATATCGCAAAATTTTTCGATTCCGACAAATTTACAGACAAAAGTCTGATTTTATTAATATAGATTATCAGCCCTGTAAACCATCACCGATTCTAATGGTACAACATATTTTATAGAAAATATGCTTCCGTTTTTCTGAATACTGTATATTAATTTCGTTTTGCTTCTTGTTCAGTATAAATTTGTCATAATATGCTTCAAAGAAATCTCTCTTGTAGACGATGCATTGGAATGCTTTTCTGAGAACACTGTACACAATTTAGCAGTAGTTTACATTGTGTCATTTTCAATATGGAACATGCCTTAGTATAACATATAAAAGTTTCAACGCAATCGAAAAATATTTATGGAGTTAGAGTGTGAAGAGACAGGCTAAAGAATAGACAGATAGACAAGTCAAATAATTTTTAAATTTATTGAGAATTGTTAAAAAGATTTTTTTCTGAATAAAGAGCTTATTTTTTAAAGAAGGAGGAGGGAGGCAGCATAGGTCTTAAATTTGCATTTGTAAATTCCTGTAACAATTTATGACTGAACGTCGTGCCGTTGCAAGTTTCAGGAACCATAACACCAAAACCACAAGAATTATAAAAACAAGACTTTATGTGCACATTAAATAACTTGATTGTAATTAAATCATTTGAAGCAAATACTGAAGTCTTTCCGGAGTTGATATTCTAATTTAATACATATGCCATTGCTGTCTGCCTTACATCTATTACTTACCGAGTTCAGAATCAAAAGTAACTTTTTAAATGGGTATTTAACAATACTGATTCTATAGCAGGTGGAATTATTGCATGTTTTAATTGTAAAAAATCATAATAATATTGAAAATGGGAATCTTCATTTGGGACGTTTTGAAATGCACTTTAGTAAAAAGGTTCTAAAATGTGCTTAACATGCTTATGCTTCATATCTCGCTGAACTTTTACTGTTTTTAAAAGTCTTAAAGTTTCAAAAATTAAACTTTTATTTTCCTCTGTTAGAAATATTTTCTTTAGGAATTGAACGGTTCTATTTGTTTTACACTATAACATATAATTGTTCTTGGTTGATTCGTTGGGAAAACTAGTTGGCAATGGGGAACTCTGCTTAATTCCCCATCAAATAATTTTTTCTCCGAAGTTCTGCTATAAGGCATAAAACATTTGTTTTAAAAGGAGGAGGTTCTCAATTCAAACCATATTATTATTATTATTTTTGATAGCTTATAACTTCTGAATGAATGTTCCGATTTTGATACTTTTTATTTTGCTGTAAAGGTCTTACAAGGAAACATTCAAAAGGTGTCATCTTCAAAAAGTAAGGAAAAAAATATATGTGATTCTACTCTTCATAAATCACCAGAAAATGAAAAAATTATCGGCTGAAATTAATTACAGCGACCACAAAAAATTATCAAAATTAAGCATATTTGGCGATTTCACACTGCTAGGCGATTGATTTTGAGTACTTGGCGGAAAAGGAAAACACGGTTCTGTTCGTACTCGGCAATCTCGGTGATAGCAAACGTATCGCCTAACAGCGCTAAATCGCCAAATATGCTTAATTTTGATAATTTTTTGTGGTCGCTGTAATTAATTTCAGCCGATAATTTTTTCATTTCCTGGTGTTTTATGAAGAGTAGAATCACATATATTTTTTTCAATACTCTTTGAAGATGACACCTTTTGAATGTTTCCTTGTTAGTCTGAAATAGGTAATATCCCATTGTTAACATCTTTTTGATTTAAAAAATACAGGGTGTCCAAAAAAGTCAGTCCCAACTCTTTTAACTGCTGAACGGCTGCAGATATAGTCATAAAAGTGGTATGTAGGTATAGTAAAGTGGCCATGTGCTACGAGATTCAACTGCTTATAGCGCCACGGAAAACAGCGGGGTTAACATTCCTATCTCAAAAACGTTTCATGATAAGGAAAAAAAGTGAATTACAAAGTTGTAAAGCATAATCGATTTAGTATGAAAAGACAGTTTCTACACATTAATGCTAAAAATAAAACACTTAAAACGTGCATTTGTTTGCTCGCAATTTCCTATACTGTGCACAGATGAACTACGTTGCACACTTTGTAGCGGGTGACGCGTATGCTATATAGTTAAAAGTACGGTCACTGTAAGAGATCACATCGATTGCGCATAGTCGTTTTTAACTGAGTTCATAAAAGAGGGGGTTCTCAACACAAACTATATGTTTTTGTCATTTTTGTTGTTGTTAGCTTATAACTTCGTAAGAGATGCTGTGATTTTAATTCTTTTTATTTTAATGTAAAAATCTTGGCCTGAAATAGCTCCTATTATGATTTCATTAAGATCTAATCAAATTACAGGGCGCTCACAAAAGTCCGTTTTCATTCTTTTAACTGCTGAACTGCGGCAGCTACACAAATAAAAGTTGTATGCTAGTATAGTAAAGTGATCCTGCGCTACGAGATGCGACTGCTTTCAGAACCACCTGCTGGAAAATAGCGGAGTTAGCATTTCTATTTCGAAAACAGTACGAGGTAAGAGAGGAAAATAAATTACAAAGTTGTAGAGTATCATCGATTTAGTACAAAAAGATACTTTATAAATATGAGTGTTAAAAACAGAATGTTTAGACGTGCATCTCTTTGTTTCCCGTTTCCTTCCATGTAACGTGCTGAAGTGATCTCAGAAATGTTTAAACTTCTATTCGTCAGTTGCAATCCTTATTTGTATCCTTATTTGAACTATACGCTGCGCCTATTCCATCACAGCGGGTGACACATACACTCTGTAAAATTCAATCAGAATCCAGATATGTATTGCAGTTAAGGTTATTATTATATCCTTTCTATGTCTGTTTTAATTTATTAAAGATATACGCTGTAATTTTTTCTGCATAGCCTCATTTGATAACCTTATATGAATAACAGAGAGTCATCAATTCTTTGCAGGCTATTTCTCTTTTGAACGTTTACATTTGATATATTAACTGATATTGGATACTTTTAAGCTACTTGCCAAATAGGACTTTCGGTTACGAATGCAGCGCACCCATTCTTTACATTTCTAAAACTTTTTTAAGTTAATGTATTTGGATTCAATAGATAGCTTTTTTTTTTTTTTTTTTTTAAATCTTATATTGCATAAAGGAATAAAAAGTGACACAAATTAAAAATGCAGTAGTTGAGAAAAATCATCTTAATGATAAGGCATTGATTGGAATAAAACTGACACAACTGCCTCTGGAGGGGATAATTTTTGGTATAGAGATGTAAAGTTTTTTGTGCACATTGGGTAACTTCATATATTTTTCAGTGACATAAACTTGAAATCACCATTTTTCGAGTTATGTCACTTTTCTTGTGGGTTGCGATAGGTGAAACTGCCATCGAACGTCTTCTCATGTTCTGCTATGAATACATTTTCACTGAAAGGAAAAAAAATCTTTTTGTAATAAAATAGAACCGACTTCAAAAAGAAACTATCTCGCAAACAACTAAAAGTAAAAGGAAATCGTAAATTGCTCCTAAATGTATGAAATAAATTTCTTCGCCAAAAAACATAAACACTACAATTAATCATAACTTTTGAAGTCGGCGCAAAATTAAATAAAAATTGGTAGCTTTATTCAATATAAAAATCAAATTCTATTCGAAAGAAACATCTCCGTTTAGCATCTCTAAAACACAGCCAAGAACTTTGATTCAAATAAACAATTAAGATTTCATAAGTTGCAAAAGTTTGCGGAGTTAACTGGTACCTCTCGTTCTTGGCGGGGAAAAAAAAAAAAAAAAAAAAAAGAAGAAAAGAAAAAATATCGCCAAATTATCTGGCAAACATATTTTATTCCTTTCAAAAATTATGGTTATTTGAATAAAGTGTACTAAGAGAGCAATTAAGAATATGAAACAATATTCCGTACAATATATATTACGAAAATATACATCTTGCGTGTATATTTTTTAATGCGATTTGATCGCGAAATCCAACAACCGACAAAGACGACAGATAACAAAGTTATATGAAGTTTGCAAAGAAAACTTTAGTAACTTCGTAGGAACATAAATACGGAATCGCGAATGATGTTCACTATTCTATGTAGATTTTACTAATGGAGCAATTTCATACAGTAATAAAATAATAACGGAAGCTATGAAGATGAATCATTCGAGACAACAGTGTTTGTAGCTATCGGTCTAAAAACAAATCTGTAAAAAAAAAAAAAAAAAAATACTTAAAAATGTTTTATCTTATCCTAATTCGATGTTTAATTTTATTGGGGTCAGTTTTATATTTCAGTTTTTATGCAAATCCTCAGTATTTTTAATCCAATAAACCCCATAATGCAAGTTTACATGAAATATTTCCCTATACTGCCATGTTAAGAAAATCGTAAATTTCGAATAACTTAAAAAAATTAAAAATAAAATAAATAAATAAATAAAAGTAGAATGTTCATAGTCAATGGTGTTCATTCCAGCATCATAAAATTATTTTGAAACTGGTCCAGTATCTTTATGATGAAAATAATCCTTATAACACCAATTTATGCGAAATTTTCCCGTATTCTTCAATGTCAAGAAATTCATAAATTTCCAACAACTTACGAAGTTTTTAAATTAGAATGTAAAAAACAATAAGGGTACTTACCAGTGTCGTAAGTAGTATTTTAATTGGTCCGAATTCTTAACGATCACTTGTTCTTGAGATATTTTTTACACAGACTAACAAACACACTAACAAACTGACGTTCTACAGACGGACAACACATCGGTTTTATGTTTTTCGAATTCCCCCCCCCCCCTTCAAAACGTGTAAAAACACAACAAAGCTGAAGTCGAAAATTTTCACGAATACTTAAATTCCCCATAATTTTATTATGATGGGGAGCCAAAAAATATAAAATAAAATAAATAAAATAATAATAATAATAATAAATAAATAAAAACTGAATATATATATATATATATAACTGTATTAAAAACCATAATCTTATTTTTGTTTTCTAAGTAATTGATATAAGATTCTGCACAAAACATAGAATTTAATTTCATACGACAGAACTCGTTTTAATATTTTCTTCCATATATAGGCATGCTGTAACTGTGTTTCATTCCTTAGCATCGATTACTAGATTCATTTTTTAAAGTTTCTTTGGTATAGCTTTAGCATATCTTTTTCCTTTTTATTTCCAAATTCTACAACAATTTGAAACCTTTCTACATCTATACGATTAATTCATCATACGTTTTGTTTAAAAAATAATTTTTCTAAAAATTTATCTTGTAGAAAAAATAAATAAAATAAACTCAATGGAAGTAATGTGAGAAAAGAAATATGAATTTATATCTCCAGATATGAGAAAATATTTAAGGCAAGCAAGTGGTGTAAAATAAACGGATTGATCAGTAAAATGAAGGTTATTTACCATACGTCGAAAATCCCATCGAATTCAAGCATTATGATAAGAGATTTATGAGACTTCATATATGTGTTTGCCCCCCAAGGCAAAATAATATATTGTGATATATATTACAGGAAAATGAGATTCGCTTAAAGGTCATAAAAACGATTGGAACCTGCACTCTATTTTATTCGGTCGGTTTCAGATTTTTAAATTATGTATTCAATTTAATATTCTTTTCATTTTAAGTCTTAATACGTCTGTAAGTAATAGTTTTATTATTATTATTATTATTATTTTTATAATAATAAAGCTTGAAGTTCAGTTATGATCAAATGATTTTAGGATTTAAAATTTTTGCTAATGAATCAAAATTAGAATAGCTGGGTTTTGTTTGGATAAAAAATTAAGAAATTCGAATAACACTTATACATTACTGGGTATCCCAGTCTCTAAATAGATTAAAAATTAATAGAAATAGAAGAAATTGGTTAAATTATTACGCGGCTTACGAACAAGTTTTTCATGGTGAAGAGGTATTTTATTTATTCATTTACTTATTTTGTAAAGAAAAAAAGTAAGAGTTAAATTTTCGTTAATAGAGTGCATTGTACGAGAGCAAATCACCCATTTACTTGAAAAACTATACTTATTTGCATGCATGCAAATGTTTACAAGCATATCACTTCTGTTCTATGCGTCCGCCATCCTCACAAACTACAGTTTGCAAGAGAGTTGCAACAAAAATAACCACAGCTTCATTCAGTGATTCTTGTCTGATGTAAAACAACTTCACCAGTAGCGCATTATCCACCAATGTCAACATCGAAATTAAAACTACGTACAAATATTTCGGAGGGAAAATAAAAAAGGAACTTTTAACTGTAAATCTGTGCAATTTATAGGACCGATTTGCATATTAATTGTTACTCATCTATGCAACACCCTCTTAAGACGAAAATATTTACTTTTTTTCTTACCCCCCTCCCCCTATATACACACACATATATGTATATCCCTTCACGAGAATAACTTTTCTGAAACTAATTTCAATTCTATCAATTTCTTTAGTTATTTATTTATTATTTTCAATGATATTTACAGACATATGGGCACCCAGTATACAGTGTGATTTGCTACCAGTGCGACAAAATTACATGAATGTAGCATGTAGGGGGCACAAAAACGATTCGGATTCACATAGCAATGCGGAGTCGAAATGCAATCCTAATGAGATGTAAAAGGATTAAAAATTCCTCTAATTGTTTAAGGACACACCCAAGATTCCAATTTTTATTGAATTTAAGACACTTGTGTTAAAATAAGCATATGCATGATAGGCATTTTCATTCACCTGATAATTTTAGATACATTTTAAATAGTATGACGCTGATTGATGCTTTTTAGTTCTTTAAAATTGAAAGAAAACAAGAAATAGGAGCTTAGTCAAATACCGTTAAATTTACGTACATGAGAGTTAAGAAATTAAGAGCTATCGCCAAAAAAAAAAAAAAAAAAACACTGACAACGGCTACTGGCACAAGTGTTAGGATGAAAACTATGAATACACAGTGATCACGAAATGACGTTTAAAGGCCAAAAGCTTAAAATCAATCATGAGTTTATAAATAATTATATACCCTAACAACATTCCCTATCTCGTTAAGATTGCATTTCCGACCCTGCATTGCTATGTGACTCCGAATTATTTTGTGCCCAGTATATCTCCTGTAAGTTTATCGCAATGGTAACAAATTACCCTGTATATCTTGATTTATAACTGGATATAATTACTCGTTAATTATTTAACATGGCATCAGCATTTAATTAATGTGTATTATTTAATGACTTTTAATGTTTTCTTATAAAGTATTATCATTTGCCATATATTCATAAACACTGCATATTATTTCGCTTATTTATTAGATGTCTAAGCATTCAAAGTGTTTCAATTCATTTTATGAAAAAAAAAATGTGCATAATTCTTCTGACAATACTACATGGAAATTCTATTATAAAATAAGTGGATGTATATGCGCCATATATTACGAAGAATGCTATAATACTTTAATATATTAATTAATTTTTCAGCTATTATTTCACCATATTCATTTACACAAAATTTACGAATATATTTGATATGGCTCTCGAATAAAATAAATTCGTACATTTTATGAAAATTAACATCATTTAATTTCAGTGAAAAATTAAGATATAAACTAAAACAAGTCCTTCCGGCATATTTGGAAGGAAAGGTTGATTTCTTTTTGCTTATCAAGTAGCCGTCATTTTGTTTCAAAATGTCGGCTACTAATTATTAATGGAATTGGTAGAAATATTGATGTAGGCTATGCATATATGGAATTTTAAGCAAATCGGTTCATAAATACCTTTTTGTCAAATATACTTGTACTAAAATTAGAATCCAAGTCACTTCGTGATTCCGACTCTATAACGTACACGATATTAAAAAATATATTTTACCACAAAATCATGTGCATTCAAAAGACTAACTGAGCTAAGATTACAAAATAACTCTCACAAATATTTAAAATTGGATAGGGCTGACATCTGGTTTAAAATAAACCAACTATCTCCAATTACATTTTAAATTAATCATCTACTTCCATATAGAGTGTAAAATAAGAAATTAAAAAAATTCTGGGTATCAGAAATGGTCTGTTTTTCAATTTTTAAAGTGCGTCACTTTTGATCACTCCAGCCAGGAAATATCACGGGCACAAGAAATAGAGGACAAACCTCACCCCGTCATTTTCACGGAAGCGAGAAGGAAAGGGTTAATCCTGAATCAAATTATATTTTTTCAACGGTTGTTCTGTGTGTGTGTTAGCAGCATAATTCAAGAACAATTATTAACAGGCTGTGCAAACATGGAATACTAAATCTATATTCTTGAAACTTTTTATTAAAGTGTGAAAATGGTTCTTATACAAGGACACCCAAGAATATTTAAATACATTGTGTCCGTCGATGACATTTCTAGTAGGTGCAGATTAGCACCTTTAGCCTGCTCTAAACAATATGAAATTATCACATATTTTTTATATTCATCAAAGCATGATTCGATTAGTATGTCGTGTGAAAATCATTCGCCATTCTTTTACACCACAAAAATTTATTATACAAATTTTCCGATGTATTATACTGAGAAATTGCTGAAAGTGTATTTAAAGTTGCGTTAAGTATTTTTCATATTGTTTTAAATTTAAATACACTATATTGGGCGTAAATAAGTTGTAGCCACCATACAGGGCTACCTAAAATTAAGTGAATACATTATTCGGTATTGAATGCAATTGAAGCAAGTATTTTACAATTTTTAACAAGTCCAGAAAAACTGCTTGGGGGGGGGGGGGGGTGGATGATAATTTCTCACACCCACCGATTTGAACAGCGATTTGAGTTCGCATTTTAAACGTTAATTATTATTTTTTTCCCAATTACGTATTTTGTGGTTTCCCTGAACACAATTTTTTTTTTTTTTTTTTTTTTTTTTTTTTTTTAATAATTGGTCTGTAATAATTGTTTATGCCTGTAATCAGCAAAACGTAACAATAAATAATTCCAAGAAATTTAAATTTGGTATTTTGAATACCATATGAGATTGACATTTGAAAGTTTAAGTAAAAATGTTAAATTTCAAGAAATGGTGTGCTTGAAAGTTGTTTGGATAATTTGGAATAAACTTTTAAACTTAAAAATTTAGATGTTTTTAAGAATTTAAGTACGATGTAAAAATTGGTTTTAATGGAACAATAACTATCCTCAAATAACTCATATTGTTAAAATTAAACAGTCGTCTGGCATAACATATTTTACCCCGAACAGCATTCTGTGTTTTCAGGTTTCTGTGCAAAATCTGTTTTCAGGTTTTTGTGTGTTAAATGCTTTCTCTTGACGTATTGGCGAATCTAATAAATATCTCCAAGAACAACTTTAGTACGGAACCCCCCTGGCGAAATTTGAAATTTGGCACCGAAGTAGCTCGACGTTTCTTTTCAGGAATTTCTCCTAAGAAACTGCGATAGCTATCTTAAATCATCGCCGAAATTGTAACAAAATTTTAAAAATAGGCAAGGGTTTCCTATACTAAAGCTGTATCAATTTTACAAAATACTATTCCAAAATATAAAACTTTACATAGAGGAAAAGACCTAAAGGAATATCGATCTGAGTGTTAAATTGAATTTTTTTTTTTTGGCATTTCTCACATAATATACGTTGGCAAAGCCACCGTGTCTGTAAATGCATATATACAACAGGTCGGCATATTAATATAATATGCTCAGCTGTTATATGCGTTTGCAGATATGGTGGTTTTGCCTACGGATGTTATGTGAGAAATGCCGAGTTGGTAATCAATCAGGGTGGTTCAGTGGTAGAACATCTGCACTGTAAGTGAAACGTCCGGGTTTGATTCCCAGCTTTGGCATTTTTCACATAGTTGGTATAAAAAATCAACTTTACACTCAATTTCTCTAAGTAAATATCCACGATTGATAAATTGCTCTTTTATAGAATCTGTGCAAATGTAAATTTCAAAGGAAATGTATTTTTCATATTAAGCGATCACCTCGAATTTTCACAAACAATTTTTATAATTAGCACATTTTCATGAAGGATTAATAACAAATATTCGATTTTATAACTTTATTTGAAAACAACTAAATATCTCCTACCTGTTCATATGACCAATGGCTACATTTAAATATTTTTCTCAATATTTATTACAACGTATTCCTTTGTTAATTTTAGCTAATATTGTTCATCATATACTTAAACTTATTATAAAATTCTATTACATATATTTATATTAAAATAAAAAGAAACGTGAATGAATAATGATAAATTAAATAACGATAAGTTGAAGATCAACTGAATGATAAATTATTAACGATATATCTTTTTTTAATAAATGAAGTATCTGTTTTTAAAAATTTCGTATTCGTATAAGTATATTCAAAAGGATACAACACAAAAAATATTTTTTACCTGAAAAAACAAAAAATCGAAGTTAAGCATGAATATAAACAATTTTTTTTTTCACAAATATAAAGAAATATACAGAAATTCTTTCATCTAGAGCGCAAAAAGCTTATGTAATTCAATTTAAATCACATTCCATCCGCTTATTTGAAGATTAGTTTATAGAAGGGTTGTATACCGTTATATACAAAAAATTATAAAACTGCTATATAACGGTCAATTTTAAAGTTATTTAAATGCCTTTTTTAATGACCAATGAAATAAATTTGTAATATTAATAACTAAAAAAAAAAAAAAAAAAAAAAAAAAAAAAAAAAAATCACAGTTTTAAAATACATGTCGAAAATTCTAACCGAATTGAGTATTACATTTCTTACATAAACATATTTACTCTGAATTTTGCCCAATGCATTAAAATATATAAATACGAGGGCTTAATTTCAGTAATTTCGCTGGAAACATCCCTTTATTAATGAAAATGTAAAATCCATTTCACGCCACCCATAATTTCAGAGATTTAAGATTTCAAACATTCAAAGATGAGTATGAATGTCAAATGTACAGTCATGGAAATTATAAAGATATAATTTAAACTGCGCGATTATTTGGTCCCAATACTTATTAAAATTCTGAAACGAGAATTCTGCAGTAAATTCTTCATGTAAATGCATAAATTAAAATACTTACGACATTTGGCTGGAATGCATGATTCTTTTATTTAATAAATTCCCGAGGTTTGAATTTTTCACGCACTTTACAAAGTCAGCAGTTTTAGATAAGAAGTTCCTTACTGGCTTAAATTCAATTTCAGCTTAAGATTCTGAATTTTATGAGAGAAATTCCTTATTTGAACAGTTCTGAGGATATTTTAGAAAAGAAAAGTCGTATCTGTGTATTTTAATCTTCTCTCTTTGATTTATTTATCATCCAAGTATTTACTAACTAATATTTTTAGACAAAATGGTACCAAGCATCATGGCAAGAATCCAAATGCTTTGTTGCCAAAAATCAAATCATAAATAGTGTAGATAAATCTTTATAAAATCGCGTATACACTGTTAAAAAAATGCAGAAAAAATACAGAAATTCTCTGTAATTTCAGAAAAAAAGTCGTAAAATACGTTTTGTCTACGTAATTTTTCCGTAATTTACGCCTTTTTTTCTGAAATTACAGAGAATTTCTGTATTTTTTCTGCATTTTTTTAACAGTGTAGAAAATTTTTTATGTAATTCTTTACTTAAGTTTTTGAAAATAATTATGGTCATATTCCCATTTCTATATTATGTGCAAACATTTTATTTACGCATGGATGCACATAAATAAATATTGTACGTGTTTGTATAAAATATTTATATGAAACTGAAAAATTATACTGCCATAAAATTTGCTTATCCTGAAATAATGTATAAATATGTTCGATATTCTAAATTTCTTTATTGTAAATCATCATACGATAGAATTTAAAAGAACTCTAGAAAAAGAAATAGGTATTTGATGATCCTGAAGTGAAATAAAAATTTGAATTTATCGTAAATGAATAACTTCGAAATATTACTGTTTAGTTTGGCCATTGCAATACTTAATTTTAAGGTGATAAATTTACTTTGAAAAAAAATAATAATGATTGAAAAATTGTTTTTTAAATTCAATGTATATCTAAATGAAACAAATATGGCATTATTCTCTCCAACGATGAAACCAAATTCTTTTGATAGAACATTACCATAAAAAATACAACTTTTGCCTTCTTAATGGTAAAGCAACAAACCATTGCAAATGCAGAAAACGAATACTTTTAACTGATATAATTATTAGAATTTAACCGGTTTATGAAGAATATTTTAAGTACAAATTTCTACTATAAATTTTATCACATTAAAAATGTGTCGAAAATGTATCAAAATATGTATTTGAGGGAATTGATAAAACATGGTTTTCTGAAGTTAATCAGAATAATTTATAAAATGCTAAAGAACTGCATAAATATTGGAAAAAGCAAATTGGTGAAGTTCAATAATTGATAAGGAAGAAGCACTGGCTTTATTTACGAGGGTGAATCAAATATGAACGAGCATTTATTGAGTGAGCGTTGGGATAGGTATTTGTATGTGCTGGGGAAGTTGAAGTCGTTAGGTGGGGATGTCTAGAGTGGGGGAACCACACAACTCGCACTGGAAAACGCTTGATTATTTCCTTTACAGCCCAGACTTATCGCCATGCGATTTTCACATGTTTTGACCCATTAAAATTTGAGACTAATGATCAAGTGGAAATATTCGTGCGCAACTGGTTAGATACCCGTCGAACTTTATTCTACAAGAACGAAATGAAAAAAATATATATACCAAAGCGTTGGGGAAAATGTGTCATAAAAGGAGGAGATTATGTCGAAAAATAATTTGTAGAAATGCAGATGTTTCCTATAAAATAATTTTGGTTGAAGAAAAGGCTCGTTTATATTTCATTCACCCTCGTAAATCATTTTAGTCTGTAAAAAAAAAAAAAAAAAAAAAAAAACTGGCTCCTGCCTATAGAAATTTCAGCCACGTTTTGTGTGATTGTTGTAAGACAAAACATTGTTAAATCATTAAACTTAACGAATGATAGTATAAAAATGAAAAATGTATATAGTTAATAAAAAAATAATTGTAGAAATATAGAAATCCCGACAATCACAAGACGAAGCGTCCCAAGTGTGTCGCAACGTGCTGAACTGTGTAACATCAAAGATGTAACTCTTCGTCAAATTATCCAGGAATAACTTCAAAACATCAAGGTAAATTTAAGCTGGAAAACCATGATATAATACTTAACCTGCCACTGACTACAAGTTTCCAAATAAACTGTTTACAGAAGATTTATCTTATTCCTTATTCAAGACAACCAAAAGTTTGCATTATTTCTCTCATTTCGTACAAAAACGCATTCGTTTAGACTGGGATTTTGAAGATTGGTCCAATGTTAATTTTCAGAAAAATGTCGAGCTTTACTCTGAACATTTTCACGTAGCCCATCTTTTCCCCCAGGGTATCTTGAGAATGTCTTGTCTTTCCCAGGACATCTTGCAGACGTCATGGGGAGATAGTGGGGTATATGGTCTGCTTATCATTGGATACCCTTATGGAGAGAGTGTGGAACTCGTAATCACCATGGAAATTTTATGGAAAGACATTTTCTCTTAAAGAGAGTTATGAATTAAGCAAGTACAATGCTGGAAAACCGCACGGATTTTTAGATCTCTGAGACAGACTCTTTTCTAACAATACAGAAGCAATTCTTTATGTTTTCCTTTAGTCTTATATTCACCTGCATTTAATTGCTGTTGGGTTTAACTTTGAATTTATTGATAATTATGCGTCTTTGTCACTATGCAGTCCTGATGATCGACTTCCTTAAAACGTAATATATACACGAATATAACAGTAATCCATCACGTAATCCAAATCTTATAGACCCTGTGTTATATCTGCTCAGGGAACAACTTGCAGTCTTTCTTCCCTTCCAAGTCCTATACGAAACTTAAAAAGAATTCTTTGTAGTATTTGGAACTGTTGAGACCCACAACTCATTCACAATATCGCAACAAGTATGCTCTGGCTTTTAATTAATAGTTGCTGGATTCGAGTATCGGTTCAGCCATGGGTAATTTTAGTGGTTCAAAATGCAGTTTAAGCAATGTGTTCCGATCTAATTAGTCCTAGTGTGCAAAACATTATCGTAAAATTACAAAATCCAAAACATATTGTGTTTATGGATTGTTTACAGTAAATGGAAAATACAATTTTTAATAAAATCACACAATAAACTGTGGAAGGAAATCATATTTATTGAAATTTTTTAATTTTTCCGACTGAGTGAAAATAATGCCTGGACCGGGACTCGAACCACGGATCTTTGACTTATAAGGTCAAGGCTCTACCAACTGAGCTATCCAGGCCGACATCCCGGTCAGCATTATTCACTCAGACAACTTTATAGGCATTATTTTCACTCAGTCGGAAAAATTAAAAAAATTCAATAAATATGATTTCCTTCCACAGTTTATTGTGTGATTTTATTAAAAATTGTATTTTTTTCTCCCTTTGTTTAATGGTGTTTTCCATTTCTTGCGGCTTATTTCTGTTGAGCTATCTAAATGATAGACCAGATTGTTTCAGCCTATAAGGTTGTCTGAGTGAATAATGCTTACCGGGATGTCGGCCTGGATAGCTCAGTTGGTAGAGCCTTGACCTTGTAAGTCAAAGATCCGTGGTTCGAGTCCTGGTCCAGGCATTATTTTCACTCAGTCGGAAAAATTAAAAAATTTCAATAAAAATGGAAAATAGTCTCGTGCATTAGCGGCATTACTTTTAAGTATTTATGAAGATAGCTACATTGCAATCAACATCATGGAATTACAAAATGATTAAAATTATTGTTTCTTAAAAAAAAAAAAAAAAAAAATGGTTGTCATAGAATGAATAATTTTCAGGTTATACAAGAGATTCGATAAGTTATCAGTATATGTATTCGATTCGTTAGAAATTTTGTAAAAGAGTTTTTCAATTATGACAAATTATTTGTATACATTTTAGTGTATATAACGTGTGTAGATTGTTTACAGGGACACACAAAAGATTTTTATACATCACGGTCTATATATTGCATTTCATTTAAATGAATTTTAACACCGCTGTATGGCATAGAAAATAATGAAATTAGCATATGTTATTTAGATGTTTAAATGCGTGGTTTCAGAAAGAAATAACGTGCTAAAAATTAGCAATTAATAAACAGGGGAGCAAAAAGAATTCCGATCTCGTGTTTGTGGTTGTATGCAGAGACCCACAAGAATTTCAATCCATTTCGATCTGCGAACAACATTTCTTTTATATGCATTTGATCATTTTTACACTACATTCAACGAAAGGAATTTAAAATGCATTATTTAGAGGCTTAAAAGCATGTTTTCTGTAAAACATTGTGTGTACAGAATTAATAATTATTTCAAAAGGATTTACAAAATAATTCTGACAAGTTTTGTATTATGCATTGTAACTACTGAACACATTTATTATTGGTATGCTTTACGCATCTTAAATAAGAAAAAAAAAATTTATATTTATTCAATAAGGCTTCAAGGGACCGTAGACTACTAAGAAATATATCCCATTATGAAAATGTGTTTAACACACACACACACATACAAACACACACATTATATATTTATATACATGTATATATATACACTAAGCGACAAACAAAAAAGTCGCACTTGGATATTTTCATTTTCACCTTCTACAACCGCTAATTTTATTGTCTAAAAAGCAAATTTTCGAACAGATTTTATTATGTTGTCCATCACATGCACTTTAGCTTTGAATTCAGTGTTAAAAACAAAATGCAATTGTCAGGAAAATTGTAATTTTAGAAATTATTTCAAAAATGGTAAGAACAAGGCTGATAACGATGCCACAAAAAGTATTAGTTTTTGAATGAAAATCAAAAAATATTTCAATGGGTGAGATGGCAAAATAATTAAAAGTTAACGAAATATTGGTAAAATGGTTTTTAGCAAGATATAAATTTTTTTGGCTGTTTAAACTGGAAATTTGGTTTTAGGCGGCCATGTTGCTCATCCAAGCGAGATGACCGTAAATTAAATAGTCATTGCTTGTAAAATCGGTTTGTATTACATTTAGAACATAAAAGAAATTCAGAAAATGTAGCACCTATTAAACAAAATAGGTTTAAAAGACAGAAAATTTGAAAAAGTTCCATTCTTAGTGAAGAAAATTAGAAAAGCAAGACCTCAGATGGCTAAAAAAATTAAAAAATGATTAGTTAATTATTGGGCTGAACTGGTTCTCTTTGATAAGTTAACTTATTTCGAGCTAAAGAAAACAAGCAGATCTGACAACGAAAATGTGATCGACTTAATAAAAATCGCACATTTAAAACAGTGACACATTCTCCGTTCATTATGGTACGTAGGTGCATAATTTTCCAAACAGTCGGGCAAATTTTTGTGCTCAAGGGATCAATTAAGTCGAAATAAAACACAACCTTCATAAAAGTGGTGCCTGATCGACTATTTTGGAGGTATCTTGGACATTTCAGCTAACAGCATTTCAAGATGATAATGCACCTTACTACACCGCGTCTGTGGTAAGTTTATTCACTTCAAATTGTCAAAATTTTCTATTCATTCCCATGAGAAGCTATAATTCTGTAGGTAATCATATCATTTTCTCTTTAAGTTAAATCCCACAAATGATATAATAGAATTTCTTCTTTACCAGACATGGAAATAGTCCTAATCGCGATCCGCTCGAAAATATTTCGTCTATAAAAAGGCGAGGGAGAGGGGAGAGGATTCGAAATTTGCAGCATACAACTCTGCCAGAACTAGAAAAAATTATTTGGGATAATTGGCACTTTGAAATTTTTGAGATTTATATTAAAACACTGTATAAAACTATGTCATTGCGCATTAAAGCAGTAATTATACATATAAAGGTGGAAATAACCCGAAGAAGAATACATATTTTTAATAAAAAATTGCTTAGATATAACAAATAAATAGTTTTATTTCATATATTAAAATATAACTTGTTTATTTCATATAATAAATCATAATAGAATACAATGTGCATGGTTATTGCATTATGTTTAAAAAGAAAGTTTTATGCAGATTTTTATAAAGTACTTTTTAGAGTCCAATAAAGCGAATTATTAAATCGAAAATGTACATAGGTATCATTTCGTTTCTTTGGTATTATGCAAACAAGATAGTTTTATTTGTCTCAAACATTAATTTTAAAGTTATTACAAATAAAAAAGGTATAAGTCATTTTTTCTGCAGTGCGGATTTTTTTTTTTTTTTTTTTTTTTTTTTTTTTGTCACTTAGTGTATATATATAGAGAGAGAGATCTGAAGGTTGTGTTCAGATGAGAAGCTGAATTTTGGGCATACTTTCTGACATTAGATAAAAAAAAAAATTAACTTTCATATATGTAAAAAAATTAGACCTACTAGTCCAATTTTCATAAAACCGCATGACCTTTTCTCTTTTCCTTTATGGCAAATACTTTTGTAAAAAAAAAAAAAAAAATAATAATAATAAATAAATAAATAAATAGATAAATAAAATAAAAAATTGACTTTTTTCATATTTGTACTGTGAAGTTAGACTGACTAAGAACAGGATTCAACAAGGATTTATTTAACAAAACAGTATTAACTCTACTTTTTTTATATAGGAATTTTTGCTAGTGTTCGGACACTTTTGTTACCGATTGTAGAACTCTACCAATAATAGCACAAAGATATAAAAAGCCGCCAAGCGTCTTCTTGAGGATATTTCCAAAAACTCATTTTTGGTTATACATTTATTAATATCATACAATCAGCAGATTGGGAAGAAAATCACATACCTTGAAAATTTATTTTTCCAACTAAGTGAAAATAATGCCAGGACCGGAAGTCGAACCCCAGACCTTTGACTTATAAGGTCAACGCTCTACCAATTGAGCTATCCAGGCCGAAAACCGGTGGGCATTACTCATTCAGACAACTGGTCTATTACGTAGATAGCTCGACAGGTAATGGAAAACACCATTAAACAATGAGAGGAAGAAATACATTTATTAATATCACACAATCAGCAGATTGGGATGAGTCAAAGATCCGGGTTCGATTCCCGGCATTATTTTCACTCAGTTGGAAAAATAAATTTTCAAGATATATGATTTTCTTCCCAATCTGCTGATTGTGTGATATTAATAAACGTATTTCTTCCTCCCATTGTTTGATTTGTTTTCCATTACCTGCCGCTTATTTTGACGAGGTATCTACATGATGGATCAGTCGTTCTGCCTAAAGTTTGTCTGAGTGAGTAATGCCCATAGTCCAGTCAAAATAGGATAAATAGAAAAAAAAATCGTGTAGTTTAGAAATTTTGCATACTCATAGCCGAGAGGGTCCTGAACAACATGCTAAAAGTCCCGCCCGTGGTGGGTGAGCGGGGGGCAGGGGGGCATTTAAGGGGGGCACTTTTCAGTTTTTATTAAATATCTTAAAAACTATCGCATTTAGGGAAAAAAATGTAAATTATAAAATTAATCTATGTAAAATTTCCTACAAAAATGTATATTACATTTTGTTTGTAAGATCAATAGTTTAGAAGATATAAGGGGATGAAATAACACATTTTCTTGAAAAATTCTTTTTTGAAATAGTAAAATCAACTAAAGTGTGCAATTAAAAGGGTTCTTGTCAAATATTTTCTAATGTACAAAACAAATATATCCATAGAGAATACAGCAAGGATAATACAGCATGTTTTGTAAGTTTTAAGTAATTTTAAGGCTAGTAGGCGCAAGTGGCGGTTTGAGTAAAAATCCAGATAACAAAGACCCAAAACCGATCAACATAAAAAAAAAAAAAATCGTGTAGTTTTGAAATTTTGCATACTCATAGCCAAGAGGGTCCTAAACAACATACTAAAAGTCCCCGCCCGTGGTGGGTGAGCGGGGGCAAGGGGCGGCAGGGGGGGGCATTTAAGTTTTTATTAAATATCTTAAAAACTATCGCGTTTAGAGAAAAAATGTCAATTACAAAATTAATCTACGTGAAATTTCTTACAAAAATGCACATTATATTTTGCTTGTATGATTAATAGTTTAGAAGATATAGGGGAACGAAATAACACATTTTCATGAAAAATTCTTTTTTGCAATAGTAAAATCAACTAAAGTGTGTAATTAAATGGGTTCTGGTCAAATATTTTCTAATGTACAAAACAAATATATGCATATCGAATATGTAAGGATAATACAGCATGTTTTGTCCATTTTAAATAATTTTAAGGTTAGTAGACGCAAGTGGTGGTTTAGGTAAAAATCCAGATAACGAAAACCCAAAACCGATCAACATAAAAAAAAATCGTATAGCTTTGAAACTGAGCACAGCTATAAGGTTAAGTGTCCTGTCCTGAAGAACATACTAAAAGTCCCCAAGCGTGGGGGGAGAGCGGAGGGGGGGCAGAGGGCATTTAAAGGAAGCACTTTTCAGTTTTTATTAATATCTTGAAAACTATCGCATTTAGATAAAAAATGCCAATTACAAAATTAAACTACGTAAAATTTCCCATGAAAATGCCTATTACATTTGTTAGTATGATCAATTGTTAAGAAAATATAAAGGTTGCTTTGTATCTTCCAGATATATTACAAAAAAGTGGAGGTTTTCGATTTGTATATTTTGACTTCCACTCTTTAAACTTGGCGCATTGCGCGCACACATGCACATATAGATATTTATTTGTATGAGTAGAAAATATTTAACCCGAATACTTTTAATTACGAACTATAGTTTATGTTAGTATCGTAAATAACATAAAAAAAAAAACAGAATAAATTTGCCTATAAAACGAGTAGTTATGATTTCAAAGACTGATTTTATATGACAATTTTTCATTTTTATATATTGACATAGTTTTAGAATATTTTCTTTGCAGTGTTAAATTTCTGAAAAATAATTATTTTTAATAATAAAAAAGTTTTTTTTTAGGAATCAAAAGCATTTCTCTTGCACTGCCTGAAATGACTCCACAGAAAGAAAAAAAAAAATATATATATATATGACTACAAGTATAAAGACAAACAAAGGCTTCAAATTTATAACACCCCTCTTTTAAGTCAGGGATTAAAAAGCAATTTTACCTAAACCACAACTTGTGCCTACTAACCTTAAAATTATTTAAAATGTACAAAACATGCTCCACTCTCCTTATATATACCCTATGCATATATTTGTTTTGTGCATTAGAAAATATTTAACCAGAACCCTTTTAATTACACATTTTAGTTGATTTTACTACTGCAAAAAAGACTTTTCCCAGAAAATGTGTTATTTCGTTCCCCTATATCTTCTAAACTATTGATCATACAAACAAAATATAATGTGCATTTTTGTAGGGAATTTCACGTATATTAATTTTGTAATTGACATTTTTTCTCTAAATGCGATAGTTTTCAAGATACGTAATAAAAGCTGAAATGTGTTCTCTTTAAATGCCCCCCGCTCACCCCCCATGGTTGGGGACTTTTAGTATGTTGTTCGGGACACTTAACTTTATAAAACTGCGCTCAATTTCAAAGCTACACGATTTTTTTTTTTTTTTTTTTTTTTTTTATGTTGATCGGTTTTGGGTTTTCGTTATCTGGATTTTTACCTAAACCGCTACATGCGCCTACTAACCTTAAAATTATTTAAAATGTACAAAACATGCTGTATTATCGTTACATATTCCCTATGCATATATTTGTTTTGTACATTAGAAAATATTTGGCCAGAACCCATTTAATTACACATTTTAGTTGATTTTACTATTGCAAAAAAGAATTTTTCAAGAAAATGTGTTATTTCGTTCCCCAATATCTTCTAAACTATTGATCATAGAAACAAAATGTAAGATATATTTTTGTAGGAAATGTTACGTAGATTAATTTTGTAATTGACATTTTGTCTCTAAACGCGATAGTTTTTAAGATATTTAATAAAAATGAAAAAGTGCCCCCCTTAAATGCCCCCCCTGCCCCCCGCTCACCCACCACGGGCGGGGACTTTTAGTATGTTGTTAAAGACCCTCTTGGATATGAGTATGCAAAATTTCAAAACTACACGATTTTTTTTTTTTTATGTTGATCGGTTTTGGGTCTTTGTTATATGGATTTTTACTCAAACCGCCACTTGCGCATACTAGCCTTAAAATTACTTAAAACTTACAAAACATGCTGTATTATCCTTGCTGTATTCTCTATGTATATATTGTTTTGTACATTAGAAAATATTTAACAAGAACCCTTTTAATTGCACACTTTAGTTGATTTTACTATTGCAAAAAAGAATTTTTCAAGAAAATGTGTTATTTCATCCCCCTATATCTTCTAAACTATTGATCATACAAACCAAATGCAATATACATTTTTGTAGGAAATTTTACATAGATTAATTTTGTAATTGACATTTTTTCTCTAAATGCGATAGTTTTTAAGATATTTAATAAAAACTGAAAAGTGCCCCCCTTAAATGCCCCCCTGCCCCCCGCTCACCCACCACGGGCGGGGACTTTTAGTATGTTGTTCAGGACCCTCTCGGCTATAAGTATGCAAAATTTCAAAACTACACGAATTTTTTTTTTCTATTCGTGAAATTTTGGCCTTCGTTGCCTGGATTACCACTGGATAGCTCAATTGGTAAAGCGTTGACCTTGTAAGTCAAAGGCCCGCGATTCGACTCCCGGCCGCGTATCTCCGAAATGTTGGCGCGTACAGAACAGATTGACAAATTTTCTCCAAACAGTGCGATTTTCGCCAAATGTGGACGTTCAAAAAGAAAAAACTACGCAGCACTTAATTTGTGTAAATAAACATTGCCGCTTTTGTTTTTTATTGTGGAATCATGTTATATTTAAAGCTTTAAATCGCAAAATGGAAGCTGACACTATTATTTCAAAATTAAAAGGCAGTTTTCCGCATATAATAACACATTCTAATAATGACAATGTATTAACTTTAAGATCTAATTTAACATCTGAGAAGGAAGCAGAAAAATTTGTCAAAGTGTTTGGTCGGATAACCAATACTCATTGGATTGTATACAGAGTTATCCACCGTCCAAATCGGTAAGTTAAAAATGTTATATTATTTTTTAACTAGGGCAGGTGCTCCAGTGATTGGCATGCTCCAGTAGCAGTAATTGACATCTATCCGGAAATAATTAAAAAATTATAAAATCATATAGTATTTTACATATAAGAATTTTAACATTTTATGTCTAACACTGGAGCATAGGTAAAATAAAACTGGTAAAATAAAAAACTGGCAGTGTCAATTACTGGAACACTGAGTGGGTGTCAAATAAAATTTATAAAAAAATATAATTGTTATCAAATGTATATATTTTAACATATATGTGGTTCTGAATGTCTTTCAGGCCATACCCAGACAGCACATCGCCTTCCCAGGATATCTTCAAGCTGTCTTCTGGATGACAAGGCATCCCAGAAACGTCCTTAAGATGTACTGTGGATAAGTTAAGCCTAACTGTGCTGTTAGGGTATGTACTAACTTAAGATTTCTAAACATATTTTCTGATGACTAGAACATTAAAAACATCAGAGATTGCTCTAAAAGTGTCAATCACTGGTGCATTTACCCTATTTCTGTTTAACTATTATTTTGTATTATTATTATTATTTTAAATGTATGACTTAACTTTATAAAATATTTATCTTACGATGCAGAGCTTGAATTTTCACTATATATAACTATTATGTATTTTTCTAAGAATATCTTAATCATAATAAATATCGATATTTTGTTTTAAATTCCACAGTTAGAGTTCATAAAACCTTCTACATAAAATTTTCATCTTAGACATCTCAATCTTTACACCTTCCAACGTACATAGTTAAAAAGTGAAACGTTCAAGATTTTGTTAGTGCTATTCTATTTGTTCCTTCTCAGTAGTCATAAAAAATCTAATCGTAATGTGTTATAAAAACAAGGTAATAAGGATATGCATAATCTATCTACAACCTTTTCCTAAACGAAACATGTCGGTATTGATGGATTCTGCTCAATTTCTCATCATATATTTGTTCTGATGAAATGCTATTAAGAGCGAACAAAATAACATTCTGTTAAGCTTCATGTTAAAAAGTAATGAATATGATAGGAAACTAACATAATCGCAGACTGAAATGCCCCTCTAACTAGGCTAATCTCTATCCGATCCAATACATTTAACTTATTCTAATTTGCTGATTAATTTTATTAGGCGTGCTTTCGTTCTTTAATTTCAAATGCGATATGATAACACTATTTCCAATGCACTAAGACAAAAACATAAGTTTACGTAAAATGTTTTCCGATTTTGTCATATTAAAGAATTTTTAAATTTTAAATTGCTTGCGAAATTTTCAAATTAAAATGTTTACACTTTATGAGGTGTAACATAAATGATATTTTTAAAGTGATGTGATATCCTAAAGATAAAATATTTCTCTTAATGGATTTTTAAAGGAAATTTTGCCCTATTTTGCCATATTAAAAAAAAAAAAAAAAAAAAAAAAAAAATTCTAAGGTTTTTTTTGTTAAAAGTAAAAAAAATCTATAACTTTGTTTTAAATTATCACAGATTTATAGTTCAACCATTCGTTTTAAAGGTATTGGCGAGCTCTTTTGAATGATACCCATCATGAAAATTTACTCCCCTTGAGGGGAGACTTCCCCCAGGGGGGGAGGCGAGGCTCCTACATGCACAAACATTTTTTTTCCCAGTTAACTATCTCTATTACAAAAAATATATATTCGTTTCATTTGGTTTAGTGCAGTCTATAGACGTTAAACTCTACTTACCTGCAATTTCCTCCATAGACGTAATGTATTATAATTCTCTTTATTGTCCCTGTACGCGAACCATTTGCTTGATCTTAACGAAAATCGTACTTTAGCATCCCTATATGATACACATTTAGAATACCAAGTTTGAATTTTCTGCCATAATTTGTTTTTGAGATATGCTGATAACAAACACACACACAGACACACACACAGACACACAGACATACACACAGACCATTTGCTAAAAACATGATTTTCGTATTCAGGGGACCTCAAAACGTGTAAATATAACAAAATCTCGCGTTCGGAAATTTGACCCAAAAACAATACTTTCTCTACCTAATGGGTAAGAGAAAGTAAAAATAGTAAAAGTAATTTTTTTTTTTTTTTACTTTTTTTTTTTTTTTTTTGGATTAAGAAAAAAGTAAAAATTAAATAATTGGACAAAAACTATTTTTTTTTTTTTTTTTTTCTAAAATTTGACCTAAGAACTATCCGCGATTGTAATGAAATGCTCTCCCTCTGGTGGGCTAAGGTGAAATTATCACACCACTGATAGCTTTCACGCTGAAACAATGACAATAAATACACGTGGCTACATTTACACGTGGCTATATTTACTAACAACTGCAGTTGAGAAAGCGTCATCTATCGATCATTACAAACGCGGATTTTTTCTCTACTCTTTGTATGGATCAGAAAAAGTAAAAATTAAATAAATAATTAGAAAAAAAAAAAAAAAAAAAAAAAGGTGAAGGTTTCCTACTAAATTTAGACATTAAGTATATTATTTAAAAATAACAACGCTAAAACTCATTAACACACAGTTTCAGCAGTTTATTCTTCTGAGAGGGAGAAAAAAAAAAAAAAAAAAAGATTGAAGTTTTCACGAATGCGGAATGAAGTAGATTCAAGGGTTGCTTTGCGGTAGAGAGATTTTGGCGTTAGCTACGAAAATGCGCCAATCTGTTCTGTACGCGCCCGCCAACATTTCGGAGATACGTCTCCCGGCCCGGGCATTATTTTCACTCAGTTGGAAAAATAAATTTTCAAGATTATCATTTTTAGTTTTTGGTGATTTTAGTTTTTTTTTTGGGGGTGGGGGGAGGGGGAGGGGGGTAGGGGGGTGGGTCGGGGGGAGGTTGAGTGGCTAATTCGAGCGCCCCTTTTAGCGCTAAATTCTTCGGGAAAATTTATAGTAGCTGAGGTCACAAATTTTAGTGTGTGACTTATTTTCGTGTATCCAACACCCATTTTAACGGAATTTCGCGAAATTGCTCCATATACCCCTTGGGGGTGGGGGGGGGGAGGCAATAAACACGTTTACAAGAATAACTTAGCTTTAAGTTATTTCAGTAAAATTATTTTTTATGTATGGGTTTGTTATGCGTTCCCAGCACGCACTAAAAAGGGATCTTACGAAAATTATCCTTGATCCCCACACCCCTTTAAGGGCGAGGGGCGCCCAAAACACGCTTTTAAGTCTAACCTACTCCAAATTATCTCAGGATAGCGATATTTTGATATGTCGATTGGTTATGTGTACTCACGACACACACTACAAAGATATTTTCTGAAATTCCACTCCAGAGCCAAAAAATATATTTCTATGCGCAAGTCTGCTCCGAACTATCCTAAAGAGACAATTTTTTATGTGCGGCCTGGTTATGTGTTCCCAACACGTACTATAAAGGGATACTGCGAAGTTTCGCTTTTTCTCACTTTAAGGGCGGGGGGAAACACTTTTTTAAGAGCAACTCTGCTGTAAATTGTCCCAGAAAAGTGATTTTTTGATATGTTGATTGGTTATGCGTACTCAACACATGTACTGCAAAGAAATTTTTTGAAATTCCGTCCTACTCTCTTGTGGGTCGGAGGAGGAGCAAAAACATGTTTCCATGCGTAACTCTGTTTATTGGGACTCCAAACTCGACCGTGGCGAGCGGGAAATCCGCTACCGAAAGTAGCGGGAACTTTAACTAAGACTTGACTAATTTGACAGATTTTTTTTTTCTTTTTTTTTTTTTTTTTTTTTTTGAGATTCTTTATTACTATTCATGATATGGTATTTTGAGAATTCATTTCTGTGTTCATTCATTTCACCAGCGAAGCGAGCAAAGCCTGCTAGCATATAGTATTCAAGATCACTGTCGGATATTCCCCATTCAAAATGGAGTTAATACCGCTATTGGTTTGTTACAGGGACACCCAAAAGTATTCAAGAGAATTGCGTTGTATGAGAGGTATATATAAAAACCATATTTTAATACCTTTACATTGCGCAATCTTAATGAAATTGAAATATGTTATTCATATGCACAAAAGAATGCTTTCTGTAGTATATAGTATAATATTCATTAAGATTTATAGGGCCTCACTAAAATATTCGGCTATAGTAAGGACTATATTAGGAAAGAGCTGGAATTGCATTTTCATTTTTATTAACACTTTCCAACAAAATTGAAAAGTGTTACACTGTTAAAAAAATGCAGAAAAAAATACAGAAATTCTCTGTAATTTCAGAAAAAAAGGCGTAAATTACGAAAAAATTACGTAGACAAAACGTATTTTACGACTTTTTTTCTGAAATTACAGAGAATTTCTGTATTTTTTCTGCATTTTTTTAACAGTGTACTTTGGTCCGTCTGTCGTCCGCGCCAGTGTTGCCACATGTGACAGATTTCTTATTCGACAATCACCAATAATTTTAAAAAGTGATACTTGATATACATAATAGACGATTAATTTTCGAAGTGATTAGGTAAACGTTACAATTGATAATTATTGGCAAGTATTGAATAAAATATCCGCCAAATCAGGCAACACTGGTCCGCGCACTAATTCCTGTAAATATCTATAGAAATTCTTGAAACTGATATACGTTAATCAAACTCACTATCAAATGTTCGATATTGAAAATGGAGTAAATATAACTATTAGGCTGTGTACAAGGACACTCAAAAGTATTTCAAAGCATTACGTTTTATGAGTGGAATTTCTATAAACTATGATTTAATAACTTTATTTTGCACAAACCTTAACGAAATTGAAATATGTTATTCATATGTAGAAAAGAATGCTTTCTATTGAATATAGTATGATTAACATTAAGATTTACAGGGCCAGATAAAAATATTCAGTTTCATTAAGGGCTATTATTGGAAAATTTTTGAAATTCTATTTTCGTTTAAATTAAGCATTTTTAATAGTTTATAACAATTTTTAAGTCTGCATATAATTGGAATTAATGTCTATGTCTATCCGACTGCCTACCCGTCTGTAAATATTTTCAGAATTTCTTAAAAATGGTATATGTTATTCAAGTTCACTGTGGAATATTTCCCATTTTATGGCATTAATAGTTCCTGTACAACTGATTTGTATACACGGACACCCCAAAAAAATACCATTACATTGCGTTTTAGCAGAGACATTTTTATAAATCGCATTTAAATAACTTTCTGTAGCAAAAGTCACAAGAAATTCATATTCATTGTTAATATGCTGAAATAATTTTTGTATAGAATATGATATGATCAACCTTCATATTTATTAGTCCACACTAAAATAATCAGATACATTAAGGGCTGCCATTGGAATTTAAGAGCTGCACGTTTCTGTTAAGCATTTTTTAAACTTTCCAACAGTGTTTAAAAGTGACTAGCAATTGAATTATGCCTGCCTTTGTGTTCTTCCTTCTGTCTGTTATGCGATAATATGTAGGCAAAGAACATTGAAGGTTATACGATACAACGACTACGCAGAGTTGGAAATTGTTACTAATCAATGCTTACCGAATGATTTTTTTCCCCTTTTTTTAAAGAAAGTTTTTATTAAATTTTTTCAGACTACAAAGAATTGGCTTTGTCTTAGGAAAAAAAAAAAAAAACTTCTAAAAGAAAATTTAACGGAGAACATTTCTCAGTCACCGGAACAAAGAAATATCTATTTCACGAAACTAGACGTCAGTTTCCCTATTTCAGCAAAATATAATCTGCTTTTTCTTTTGTACGTTCGTAAGAAAAATAAATATAAAAGAGAATGATTATTATAGGAAGCAAGTGTTTTTTTCTTCAGATTTTTTTATATTTTTCTCTTTCAAAAATAAAACCAACAGTAGAGAATGTTGATTATAATAAAAGTTGCATCACAAGAGAGATATAGAAAATGCAGTCTGTCTTATTTTTTATGAAAATAGAAATTTTTAATATATATAGATATACTTAAATGAAATTATTCTATGAAATTATTTTTTGTCTTTGATTGATAATTTTGAAGCTATTGTATAAAGTTAAATTTTAAAAAACAAATTGTGATATGGTAAAGGAAAAATTACTTTTTTTTTTTAATCAATTATTTTATTAGATGATTTTTAAACTTTTACTTCCCAATAAAATCTCACTTAAGTTGCATCTCAGTTTAATCATTTCTTGAACAAGTACATAATATACTTATTTAACATCCCTGGCATTTCCGTACAATTTAAACGTTAGAGGTACAGTAGAAATGTATGTACACTGCTTGGACACATTCGAATTTTGACGTTTTGTCGAATAAAAAAGAAGTACTTAATGATTTTTTTTTTTTTTTTAAATATTCGGTGATGTAAAGAACATACTGTATTATACATTTTTGTGAAGATTTTGCCTTGATATCTAAAAGGATACAAATTAAAGAAAAATAATAATGCTTGTGATCAACATATAAAAGATAATACTTGAAATGTATTGTGTAGCTGTAACATGTGATTATGGGGTTTTTCTTAATCATTTGTATTTATTTAAACGGCTCATATTTATGTAAATATAAACATTTCTTTACAAAAATGCACATATATATATATATTTAATATTCAAGATATTCAACCCAGCACAGTTCTGTTTACAAAAAAAAAAAGAAAAAAAAAAAAAAATGACCAACTATATTAGATATAACATATTTTTAATAAGAGTATATAATTATTAAATATCTCATACAAAAGCATTTTTATTAAATTATTTTTAACTGCACTTGTGCAAACGTTAAAGAAATCCCTTTTGCATAATTTACTTTAAAAATGTATTGAGCAATTTATCTGAAAACCTCAAGCATATATCGTGAAAATGAAAAAAAGGTTACCGTCAGTAAAAATAACTGAATTTCAGATTCTCTCTCTCACAAAAAGAAAAAATAAAATAGTTAAGGAATTTTATTCTTGCAAAATTTCAATTAACATACACTATATTATTATCAATTAAATAAAAATTTCATTTTTGTGTAACCCTCATGTATCTTTCAAATTCTGTGGAACCAAAAAGAATGTAATCAATAATTTAAATACAAATTTCAAATTTCAAAATTCATTATTTATTGCAAATTCAACGAACTATGCAATTTAAACTAAATGAAAAGAGTTTTCTTATACTTCTGCAATCCTGAATGACTACTCTCACCTAAAAATGCTTACTGAAATAATTACAGAAAGAAGAATAAAAACATATTTATTTGCTGTTTCATTGTCAAATGAGTAACACCATTAATAATTACATTTTTCTTTTATTCTAGTCTGTACAATCGTTTAAAAATAATGCGATAGAAAAAAAATAAACTTTTCTTCATGATAGGAAAAGACAATATAAAATTGTATCATTTGCTAATTTTCTTTAAAAAGCTTTCCAGAGATCCACCCACATTCCACACCTTTTTTTATGATTCCCACCCCTTTCAATATATAGAGAATACTTATTTAGTTAGTTTTGATAATTTTCGTTTAAAAGGGGAAAATAAAAATGAAAAACAAATATGAATTATCATAAATTTCTTTAAGAAAATCTTATGAAAGAATTACGTCCAAAATAGAATTTTTCTCCAGAATTGTCCAAAGATTTTTAAGAAAATTCTTAGAAATCTGCCATAATCCTCTTTTGAAAAACGTGTGTAATTTTAATTACAGATTATATAAATTAAGATATTGCTATGAACTATCATTTAATAATGTCTTTAATAGAATTTTCAACTTTAAGGACGCATGTTAGAGGCTGGTAGCTGTTTACAGCCCATGCAAAAGACCACATTAGTTCTTTCAAACAGAAATGGAAAAAATACTACTGTTCTATAACTGCCAACGCTGTAATCAATATTTCGCAAAATTAGTAGTACCCACCCCTTTTTCACACGACATCATTTTTAGAATATTTTTTCCTAAATGTAATTGTGATTAAATAACAAGAAAATTACTCTAAAAAGAAGAGTAGTGTGAAAAGAAGGCAGGTACTCACAATTTTACGGTATATTAATTAGAATGTGCACAAGTATGTTGTGCTTAAGCTGATTTCTAATTATTTTGCCACAAGGCAGAAGAAGGAAACAAATGTCTACTATTACTGTATGAAGACATCTCGACAGTTAAAGATTCTCTGCATACTTATTACATACTCTGGCTTTACCCACTTCACTGGTGACTGTATGTGAATGAATTCTTTTCATAATAAGTCTCATATTTTTTATTCATACATTTATCAATAAGCCTAGAAAGTTAGAACAGTTATCGTTTGCTACAAATGAATTATTTCAAAAATAATTAATTTATAAAATATAACTCTCGAATGACAACAACACTCTCAAAAAAGAAAAATTAATTTTCTAAGGAAAGAGCTTGTATTTGTTATTTAGACAAATAAAATATATATCTGCAATGTGTAAAAGCCTTCTCATATATCTTTATATAATGGGAAAATATCACAGATTCACGCATTTATCTATCAAAAACGAGTGCAAATCACCAAAGCTAAAAAAATGCCGTTTGGACAATTTGTTCTTTTCATGACGTAGAGGCTCACCCTAAACTGATTTAATGATATTTAACCTTTCAGGGCTTTAAAGGGAAGTGGAAGTTTTTTAACCTTTTCACAGCATTTCTACAGTGGTTTTCATCAAAAGCATGAAGTTTAGCAAAATATCTTCTCTTAGACCATAATTAATGTAAAAGATAAGAATTTTCTAAAATTCATCTTAACAGTTCTACCAGTTCTTCACTAATGGAAAATTGCAGTGGTTTTGAATAAAAACTTCAAATTTCACAGAATATTTCTACTTAGGCCCTAATTACAGTAAAAGATTAGAATCTTAAGAAATTTAAGTTTTAATTGAGTGAAAGGAGTGTCTGGCATTTCTACCCATTCTTTGTTCGGGGAAAATCGCAGTGGATTTCATTAGAAGCTTGAAGTTTAGCAAAATATCTTTTCTTAGACCCTAATTAAAGTAAAAGACATAAGGTAAAAGGGTGTGAAAGGGGTACCTAGCACTGCTACTAGTTATTCGCAGGGTGAAAATTGCAGTTGTTTCCTGTAGAAGCATGAGTTTTAGAAAAATATCTAGATCCTAATTAAGCAAAATATAACAATCATCCGAAATTTAACATTTAAGGGGATAAGAAGAGGTGCGTGTGTGTCTAGCCTTTCTACCAGTTCTTCACACGGGGAAATCGCAGTGGTTTCCTGGAGAATCGTGGTATTTAGAAAAATGTCTACTCTTAGACTCTAATTAAAGCAAAATAACAAACGTCCGAAATTTACACTTAAGTTGATAAGAAGAGAGATGGAGGGGGGATATTCTAACATTTCTTCCTGTTCTTCACATGGGGAAAATCGCAGTCGTTTCCAATAGAATTTTTCAAGAGATTTGAACAAAGCTTGATCTTCATCAGAAATCAGAATAAACAATTTAGGGTTAATAGGTCAAATTAAGTAGTTTTGCTTTCAAATTTTCCACCGTTCGGAAAACGTGAAGAACTGCTAGTTTTATTATAATTTGAAGTTAAGATTTTTATTTCTTGCTACTTATTCTATCTCTAGTAAATAAAAGGCTCACATAATCATTGTAAAACGTAGCAGTTTTCTCTATTAAAATGCACTCTTTCTATCGAATAACTTCTAAGAAATGGCGTCATTTTCAAAGAAGTTAGTACTTCACTTGTGATGTTTTGTGAAAGTGACGCCATTCTAACATGTTATAAAAAATTTTGTTGGTTTTAATTATATTAAGATAATAAGTCATTTTGACGTATTCACAGTGACATGTTTAAATCACAGGCATGAAATTTTGACAAAAGCATAATTTTAATAATTATACCCCTTTTAATTACGAATTTTTATAAACTTCTTCTTAGGGTGAATATACACATTAAAAGTAACCTACATATCAAATTTGAAGTTTCTAGCTAGAATAATCCTGAGTAAATCATGCAGAAATATTTTAAAGTATTTTTTTCTCCCCCTTCGCATTGCGCATGCGCGAGAAATTTGAAACACCCCCAAAACTGCAACTATGGTCATAAGCAGCAACAAGTTTATTTAAAATCGTCCCAGTGGTTTGGGAAAAGAAGTAATTCATACGTACATACAGACAATGTCTTTTATTTATATTAGAATATACAAGCAGTCATTTAGTCAGAGGAAAAGATGAAATTAACTGGATTGCTCAGCCATTGTGTTTCTTTCTTTTATTTGAAGAAAACTCATTGACGGAGACTAGTTTAAAACCTATGCTGAAAATTTCAGAGAGAGTATGGCAATCTACACTATCAGTTAAATAATTATCAAAAGCCACGACAAATAATCAGATATAATCATGTTTAGTGCACAAATCTCTCTGAAGGATCACATTGACCTGCCTGTGTATATACCCCTATCGTGGAATTCTAACTGCTTTGAAATATTGAAATGAAATCATTAAAACATAATTTAAATTTATATTGGTGTTTTTGCTAATAAATAAATCCTAATTGGGGGGAAAAAAGTTCTTGAGCTCAGTAAACTATGCTTAGTTGTAAATATCATGAGATCAAGATTTGAAGCAAATGAATTATCCCTGTTAATCCTTAGAGGCACAAGGTAACTGCGCTAATTAAAATTATATTTTCACTAGAATTTAATAATAAAAAGATAAAATAAAGTAAATTACTTTTTCTGCAGTGCTATAAAATTAAAATTTTGTTAAAAAGTATCCTGCATTAATTTTTTGTAGTTGAGAACAAAGCAAGTACAAAATAAGCAGAACAGTGTAATGCTAAAAAATTGTCTGCCCACAGCAACAAAAATTACCGGTAGAGTTTGGGCAAAGCGAGTACTATTAAGTATATTCACCACATTGGAGCAATGGGTAGCATGGTTACATTACAAATCAATGACAAAACCACTTAGATGGTTGCGGTGAAGAAGTACTCCGCCTGAAACTGTACATGCTCGAATAGAATTTAATTATTAGCGCGATGCGCTATATTTAAAATTAAAATAGAACTATAGCTTGAACGAAATGGTATTTTTAATCTCAATGGAAGAATTCATGTACTGTTAAATATATTCATATTACGTATATTTTATTGTATTTTAGGATAAGTTTTCTATGTGATATTTATTTTAAAAAAGTGCTTTTAGATTATTTCTTACAATTTATATAAATTATGGAAATCATTAATTTTTCATCATTTACGGATCAAGAGAAAACCTATGGAGTTTTTGATTCGGTTGTTTTTATTTATTGTAAGGTTGGAACAAGTTAGTGTATATTATATTTGTTCATTTATAAATACATTGTGAATAATATGTTCATTCATACTATTTTAGTTAAAGATTTTATTTTAAAGTGATTATGAACTCATTTTGTTTAAATTACAAACTTTTTGAGAATGATATCTTTCGCGTCTGATGGATTTTATGGGACTCAACATGAAACTTTTAACAAATAATAAATAATAAATAAATAAAATAATAATAAAGTCATCTTTTATGAGCGACTGCTTTTGCTATTTCCCCAATTTTAAAAATTTTAGTTTCGAAGATTGCGTACATATACATTTTCCTCTTGAATTACTATTACGAGGCCTTATTTACTTTTATTTTTCATTTACAATACCAATTTACAACTTTAAAAGCTCGACTTTAAAAAATATTTTTTATTTTAATTAATTCTGGCTGTACGGGAATACTGTAGATGGAATCATTTACTTAAAATTTTTAACGAACATCTGGCATTTTATATTTAATTTCAGATGTTCATTAGTAATTTTAAGTAAATAATCACATCTACAATGTTCATTTAGGGATATATTTAATATTTGTATATATTAACCATGTTAGAGACAAAACTGTAAAGAACGAACTTTGTGGGCAAGGTTTTTGACAGCTTTTAGTTTGGTACAGCAGTCACTGCATGCCGAGAAGCGCTGTCATCGGTTTTATTTTGCGACTTTTTTAACGTTGTTTGATGAAGCTAACTCTGGAAAGCTACAACCAGCGGCAAAAGGATTACATACAGAACCCCCCCCCCCCACAAACACAAAATAATAATAATAATAATAATAATAATAGTAAAAATAATAATGAAATGAAATGAAATGAAATAAAAAATAAATAAATAAATAAATAAATATAAAACATATAAAAAATAAATAAATAAATATAAAATAAAATAAAACACAATATTTACATTGCAAGATAAATCAGAGAAACCTTTAAGTTCGAAATCATATGCAGTCGTTCAAGTTAGCAAGGTAGTAATGGTGCAATTCTTTATTTTCTAAAGTATTTCCGAAGTGAAACAAAGATTATATAAAACGCTTGCGGCCCCAAATGACGGACAATCGGGTGGACACATACTCCGTTGCCTTTCAACTGCTTGCTTCGGACATGCTTTAATCAAAATATTATACCGTCATTATGGAATGGTTCAGTCATTCTCTTAGGTAATATGCGCAATGTTTCCCCTGCATTGTTTTCAGAGGGAAATTCTTTATAAATATTTAATTGAATATTAGAACTCATATAAACCAAGCACAGAGAATCTACAACAAATATTTGAATTTTACTTCGGAAAATAATAATAATAATAATAATAATAACAATAATAATTAAAAAACATATTAGCTATAAATTTATTAACTCTTTAACTAATTGCATATAAATTTATTGGTATACGCATTTTCACATAAATTAGTTTATGTGAACTTTTACTGTCAGTATCTCAACAAGTGGCGTTGCTTTATAGTGACTTCCGCAATTTAAGGGAAGGCTACATGTCAAGTTCTATTGTATATAATCGAACAAAACATGATATATAAAAAGAACATTATTGTTTTCATGGGTTTTCAAAGAGAGTTTTTTCATGTTCACGAAGACATGAAAAAGTTCCTTCTGTTCCGAAATTGAACTGATAATAGTCCCTCGGAGTTTCCAACGCTTACATTGCTCTTGTAGGAGTTGGGGAGAACTTTTGCCACATCTTCTTCATCATCGTCATCGTCTTTTTCATTTTTGTAACTATCATTTATTTTAGCTGCTAAGTTACCAATTTTTCGCAATTCAACTGTGATTAAATTTTCGTCTTGAGGAACTTACAATTTGAACTGAAAAAGTTACTGCGAAAGAAAACGTTAGTGCGTAAGTGAAAGGGGCATTTTTTAGTTTCACGCATAAATAAATAACAGTTATCATTGTTCTTCTATAACCTTGGTCTGGATAAAGTTAAAAAAAAAAAAAAAAAAAAAAAAAAAAAAAAACGCGCATAAGGGAAAAACGCATTTAAAAGAGAGTGCAAGTAAGAGATCCCTTTAATCTCAACAACTGAATATTTGCCTGGTCTTTTTGTAGGAGAGGTTACTGTTTTAAAGCGTTTGTCATTGGTGAATAAACTCAAAGATTACACAGTATGTGGTCTTTGCATATTATATATATATATACATTTTTTTTTCTGGCATCCAAAAACTTAATTGATAATATAGCTATTGATTTACAGCTAAGTTTTCAAATATTCTTTAATGAATAAATTTATTTAATTTTTTTCTTAAAATCTGTTCTTTTTTAATTCTTATCTACTCACTTATTCTTTTTTCAAACAATATATTTTTTGTGAAAACGAAATTCTTTATTCGAAAATCATATTTTTGATAAACTTATTTACATTTTTAGAAAAAAGAAAAAAAAAAGTTTAACATTATAATCGTTGAAATATTAACATCGTCGAAATATTTTGTTTCAGTTTTCAAGTGTGTGCAAATTGAACTCAAAAATTATTTTTTATCTAAATTTTTGAAAAAAATAATAGATAACAAAAGAAAAGGAAGTTGATAAATCGGTTTTAACAATGTAAGAATCACAATCTTGATTTCATTATGAGGACCTTAACTCTACTAGGTTATAATGGGTACTATACATCACAATTAATGTGTTAACGTCCCTGAAGAGCTATTTCCTGGTGTAAATAATGACTAGAACAAAATTAAACTATCTTTATATGATGCTACATTACTTTAATGTCGAATTGTTAGTTTTCAGATTTCTCAGTGAATGTTTTAAGTATTTCGTATTTTCATTAAATTACGAATTGTAATAATATTTTTAGATTCACCGTTTTTAATTTAAAACAAAATCGAATGCTTTAAAAGATTTTTAATAGTAAAATTTCAAACTCATAGCTCTTTCTACAACCGCTAAATATGTTAAGCGATTTTGTGCTTCGAATACAATTTTTTACTAATAAAGAAAATATATATAATTAAACTTTTTTTATGTTATTATATGATATTAATTTATTTTTATTGTAACCAGTATTTATTAAATTAATCTGTCTTTGCAGAATGTATTCTGAAAAACGTTTTCTAAATGCCTCAAATAAAAAAATATATATATATATATATATAAATATATATATTGCTACATTTAAAAGGTTGAAACAAAATAAAATATAAGTATTATGCTGTGGCCATCACAAAACTTCCTTCTTCATCATTTTATATAACAGAAGAACTTATTGCTTAATGTGTAGAAAAGTTTAATCATAATTTCTAAGCTATAAAGAATTTACATATGGAGTTTGATACAATTTTAAATAACAGATTCTCATATGTAGCCACGGGGCAGGTCACAGAAATAGCAACGCTACCTGTCGGCTGATATATTTTCATATTGATCAGAATTCGTTTTCATATTGAAAATCTCGCAAATCAAATTTGGGGCATTTATATGCCAGAGGTTGAGATTTTGCCCTCTTATTCACGTGGTAAATTGTAGCACAGCAGCGTCATTTGATGACTTATGTGATCCATATTGAATCAATATAATTTTTTTTAATGGTCCTCTCACGAATTAAGTTTTGCTTTTTTGTACACGAAAGAAGCTGAGATATAGCCTCCCATTAAAAAGTAGAAATTGCAGTATAGTAACAACAACTGTTGATCGACTTGCATCAAAAGTTAATAGATAATAATTTATGTCATGGTCAACTATAAATAAATATATAGGAAATTCTATGCATTAGTTCTTGAGCTAGAGCTCCACTAAATTTTTGTCACAAACACATATGCAGGCAGACAGTTTCTAAAATTAGTCAAATTGTGTTCTGGATGTATCAAAAACCGGCTCTTCTAATACCGGAAGTAGAAATTTTTTACGAATCCAACGTTTTCGTCTATTGAATATATAAGGAAAGTGTAGGCAATAAGGCCACCTTAATGATAGAAATTTTTCAGCGATAGTAGTAATCGATAAAAAATAATAATAAATAAAAATAAGTAAATAAATAAAAATTCTCTAAAACAAAGAAATCTTTTTAGTACTCATTTTTTTTAAAATAATAATCAAGATTTAAACCTGCAAGAATTATATATATGAAAAAAAAACGTTGATGAAGGTAAGATGCCCATATACAGGTAATATTCCCATATGCAGGTGATATGCCCATAGCGATGAAATATAATGAAGAGGTTCATATTTAACGTATGAAAACACATCAATTATTCCAAACAAAATTTAATTTTTGAAACTTTACAAAAAATAATGAAAAGATAAGTAAGAAAAGAATCTAGAAAACAATGTTAAGCAATTTTAAACAATTTTCAGCAAATTTTTAAACATTTTTAAACTTTTTACGGTCAAAAATGTCTTTAATTTATTTTGATTTCACACGCATTGCAAGTAAAATCTTCTTTATCTTTCCTGGTAAGTCATATACATTCCTGGTGCACATAATTATGACACACAACACATAATCGCATATCCACAACTTTTTCCTTGTTGCAAATACCACTAAACCATCTTTCTTATCACTTTTGTTTGCTCAGGGACCTTTTCCACTATAACTCGTTGACTGTTTTTTTTCTTTTTTTAATTTTATATCGCTGTCGTGATGTTTGAGTGTATTCTATATTACTTTGAGAAGCCCCGTGAAAGAAGTTTTATAACAAAATTGGAGCACGATAATTCATTGCAGGTTTTATGACAGCAGTACTTGGGGAATAAGGTGTATGACGAACCTGTTTTTCAGAAGATGTCTCTGGGGAAAAAATTGCTTTCCACTTTTGGCACTATTCATTGTTAGAGGTGGGTTTTTAGACACAAAACTTAGTGCAAAATTACATTAACAGGCTAGATAGGATAGAATTGACACGATAGATACATGTCCCTTTGAAGACACCTTTAACGTTGGAAATGTCAATGTCATAGTTTTGTTCCAAAGTGGAGAAGATATTTTTCCAAATCGAGCTTTTGTAATGTTTTTCTGATGAGTTTGTTCCAAAAACAAAAGAACTTCTTGGTTCCAAAATTGATCATAAGGCCAAGAACTGGATTTATCCAAGGGCTGAAGCACATGGGTTGTATTAGAAGGTGAACAAGGTAGAAGAATGTCAATCTTTTTTCAGCCTTATCCAGAAATAAGTAATAAAGATTGGACTTGGCCCCATCAAAGGTGAGAAGACAGTGTCATTGTCCTTGTGGTTTAAATTTTGATACGTTCAGGTAATATGCCATTAGACATGTTGTCAACAATAACGAGTTTTAGAAAGAGTTCGTAATTTGTCTGAAAACCCAGCTATTGAAATTCATTTATAGAGTTGAAAAAACCATTAAACGAACTTAAACATTATGTATTACACTAATTACAGATACTTCGTTTCAATCAGAAAAGCAACAAAATTACAAGAGACAAATTTATAAAATGCCACTGCACTGTAAAAAAAAAGCTACAGTAAAATTACGGGCAAAGCCCGGCAGCAGAGATTCCAGACAAAGCCCGTAAAAAAAAAAAAAAAAAAAAAAAAAAAAAATTAAACAATGAAGATGTATCGCCAGTAATTTTACGTTGTGATAAAACATACAACCAACCTGTAAAAAAAGTTGTATTGGCCGTAAAATTAAAAGTTAAAGTTTCTGGAATACTTGAACAGAGCTTTCTAAGCTCTGTTCAAAAAGCTGTTAAAAATTCCATTGTTCTTCATGACAATACCAAATTCTCGGTTTCCCCTTCTTCAGCAATTTGTGCTCGTTTTTATGCTTTACCTAAAGTTCATAAAAATAATGTTCCCCTCAGACCTATTGTTTCGAATATTGGTACTGCTACTTATCCCCTCTCTAAATTTTTAGCTTCTATTTTTTCTCCTTTATGCAGCGTTAATAGTCATACTATAAAAAATTCCTATGATTTTGTTAAGAAGTTAAATAATCTGAATCCTGTAAATTGCTCAATGTTATCTCTTGATGTGAAGTCTTTATTTACTAATGTCCCCACTGACGGTGCGCTTAATTGTTTAGAAAAAAGGCTACGCGAATTTCATTATTCTGACATTGAAATCAAAGAATTTGTTAGTCTAACTAAACTCTGTGTTTCCCAAACTACTTTTGAATTTAATAACAAATTTTATAAACAGTGTGATGGTTTAAGTATGGGTAATCCTTTATCTCCTATTCTTGCCGATATCTATATGCATTATTTTGAGGAAAAATTATTAAAGATGTTAAATTTAAAATGCTGGTTACGTTACGTAGATGACACTTTCATTCTTGTTGAAAATCCGTTTGATGTTTCTCCCATTCTTAATATTGCTAATGCTATTGATCCCCATATTCAATTTACCTTCGAGTTAGAAAATTGTAATCAACTTCCCTTTCTTGATGTTTTAGTTACTAGGTGCGATTCCTCTTTTAAAACCTCTGTGTACAGAAAACCTTTCTCTGTTTCTAACCCTCCCCATGCTCTCTCTAATCATCCGGCAAAACATAAAAATGGCACCTTTTACACTTACGTGTATCGTGCCCTTAAAATTTGTTCTGATACTTCTTCTCTTAAAGAAGAATTCAATTATTTAAAGTCCGTTGCTATTAGAAGAGGTTTTAGACCTTCTATAATTGATAAAGCTATCAAAAAGTTCAGTAGACCAACTTATAATTCTACTGTGTCCATTGATGATAAAATTAAACCTGATAATCTTGTTGTCTTGCCTTTTTATCCCCCCTTATGTTTTAAATTAGCCAAAGTTTTGAAGCGTTTCAATTTTCAGGTTATTTTTAAACCTGTCAATAAATTCCAATTCCCTTCAACTAAATCCCCTGTTCCCGAGCTTCATAAGTGGGGTATCTATAATGTCCCTTGTAATAATTGTGATTTATCTTATATTGGTCAAACAAAAAGAAATCTTGAATGCCGTTTACGTGAACATTCTCGGTATGTTGTCAATCAAGAAATTTCTAAATCTTCTATTGCAAAGCACAGTTGGGAATTTGATCATAGTTTTAATTTTAAGAGTGCCAAAATTATCTTTCATGCCAAACGCGTTTCCGAACTGGATTTTTTGGAAAATTTAGCTATTTACCTTAATCGTGATAAAATTGTCAATGAAAAATCTGATTCCACTTTGCTGTCTACAGCCTGGAAAAATTTGTTTAATTCAATTAAATAATTGCCGTCATTATGTTTATAATACAATAATTGTTACAATTAAATAATTCTAAATAATAAAATAATAATAATAATAATAATAATAATAATAATAAACTTTATTAAATTTACTTATTAGTATAATATTAATTAAAAATAAATAAATAAATAAATAAAATAAAATAAATAAAATAAATAAAATAAAATAAAATAAAATAAAATAAAAAACGAAAAGAGGAAAAAAAATTGAAAAAAAAAAAAATAATAATTGTTTATTCCTTCCCTTCCTCCTTTTGTTTTTGTGTGTGCATGTGTGTTCCTCTCTGATTGGTCCTGCATGATGCTTCCTATTGGTTATTTGTGTTGCTCCTCCCCCTCTGGATTTTGCCCTGCTTTCAGTCTTGCTTTTGCCTCCAAGGCAGTAGCACGTGTTTTTTTGCACATGATGAAGGAAGGCTACGTCCTTTCGAAACCGGTTGTGCTGGCTTAAAATTTATGGTGTGTGAAGAAGTCTTATTTTCTATTTATCGTTTGTACACCAGTTTTGCATTTAGTTTTGTTTTTAGAGATTCTTTGAATTAAATTAAGGAAACAATAGCTTATTAAAACCAATTGATGTTTCTATGCGTCATGCGTGCATAATTTAACACATTCAATCAGTATAAATAACAATAATAGTTTCAGTTTGAAAATGGAAGCGTTCTCTCATGACGTCACTGAAATGACAGCATTTGAAGGGATTTTCCCGTAAGAAAATGGTTTGGTGGAAGATAACAGCAATTTGAGCAAATTAACTGCTTTTTATTCTCGTAAAAATTAAAAATATATATACTTTGAAAACATCAATTTACGGGCTACGACCGTTTAGATAGCAAAACGGTCATTTCCAGTAAAATTATACGGTCAATTCCTAAATTATGCTTTCAAAACATTAATTTAAGGTTTATGACCATTTAGGTAGCAAAACGGTCATTTCTTTTAGAATTTATACGGTCAAATACCGTGATTTTACATTTTTGTTTGTTTATAAATGAATACAGTGTAAAATATTAGGTGAAATGCCTCTTCACTAATTTTCGGTTCATGAGCCGCCGATGGTATTATGATTTCTCATATCAGATAACAGTTCTTTATAAATCATAGGCAGTATCCTTTTATGTCTGCAGGCTTTGGAAGAGCAGAAACAACTTTGTCGAATCAAATGATACAAAAAGGCAAATTTGATTTTTTTTAAATGTATTTTTAATGAAATTATATAAATCTTATACCAAACCCTATATCTTAGTAAATTCACGTATTAAATTGAACGATGTGGAGGTATTCTGTATGATACTCTTTGCCAAAAAACAATTTTATAACAGTTCAATTTTTAAAATATATAACATTAAAAAGTACTTTACACAACATTAAACTAGTATGTTGTGGCCACCACGAGACTTTCTTCTATATTTTCCTATACAAATTCACTCAGTAACAATATTAAAAAAAAAAAAATCCAAGTTTTTTTTTTTTTTTTTTTTTTCGTTAAAAGTAAAAAAAAATCGATAACTTTGTTTTAAATTATCACATATTTATAGTTCAACCATTCGTTTTAAAGGTATTGACGAGATCTTTCGAAAGATACCCATCTTGAAAATTTACCCCACCCCAGAGGGTACTTCCCCCCAGGGGGGGAAGCGATGCCCCCACATGCACAATTTTTTTTCCTAATTAACTACTACTATTAGCAATAATTCATATTAATTTTACAATCACAGGTTAAGAATATCTCTCATTATGTACATTTATACGAAATTTTGTCCTATACTAAATTTAGAAGAAATACGATCACAGCGCCTACTGTTGTGCGATTGATCCCCAAATGCGATGAATCCCCCCCCCACCAGTTTATGTCAGGAGCCAACTAAATACCAAGTTTTGATAATTTCGTTTAAAAAAAAAAAAAAAAAAAAAAAAATTCTAAGTTTTTTTTCGTAAAAAGTAAAAAAAATCGATAACTTTGTTTTAAATTATCACAGATTTATAGTTCAACCATTCGTTTTAAAGGTACTGACGAGACCTTTCGAAAGATACCCATCTTGAAAATTTTTGCCCTATATCACCATGTTAAAAATTTAGAAAAAGCGGGATGGCAACGCAACCTGTAAGACGATTTTTACCAAAAGTTGATAGGCACTAATTTATGTCAAGGTGCAACTACATACCAATTTGTATGAAATTCTGTCCAGTAGTTCCTGAGGTACAGTTGCCACAAAATTATGTCACACACACACACACAGACAGACAGACAGACATTTTCTAAAAATGGTCAAATCGTGTTCTACAACTCTCAAAGCGTGTAAATCCATCAAAAACCCGAAATCGAAAATTTTTATGAATCCAACACTTTCTTCTATTGAAGATAGAAGAAAGTAAAAACTCAAAAAACGCTATCTTTTACAAGAGAATTGTTTAAAAATTTAATATGTTCCTTAAATTTCAAAGAATATTCTGCATGTTTATCGATGACTTAAAGGTTTAAACATCTACATTCTACATACATGTCATAGTTCTGATAACATTGCATATAAGTTCCGATAGACAAATACAGATAAGTTCAATCAGAATGAACATTTTGAGAACAAAAATTCTATTTGAAATACATTTTTTAGAAGGTACATTTGTCTAAAGTTATTTTAAATCGATAATTCAATAGACAATACACAAATGCTTATTTTGAACTGTGGAAGGCGTTCAGATATCTTTAATAACGATTGCGGTAATATTTTTTAAACGTATCATAAAATATAACTGATATTCATTATGTTCAAAATTTGAGGTGTATATTCAATCGTAAATCAGTATATCACTGTTTTTTTTTTTTTTTTTTTTTTTTTTTTTTTAAACGTGACACTTGCTTTATGTAAATTTTTCTCTGCTATTTTTCAAAGACCCGCTTAAAGAAAGCATCTAAAATAACAAAAACTATATGCATGTTATTTCTAATGATCATGAACTATAAATAACCTTATGCATGTTATTTCTAAAATGTTGCATCTTGAGAGAATCGGAAACTTTGTCATTCTGCGCTTATAATTATAGTTCATGCATAATGCATGACTTTTATTTCCTATTTGTTTAAAAAAAAAATGGTTTTTATTTAAGTACACCTGATTCTGACAGTCCATTATCAGAAACATTCTCTATGATTTATTTTATGAATTACAGAGTTTTTTTTTTATTTTCTTTTACAACTATATAAGAAGAAAGTATTAGATTCGTGAAAATTTTCGAACGATTTCAAATTTTGTGGACGCTGTATCTTACAAATCAAAGAACGAAATGTAATCAAACTTAGTATTTAGTTGGACCTTCACCTAAACTGGTGCTGATTACAATTTGGGATCAATCGCTCAACAAGTGGCGCTGACAGCCTATTTTTTCATAAGCAATAATACGGCAGTATAGGGCAAAACTTCGTTTAAATATACATAATGAGAGTTATTTTTAAGAAATTATTGTAAAATTAATATAAATTATTGATAATAGTAGTAGTAAAAAAAAAAAAAAAAATGTGTGCATGTAGGAGAAGCATTTCCCTCCCTCTGATGGGGAAATTACCCCCTCTCCGGGTGGTTTTTTTTTAAATTTTCAATATCTGTATCTTTTAAAAGAACTCGTTAGTACCTTTAAAAGGAATGGTTGAACTACAGACCTGTGATAATTTAAAAGAAAGTTATCGATTTCTTTTCTTTCCCCCATTTTTAACGAAAAAAAAAAAAAAAAAAAAAAGCATTTCTCAAATATGGGCACAAAATATGGGCACAAATATGGGCACAGTTTTTTTTTTTTTTTTTTTTTTTTTTTTTTTTTTTGGTATTTAGTGTTTATACATTTTTAAATCAATATCGTCTGCATTGTTCATTGAAAATCATTTTGAGTTTAAGAATTTAATAAGTAATTTGTACTGCATGAATTTCTATAGGAACATGTAATATAAGAAATCGTTATGGTGGCTGTAACATGTTAGTTCTTACTAAGGCTCCTATATTATACGGGAAAACGTTGGCGGTAGAAAAGGCTAGGTTACCTGATTAGCGTTGTTATCGCCTTTAAACTTCTACACAGATCATGTGAGCTAAAACTTCTTATCACGAAACAAACAAGTTGGCAATTTCAAGAACATCGCCAACATTCTCAAAACTGCAATCATTCACGTTAAAAGAAATGTAATTTTAAAGTTAATTTTAAAGGAATTTAAAAACAATAACTTTAAAAAACAGTACATTCATATTAAATTTGTCAAAGAACTTTGAAAATAAAATTAAATAAGTTGAAAATAAGGGCTAATTTTGCGCTACAAAGTTGTGATCCTGCTCTGGGTATCCACAAGTTACATCTGCAATTTATAATCCACTTTTCTTTATTTTTCGATTAGAAGAAAGTATAAACGGGTGGTGCCCTTTTCTGGATTTATTCGTGCAATTTATTGCCGAAAAATCACCAATAATAAATCGTCAGCCGGTCTTGTGGGCAAGAAAAGGGTAGATGCGTCAGCCTATCAATGTAGGAGTTCTAGTTCTTACTGTATTTAAATAAATGTAAAGGTCTGTTCATTTGTTTGTTCGCTAAACAATACCACTTCTTTTGGTAGATTCGAAAAATTATAGACATACATGTTTATTAGTACCTGGAAGGAACCACTAAGCTATTAAAAAGATGTAAAATAAGGATTCCATGTAAGGGGTAGGGGAAGAGTCTGGGTATTGTGAATACTGTTTGAGGCACAAGTTTGATAGTTGCTGTGAAACTTCTTCATTTAAGTTCATATTTACTACAGTATTAAAAAGTTTCTGAACCCCTTAAAATAGAAATAAATAGGTGTAAAAACAGAGGTAAAAATAGGAATTACGCTGGAAAATTTTTAAGCGGCTCGACTCGAGATTGAAACTTGATATTTTGTATAAAATTCTTCATTTGAAATAATATTCTCCACGCTGTTAAAAGATTGCTCAACCTCTTTTAAGAGGAGCTAAATGGACGTAAAAAGAACGGTACGCTGTACCATTCAGAAACATACTTATATTAGAATTCATTCGAGTTACTATTTGTTACGTTTTTAAAAAATTGCTCAACGCCTTTTAAAGGGAGTAAAATTAAAGGAAGGAGAAGGTGGTTTGTTGGACAGTTTCGAAACTGGTTCAGGCAGTAATCTGACGCTTGATATAAAAATTTTTGATTTGTACTCATATTATTCGCAATTAAAAGCTTCTCAAACCCTTAAACGGCGGTGAAACAGGGATTGGAGTAGTAGAGAGTTGTAGCAGAATTTAATAGCTTCTTGAGCTAAAAACATATTATTTAGAATAAAAAAGTTTCATTCATGTTTATATTCACTACGTTATTAAAAATTTTCTTAACTTCCTTAAACATGCGTGAAATAGAAGTAAAATGTGAGTGATTTTAGTTTATGAGCCGCTTGAGCCTTTTTTATTATTAAAAAATTTTGAACACATTTTTATCCTTATATTGTTACTATTTTTTCACCAGGTGAGCTGGCTAACTACCGGGTATTTCAGTATTAATATAATCTATCTTGCAGACAGCTTATATTGACACTAGCCACTTACATTAAAATAATGTTGAAACAGTCTCCATAGATTGCGCATAATACATGCAATACGTCATTCGGATTAAATTTTCACTGACTTTTCTATATTTTTAATTTTTTTGCGGCATCGATTTCTAAAAATGAGAGCGCTCTCTACTAAGCATTACATAAAGCTTTTTAAATTAAAACAACTTGACAGATAATTTTTAATCCGAAATTTAGGGAATAGAAACAAATATACTTTGTTTCTAAAAGACCGCCTCCTTGCGCATGTGTACCACTGTTATCTCTTTCGATCGATATATTGACAGTAATAGTTAAAGGATCTCGGTAATAGTAAATGTATCCATGCCATTCTTACAGTTATTATAGAGTTTAAAAAAAAAACAATGTTTTTTTGTATTTTATTTAATTAAAAATGTGTTTTAGGTGACAGGTCCATAAACGCATTTTAATTGACTTCATATTTACGATAATTTCCCCGTCATTTTTAGTAATCTGACATTACTTTATGTATGTACAGTAAAAGAAAACTAACTATGAGTAATTTCAAAATAATGCGAAAGCTAATCAAGGCAAAATATCTTTTATATGAGGCTCTCTTTATTAAAAAATATAAAAATTTATTCTATAAAATATTATCTGTCAAAACCTATACAAAGTACATACTTATGCTGACAATATGAAGCATGATGCAGCAAGAAAATAATAAGCAATTTTTAATTTAAAAAATTGTTTTATTTATTTCTTTTGCAGAAATAATGCGTAAAAATAATATAATTATTTTTGCGGTATATATATATATATATATATATATATATACAGTCGACACCGGTTATAACGTACTGTCAGGGGACCAGAAAATATGGTACGTTATAACCGAAGTACGTTATAAGCAATATTTCTAATATAATTTAGTGCCTAACGAAAGAAAAAGGGGCATAATAGCACTCGCAATTATAGAGATTTTAAACAGAAAGTTTATGATTTTCTCAAAATAAAATAAGAAAGAAGAAAAAAAAAAAACATTTTACTACTTACATGTTTATTTAGAAAAATAATCTGTTATTTTTCGTTTTTTTTTTTTTTATTAGATGACACAGTAAAAATTACATTTTCAATATTTATAATGGAACTTTGCAGAGTCTCTGAATAGTCAGTATGGAATTCAACGAGCCGCGATAAAGTTTTAAAGGTATAAAGGAGATATAAGGCGATAAAGGAGACATCGAAAGACGGTATCCAAGAAAATATACCGATTTCCAAACCAGAAATACAAGGTTGACATCCAATTTTGGCTTTTCATTCCAGTCTAAAAAGTACGTTATAACCAGATTAGGCTTTTGCATAGTCCGTTATAGATGAAGATGTAAACCATTACATTATATAGGGTTTCATTCGGGACCAAGCATCTGAGTACGTTATAAGCGAAAGTACGCTATATCCCAGGTACGTTATAACCGGTGTCGACTGTATATATATATATATATATATATATATATATATATACATATATATATATATATATTTAAGACGTTTTTTTACAGAATACTTTGGGGAAAAAATGAAAAAGAAAATAAAAGCAAGAAAAACTGTTTGAAAAAGTACGTTGACAGTCGATGAAAGAAAAAAAAGAATGTTTCGAATGTATCACCGTAAGTGCAAATAAATATAAGTAATATAAAATAATTTTAAAAACATTAAATATCCGTAATTTCAAAAGTATTATACGGAAGCTACGCCATTAAACTGAAATGAAATGTATGTTTTATATAAGATTCTCATATTTAAAAGATAATAATGATATAATAGATTAATAAAATGTTTTGTATCAAAACCTGCTAAGAGTATATATCATAAAGGTTAAGTTACGTTATCCGCTAAAATGTAATAAGAAAATTTTAATTACAGAATCGTTTTATTATCTTTTGCTGAACCGAATCAATACGTAAGTATATGATTAGTTTATTATAACAATAAATAAAGGCCATAGCCAGAAAAAAATTTCGTAGGGGGTTCAAACTTTAATCTATTAAATTGTTATTAAATGTTAAAAATGAAGTTTAACTCAAAAATTTTCAACAAATGTCTGAAATTTCGTGGGTTATTTTTACCTAGTTATGGCCTGCAATAAATAAACCCACTTGACGACACATTTCTTCTTTTTTTCTTTCTTTCTTTTTTTTAAAGAATAATTAAAGAAAAATTGTTTTAAAAGTACATTGTTCATTTACAATAAAAATAAATAATAAATAAATAAATGAATAAAAAATAAAAAAAGGAAAGAACGAAATCCAAGTGCTTGCATTTTTTTCTTCATTTATATAAATATCACTAAAAATTCAAAAACAGTATACACACATACACACACAAAAACTGCTTTCAGTATAATAACCTTCATTTCCGTTTTGCCAGATTTTTTTTTTAATTTTTTATTATGATTAAATCATTCTTAAATGTAAACAAATTTTAATTAAAAAAAAATATTCTCTTATTTATTTATTTTTCAAATGTGGTGCCTAAGAATGGTTTGTTTATTGCCAAAGAGCAACTCTCAATTTTTACTTCCTCTTACCCATAGGGTCGAGAAAGTATTGTTTTAGGGTCAAATTTTCGAACGTGAGTTTTTGTATTTACATGTTTTGAGGTCCCCTGAATACGAAAATCACGCTTTTAGCGAATGGTATGTGTGTGTGTTACCAGCATATCTCAAGAACAAATAGTAGCAGAAATTCCAAACTCGGTATGCTATATGTGTATCTTATAGGGATGCTACACTAAGCTTTTCGTTGAGATGAAGCAAATGGTTCGTGTACAGGAACACTCAAAAGTATTCAAATACATTACGTCTATGGGGAAATTGCAGGTAAGTAGAGTTTAACATCTATAGACTGCACTAAACAAAATGAAACGAATATATATTTTTTGTAATAGAGATAGTCAACTGGGAAAAAAAAAATGTGTATCGAATGGTTGAACCATCGATCTGCGATAATTTAAAATAAAGTTATCAATTTTTTTCATTTTTAACAATTTTTTTTTTTTTAATATTGAGATATTTAGTGTTATACTACTCCTCTAATATGGAAATCGTCTGCATTATCATAAAAAATATTTTTTTTAATAATAATTTTAATAAATTATGTTTTAAAAACAGAATTATTTTTTAATAACCGAATTAATTTCTATATAAATGTAGGTGCATTAATGAAACGGGGGGTTGAGGGGGGTGGTAGCCCCCTCACACAGAACTAATTATCATATAAAACTCTTCCGAACACTAATTTGAATTGTTTAACACAGGTTTACATAACCGTACTCGTTATCTTACCTCTTAATCTGCAACCTGTATATATATAGTATTAAATTTCAGGGTAAGAGAAAGTCGTATGAGTGACACACCAAATTATTTACTTTATCTTACTACAGAATACTTAAAAAAAAACTGTTTTAAAAAGTACATTGTCAATTAATGAAAAGAAGAGCGAAAGAAAATTAATCACGAATTATGTAAAAAGGAAGTGGAATGTAAAAACAAATATTTAACAAAGTAAACAAAGTTAACAAATAGGAAAAGCGAATCAAAATTAATTATGGAAATTTTGCTTTGTCAAATGATTTTTTAGTAAATGATGAATGAATGTATAGTTCTCATTTTAGTAAAATATCGACGATCATCATAAACATGTAATTACCGGAAATTTTAGTATTGTTGAAAATGATAATATGAGATTTTTAATGAATTTAAGTACCAAATTTAGATTAAATAGAAAGCTCAAAAAATCAAATGTTAAAGCCATATTTAAAAAAAAATATTAGTAACTTTTTTTTCTTTAATAAAATATGTTACAAATAAACTACAGAAGCTTTTCATGGATGAAAATATAATATGCTATTCTGATAATTTTTTAGTGGAAAATTTATTAAAGTTTTCAAGCCTAGCCTTTCATTTATTTAGGTGATGAGGAGTCTAAACTCTTTTCTTTCAAAACAGGTACAGATGAGGGTATATTTTTGTTAGCATGTCTGTATAAAACTTTATTATGTTAAATATTTTTATTTTATAATTTCTTTTTCCGAGTTTAAATATAAAATTTCTGTTTCCTTTTGAATTTGAATAATTATTTATATCAATATTAAATAAATTTAAGTTTAAATTGATTGATACAATACATGTTTTTGGGTACAGTTTCAAGTTATGCTATCATTTAAATAGAATGGGTACCACTTACTTGTATGCATTCTAGAGTATGCTAGCTGACATATCTATTGAAACCTGTTAGGATTACATAATTGTTTGGATTTGCAGTATACTCACCTGCTAATGACGTTGTTATTGAATTTTTAGCTTACATTTTTTTTTTTTTTTTTTTTACTTTTAATGTTTTCAGAGATGTAGAAAAAAAAATTTCGATTAATTCCGGTCTTTTTCACAAATATACGAACTTGAGAAGGAATACTGTGGTACATACTAAGGATTTTCTATTTCATTTTACTGACTTATTCTCTGATTTAAATCTATTTAAACGACAGTTAATTACTAGGTATTCGAAAATTCGATTTTTCCATTCTTCTATGGAGAAGAACGTACTGGATTCGTAAAAATTTTGGACTTTCGGTTTTCTATAGATTTGCACGTTTTAAGATGTCCTGTACAATATTTGATCATTTTTTAAGGAAATGTCTGTCTATTTGCGGTATGTGTTACGAAAATTTTGTGGTGTTGTATCTAACGGTATTCTCAAAAACTTCATATTTGGTTAATCTTTTATAAAAATTTGTGGAGAATAAATACTGACATATACCGCCCAGCAGATGATCCTGGTATGCGGTAACTCCATACGGGAATATTCTACCTATCTTTAAAGTATAAGTGCATCAAATTTGATAAGTGATATAGCCATTATGCAAAACTATGCGGACTCAATTTGAATGATTAATCGGATAATAAATGACTCTCATAAACTGCATTTCCCTCGTTTATATAGGAAAGTTGTACTTCAGCTTCTCTCGTTTGTCAGCGCACTGAATTTGTTATTAAGATGGCTATTATGAAAAGCAAGCTTATTTAATTTGGATTCATATTGTCCATCAGATGGCGGTATTTTTACCCACATATTCAAATTTTCCAGTGGCTATAGTACCTACTGTGTGAAATAGCATTAAAGTACACATGTAAAATCTTTATTATGTATCTTGATGGTATTTTGGTTAAAATTTTCGTGAATGTTATTCGGAAGTTAATGCTGTTTTATAGAATGATGTAGAAGAAAATTTTTATAATAGCCATAACCTACTAGTTTTTTTTTTTTTTTTTTTTTTTTTTTTTTTTAACGAACTGTTAAAAAAACTGTTTTAAAAAGCATATTAATTGTTCGTTACATAATGGTGAAGGAAGCAATAATGCTGAAAATGACACTACAATTTAAAACATATATTATTTATTTATTACAGAAAAAATATATTAAAAAAGATGTTTTACAAAATGTTAAAATAAATAGCTGAAATGATTTTATAGTAAAACGAATTTGAACAGAATGAAATATGTAGCTCTTCATGTAAAGTACATAATTAACTTTCCTTTGAGTTTTCCTTTGAGTTTTCCTTTGACAATTCCTTTGTAATGATGAAGAAAATGCCATTTTGAATAAAATTTGCAACATTTGATCATTTTTTTGAACTCTTTTACTGTTCTTTTGATACATACATAATAAACATAATATTCGTCATAAAAAAGAGCATTATTGGAATATATTTCATGAAAGTGCTTTTCAGAAAATTAATACTTAACGTTTTCATAAAAGAGTGAATACAAAGGTGGAAACACTTCAAGCGAAGATTATTATTTGTATTTAGTAACATAATGGGTCAGATAAAATATTTTAAAATGATGAATAAAGCTCAAATATATATTTACATTAAACAAGTGATGCACAATTCCGTAATATCGCATAAGTACCTGGATGACATAGGATGAAATAAACATTATTCATGTATTGCATAAATATTTATAATGAATTCTGTTTGCATATTTTGGATGAGACATATTTTTTTATTATTTTGGCTTTGTAAAATGAACGAACAACAAAATCAAAATGTATAGTTGTTAAATATATTTAATCTTGCTTTGTAACTTAAAATATCGACGTATGTTAAAACATTTAGACATTAATATAATTACCCTACTTCAAAGTTCAAGATTCTTTATATATATAAAAAAGAACAAGAACAAACATTTAGTAAACACATGTTTATTTTTAATTGAATCTAAAGCATTTTTTTAAAAAGAGTTTTTTTTTTTTTTTTTTTTAATGTCTGAATAGATTTGGGAGTGGGTCGTCTCTTTTCACAGTTTTGAAGACTGATTTGACACGAGAATCCATCAGTTCCTTCTGAATAAACTCAGAACTTCGTTTCTAATTGACAAAGGGCTTCCAGATTCTAGAATTCTACCATTTTAACAGTGTCTATCATTTTTCGAAAGGATTAACTCTTTGCCCGGAACATGTTATCATCATGCTTATCGGGAACATCGGTCTCACAGACCGCTTTTTGAAAAAAGGGTACTGAATGTATTTGCCGAAATTTTGTAGCGATAAATTATGAATTCTTGCAGCCATAAATTTGCTTTCTCAATGCTGACGTATCATAGGGGCGACAGGGTATATTATATGGTTGATTGGATTTAATATCGCATTAGTACTGCGCAGTTGGTAAGAATGGGTAAAAATGATAGCTACTGATAAAATATACCTTTTAAAGAGCAGATAACTCCTCAAGGAAACTCCACTCAATGACTCGCTTGTGAATGAATTCGCTCTGGAAGACTTCCTACAAATAACTCTTCTTTGCTTTGAATGACTTACTGCTTAACCCTTTGCGGCGCAGAGTGATTCGAATCATTTAAATTACACTGCCACCGGAATTTACGAGCAAAATTAAAATAAAAGAAATTTTTAATTTTCAGGTTAAAAAAAAGGGTCTTTTCTGCTATGTTATAAATGTAAATTTTTGCTAAAAAATTTCCGGGATGAGTTTTTGCACTTGAGAATTAAAATTAGGTGTTCCATGAGCGGGAACACTGCGACTGAAAGGGTTAAATATATCTGACGACTGGAAAAAACGCATATTAAATCATCGCAACAAAACTTTACCTAAAATACTTTCCAATCCAATTCGAACACCAAAAACTCGCCGAAAATCATACTTCCGTTAGAAACTCACAACTTTCCTAAAACTCGTAACTCCATCCGCAACTTTCTTCACAGCACTCTAATTCTACCTAATACCAACAAAACCAATCGAACTTAAACTTTCAGAAAGAATCCTCAATTACTGACATTTCTACGTAATGCGTCTGTTAGCGCTCAAAAATTGAGATTCCTAATATTTTAATAACATTTTACAGGTTTCTTTTCAACACTAAGGGGGCCCCGCATCTGCTCACTGCCAACCCCCAAGGGTAGCTTCCCTTGTTTGAGCGGGTTTTACGTTGCACTAGTGCCACGCTGTGGACAACTGGCGACAGTTCGGGACTCCCCCCTAAGGTTGTTCTGAGACATGCCATCCTCTACAGGTTGAGTGCATTACGTCGCACTAGTGCTTCAGTTAGACACCCTTGGCGTCTTGGACTTTATCGCCAAACATGCCGGTACCTTGTTCTAGGAATATGCATCCGCAAGAACTTACACTAAGCCTAACCTTTAGCGGTCTCAGAGACCGATGTTCCAGTATAAGGGTTAATCGCCAACTCGTAAAGTTTCACCACCGAGGTCGATCACCATGATTGTCAGTAGACTGCTTCCACTGTTACTGTAAATGTGCATTTATTTCACTGCAATAACAGTTCTAATAAAGTAAACGGTTTTAATTCTTCGAAATAGTATTATGTATATCTGTATTTATTTATTATATTTATAATTTTTAGATAAATTAGTCTTACTTTTTATGCGACATTTTTGTGTGTGGATTACGGCCAATTGTTTGTAGGGAAGATCTAGGCGTACATTTTTACGTTTGTTTGCACAGTACAAATACAAGATAATTATTTACACAACAATAAAGAAACTTCATTGCATTTCAGACAACTCGTCCCCATAACTAATTACCATAATACAATTTCTTTTAATCTGTATCTGAAAATATTAGTTTAGTTTTAAAGATTTCATTGAAATGCTGAACACAGCAATTCCTTTTGTAAACTAACTATTCATTGTATACAATTCTACTAGACAGATAATAAGTCAGATAAAGAATTTCAATTATGTTGCTATCTACAGAAATCAATATTTTGTTTTATTTATTTATTTTATTCTTTATGAATATAACTTACTATAAATTACATTTAACGGATTCTAGTAATGTATTCTTTTATGATAAACACGAGACCAATAATTTGAGGCATATTTCCATGATATTAGAAATCGTGCCAGAAGGTTTATTTATTTATTTCTTCATGGAAAAAATACAAAATAAACATTTTAGTAGAAATAACAAAGAAAATTCAATGCATTTCAGACTATTATTTTCCATAATCAATTGTGTAATACAAGTAAATTTTTATCTATATCTAAATATAGTTTAACACTTTCACTAACATTATGTTTATGCTTTAATGTAGAAAATATTGAATATGCATGATGGATTCGCGGATCTTTTATTCCAGGAAACAGAGTGTGAGGAAGGAAAGAACATCTGAATTTGATTTTTCCCTTACATGGAGACTGACAGTCTGGTGTGTTTCATTATTCGTGTACTTATTTATGTGATGCCTCGGTAGTTCGAGAAGAAAAAAATAACTTTTGGAATTTACGAACGTTTGATGTCCTTTTTATGATTATTTTTTCCCCTTTTTTTTTTTTTTTTTTTTTTTTTGGGGGGGGGGGGGGAGGTGGGTCGTTAGGATAATAATTTAATAACATAGTAATTTAACAAAATGAAGCGAAAAATTTTCATTTGATAATTAAATATGTAGGGTCTTTTTGCAGAAATATAACAAGCACACTGAATATATATATATATATATATGCATATGTATGTGACTGACATCTAGAAACTAAGTCATGATTCTAGTAAAAATAATTCCATGTCATGCATATAAATTCTAGTCCCCTTTGAAAGCGAGTTCTAGAAACCCCTACTAGAATTCTAGAGCGTTTGCCTATATTATCGAGGGGTCAAATTTATTTAAAAATGTCTGTAAATAAATGCGAATACAAGAGGCGAGTTTTAGCAAGTTTAATCTTGGTTTATGAACCAATTCTAGAAAATCAAGCTAGAATTTCTCGCAATACAAAGGAATCAGAATATTCAGAATATTGTTTCACCATCTAGAAATGTATAGACTAGAAATTCTCGATTATTTTGTCTATTCAGCTTATTGGCATGTCTTATACACATAGCTCTGAAATCTATATTGCTAGTTTAGATATTTAGAAAATGTCTACTTATCTGTTATAGATGAAGGTGGTATATTTTTTTTCTCAGTGTAATTATACTGTTATTTCTAAAAGTATAGTAGCAATTATTTTAATATAACTGAATATATTATTATATTTTAAATATCAAGTGCATGTTCCTAATATATATATATATTTTGGGGGGGGGGGGAATTAAAAAAAAAGAAACGAAAAACTTTTCGTAATTTATATTATACAGTGATGGACATAATTATAAGTCACCTATCTAATTTGACAAATAGTGAAAGAAAAGATTCAGAGCTTAAAAATGTTTTATCAGATACGTCAAAAACATAAATTTATTCTGTTATCGCACGTAATTGTTTTACAGAAATGATATTTTTATAAAGTTTAATAAAAAAAAAAAAAAAAAAAAAAAAAAAAAAAAAATTAAAAATACCATGGACAAAATTATAAGACACCCTAACATTTTAATTAAAAGACCTGCTTTTTTTCGAAAATAATGTGCAATATGTAAATTTTCTGCACACTGTTATGACGTCAGTAGTTAACTAAAGCAGACGATAACCGACTTCACGCATTTACAAACATGCCACGAGGTACAGAATTAAAATAAAGTGAAATTCGCGAAATTTGGAGATTAAATGGAACTGGTGCTTCAAATTAATAATATTTCAAAAGTTATTAAACACTCTAGGTGTGCAATTAGAAATGTTTTACAAAGAGGAATTAATGGATCGGTGATTAAAAAATCTGGACTTACTCCTTGCTTGTCCTCGAGAGACAGACGCCATGTGCTTTTGCTCGCTACACAGAATAAGATTATCACTACAGGCATTAAAACTGCTTTGAAAAGGAATTGTTCAAGGAGAACCATTCGCAGGGTGTTGCATAATGCTTCCTGTGTGAAATATAAAAAATTGAAGAAAAAACCACCGCTTCTAACCCGGCACAAAATGGGCCGTCTAATCTTACCTAAACAAACTATGGCCTGGACCTCCAAATGGTACTCTGTGTTATTTTCTAATGAAAAAAAAGTTTAACCCAGATGGTCCTGACGGGTTTCAATATTATTGGCGTGATTTACGGCTCATGTACTAATGAGCCGCCAAATGGGTGGAGGTTCAGTAATGGTTTGGGCTGGATTTTCGGCTCAAGGGAAAACAGATATTGTTTTTGTGCATTCAAGAACGAATTCCGAAAAGTATAACAATCTTCTTAAACATCAACTAGCCATATACAGTGAACTTCTTTGAGGCGAAAACTACACTTTCCAGCACGATAACGCGCCGATTCATGCATCACACGAAACAAAAAAGTGGCTCTCAGAGCAAAGTATTAATGTTCTCCCGTGGCCTTCTCGCTCCCCAGACATAAATCCGATTGAAAACTTGTTGGGGATCTTAGCTCGTGCTGTTTACCGAAATGGGAGGAAGTTTATATGTGTCGAAGACCTAAAGAATGCTATAACATGTGTTTGGGAACAACTGTGTTGCCAAGCACATTTTATAGCATTTTGTTAGAATTGATAGATTCGATGCCGAATCGCACCTTTCATGTTATAAAAAACAATGGCGGCTCCACCACATATTGAATAACCATGTTAGAGGTTTTTCTTTTAGACTATTAATGTCTGCTAATTATGTTGACCACTGTATTTGGAAAAAACGGTTGGTGTCTTATAATTTTGTCCATTATGTTTTTAAGTTTTTTCATTAAATTGTATGAAAATATCATTATTATAAAATAATTATATATAATAACAGAATAAATTTATGTTTTTGACGTATTTGATAAAACATTTTTAAGCTCTGAATCCTTTCTTTCACTGTTTGTCAAATTAGATAGGTGTCTTATAATTATGTCCACCACTGTATAACAAAAAATATTTACGGTTCAAGTGTATGATTTTTTAATAATTATTATAAAAAATAAAGAAATAAATACAAATAAATAATTCTTTAAAGAAAAATTATTTTGTCAAATGAACAAACTATGTGTACAGTTATTTTTCTCAGAATTTCTAAAAGAAAAAAAATTTGATCAGTTTTGACTTTTGATTCCTTCCTTTTTGCATTGTAACTTTAGCAATTGTGAGATAATTTACCAGCATCTTACTGCTAATTTAAAAACTCTTACCATATTTTTAACACTTTCCAACAAGGTTGAAAAGTGTTAATGACTTCGATTTTTCTGTCTGTCTACCTGCCTATCTGTCCGTCTGTCTGTCCGTGCTCTAACTCCCATAAATATTCATTGAATTTAATGAAACTGATATATGTTATTCAAGTTCACTGTCGGATGTCCCCTGTTGAAAGTGGCGTGAATACCTCTCGTCTGAAAGTATTCCAAAGCATTGTATTCTAGGAGAGGTATTTCTGTAAAACTTTTTTAAATATCTTTAGGGGAAAGTGTTGTACCTCGGGACATTGGCAATTTCTAAAAGCCTATTGGCAACATCATTTTTTTTTTAAGTGTCACTCTAACAAACAGATAACAGCACCGTAAAGGACAACATTAGAAACTCTGAACACAGGACTTAGTGAGTGAAAGAAAATTTCATCCCTTAAAAGTAAATATTTATCTCATTCTAATTTCGATTTCAGAACTAGTATTTGTAAAACAATTCTACTCAATTTTAAATGGTAATTGAACAGAAGTTTTTTAAATGTTTTGGGTATGAGAAAGTAATGATACTGCATTTTGATTGACCACCATTTTGATTTTATTTAAACTGGGTGGTGATTGTACCTTGGGACAGTAAACCATATGTTATATATTAGGGCATGTCCCAAGGAACAACATATGTCATACACATAGTTCTCAATAATTTAGGTATTGTTTTAGTATAAATGTCTTTTAGTATGTTTTAATATAACATTCTAATAATAGTAATTTAATATAATAATTAATATTCATTTAGTATAACTTCATTTATATCCAATAGACCAATTTATTCAACTGAAGTGTTAAATGAAGCTGTTGAATCTACAACTGTAAATGCGACAAATGAGTTAACAGCTGTATAGGTAGCATGTTCATCTTCAGATTCACAAGATGTGACAACAGCAATAATGATTTGAGCATTTCCCAAAGTTTCATCTCGAAAAAACAATGGCAATAGAAGGAAAGCAAAATCTTGTATTTAACAGATTCTCCTGTAAAATTGAAATTGAAACTGTAGAGCAGAAAACTACTGCATCCAGAATGGGGAGAATCACCTACAACTACAAATTAGCAATTCAGAATTTGGTATTGATAAGCCAATTTTATATAATGTCAATATTGAATATGATCAAACCAAAAACACATTAGAATTATAGATGCAGATTACTTTTTTTTTTTCTTAACAAAAATATCTGAAACAATAATAATAATTTAAATATATTAACTTCTTTGTTTGACCTTCAGAAATACCCCTTGTTTATAACCTTGATCTGAAGCACTGGAGGTCGTTAACATTGAGGTTTTTAAAGTGCACAGGGGGACAGCAACAAATTCATTTATGAATATGAAAATTATATTTTATCAGGCATTGAATGTCAAACTCCCACTGAGGTCTAAACGAGAAATCTCACAGTTGGCTTGATATCATAGAACGTTAAAATAAGGATTTAATCAGTACTTGGTTAATTTACGAATAAAATTTGAACTTTCAAATTTATTATTATTTGTGTAGTGCGTCTGCAAGTGTATTTATTTAATTTAATGCCGTAAAATACAATTTATTTTAATTATTTGCATGAAACTGGTTCAGGCTAGACTATTTCATAAATTTTGAAGCGTGTCCAAGGTACAACGAAGTATATCCCAAAGTACAACAAAGTATGTCCCAAGGTAGAACATGGTGTTGTACCTTGGGGCAGTTTACACTTCTTACATAAAATGGCTGGCATTTTTTTTATTTTCAAATTGTTAAAAGTGAAAAAAAATGTATTATAAAGGAGAATGTTGGAGTGTTTAAATATTATCTTTAAAATATAAATCTAACTTCAATTTTAGAAGTTAAAAATTAAAATGTGAAAAGTGCCCCAAGATACAACACTCTCCCCTACTTTACTCAAATCCTAATGAAATTGAAATATGCTATTTAAGTTTACTATAAAATGTTTTCTATAGAAACTACGCTGATTTTACATCGTATAACGTTAAAATAGGGACTTAATCAATGCTTGGTTAATTTACGAATAATATTTGAACTTTAAAATTTATTATTATTTATGTAGTGCGCCTGCAAGTGTATTTTTCAATTTAATGCCGTAAAATATAATTTATTTTAATTATTTGTTAATTAAAATTCATTTAATTATTTATAATTTATTATTATTAAGTGTGTAGTACATCTGCAAATTTTTTTTAATTTAATGCCGTAAAATATAATTTATTTTAATTATTTGTATGAAACTGGTTCAGTCCAAGACAATTTCATAAATTTTGAAGCATGTCTCATGGTACAACATGGTGTTGTACCTTGGGATAGTTTACACTTCTTACTTAAAATAGCTGGTATTTTTTTATTTTCAAATTGTTAAAAGTGAAAAAAAATGTATTATAAAGGAGATTGTTGAAGTATTTTAATATTGTCTTTAGAATATAAATCTAACTTCAATTTTAGAAGTTAAAAATTAAAATGTCAAAAGTGTCCCAAGGTACAACATTCTCCCCGACTTCACTCAAATCCTAAGGAAATTGAAATATGCTATTCAAGTTAACTATAGAATATTTTCTATAAAAATACAGTAAATACCATCACCGGTTTGTATACAGGGACACTTGAAAGTTTTCCAAAAAACTGCGTTCTATGAAAGGTACCGAATTTTAATAAACCGAATTTTAATAACTTTACTATAAACCGAATTTTAATAACTTTACTATACATAAATCTGAATGAAATTAAAATACGTTATTCATATGCACAAAACAATGCCTATTAGCATTAAGATTTACTTGGCCACACAAAAAATATTCAGTTACATTAAGAGTTATTTTTAGATATTTGCTGGAATTGCTGGAACTTTCATTTACGTTAAGCATTTTTAACACTCTTTAACAAATTCAAACTTCGAATATGATAAGAATTTGGGATCTGTCTGTCCGACTGTCCATCAGTCTATCTGTCCATCTTCCTGTCCCTAACATCCGTAAAAATTTCCAAATTTTTTTAAAAATGATGTATATTATTCAAGTTTACAAAAAATGTTTCCTATTTAAAATGTAATTAATAGGTACTGTACAAATGGACTATGTACAGGGACACCCAAAAAAAATATCAATGCATTGCGTTTTAGAAGAGAGATTTAAAAAAATTACATTTAAATAACGTTCTACTGCCAAAATCGTAAAGAAATGAGCATTGTTTGTTAACATGCTAAAATAATATTTTGTATAGAATATGATATGATTAATCTTCAGATTTACTGGGCTATACTAAAATATTCAGAAACATTAAGGGCTGCATTTTCTTTTAAATTAAGCATTTTTAACGCTTTCAACAATGTTTAAGAGGGATTATGACTTAAATTAGTCTATCTGTATGCCTTTCATTCCTTTTGTCTGACCATTATGTGATACCATAGGCAAAGAATATTGAAAGTTATTCGATACAACAAGCGCGTACAGTTGGAAAGTATCACATGAATGCGTATCACATGATTTTTTGTTCTTGTGTTATTCTAAAATTTGGTCTTCTGCGTTACAGTTTCGATTAGTAATTTAATATCAATATTTCATTTTATTTATTTTTAATGGCTTTAGAAATTTATCATTTTTACAAAATCTAAATGTTAATCAAGGAATTCAAATAGTACAGTAGAACCTCGATTATCCGAACCTCGATTAACCGAAACTCACCTCGATTAACCGAAACTCACCTCGATTAACCGAAACTCTCCGTTAACCGAAGTCGGTTTCTTCTTCACTTTTTTTTTTCACTTTCTACTATCATCCAAAATTTTCTCTTAACAAACATGTATTTTTAAAGTTTTTTTTTTTTTTTTTTTTCTTCCACATTCCTTTTGTATGCAAGCCATCCTTTCCAAACTACGAGTGCTGATAAATATTTTAGATGATTATTGATGAATTCTCGATTATCCGAAAATTTCGATTATCCGAAGTAAGTTCACTCCCAATTACTTCGGATAATCGAGGTTGTACTGTACTTACAAATGATGATTTAGGAAATCCAAATATTACACAATCTGCAAAGATTAGAGAATGATACAACACATAATAATAATTTGTTTTAAACTACGGTTTTCCAGATCACATTAATTTTTATTTAAATTTAATCAAAATATGCTGACTGATAAAATTTAAATATTACTAAGGAGGTAGCTAATAAAAGCGAAGTTTTTATTAGATACTGATAAGGATAAGATGCACTAAAATGGTTAAAAATACTTTAAATTCATTTAAAAGTCATTTATTCTTAAGAAATTATGAATAGCCATTTCTTTCTAAAATTATATCTGGGTTGTTAATTTATTACTTTCTCGTTCGTAAAAGTATTTAAAACAATCTTTATGTATGTAGTTAACAAAATAAAATCAGACTGTAAAGTAAAAACTCTGTATGAAGTGATTATTATCGTAATAATTCTTTATTCTACAAATCAATTTTAAAAAATGCAACACGGTATTATAAAAGTTTAATATGTCCAAAAAACTTTAACAACATTTTTAAGTTGATTCTATGAATAAGATTTATAATCCATAGAAATTGAACAGAATGAGTTATTGACACAGAGAAGACAGTTTAGTACTTTTGTACACTGTCGTAAAATTTACAGTTTTTTGGGTCCATTCGGAGTCGATGTAAATCAGCACAATTTTTTATTATTGATGGCAAAATACTCGCAGAGAATTATTATGTTGGAGCATGCTTTTTTGATATACAGGGTGATTATAATTAAAGTTACGATTTCATTGCGCTATAATTTCAAAACTACCCATCAAAGCGATTTGATATTTTACCAGAGCAATCGTGAGGCAATGAAATTTTGTTTGGCAAAAGAAAAAAAAAGTTCCAAAATGCACCGTTAATTATCCGTAAAGTATTTGTTTGATGAAGCTCCTCTTTTTCGCTTTCCACTATGACTGTTTCCGCTGTAAACACGTATTCTTGTATTTTTGCTAAAATAATTGTAGTAAACCCTTGAAGTCTATTGTTTTCTACTATTCCATTGTGTTTCTAATAGTTATCTGTGTTTAAACCCTTAAAGCACTACTTTTTTTGGGGGGGGGAAAGCTGGTAAAAAAAAGATTTTTTTTTTTTTTTTTTTTTTTTTTTTGACCTAACAACCTGATTTTTTTTACCTGACTTTTTGATTCTTAACAACCTTTAGCTAATCATCAAAATGCACCATGTGGTTTACACAAGGAAAATTTTGCATAATGGTGCAATCTGTGGTAAATAGGTTTAATTATAATCTAGCCTATATATTTTTACAAGAACGGATCTCAGACGGGCATTAGAAATAAAATAACGGGAAATACAAGATCGCTCGTGTGAGACACCGGCATGTGCAAATTTGCCGGTAAATTTCGCCCGTTTTAGACACGGGCAAATATGTTAAGGAGTTAATGAGTCCATTTAGACGTTTCTCTTGATATTACCCTGACAGCGCCATCTATAGGAACATGTTTGAACTACTTTTTTCCTCCCCAAACAAATCTTCATTGCCTCACGATTGCTCTGGCAAAATATCAAATCACTCTGATAGTAGTCCAAGCGGCGGCTGCAAAAAATTGACTTGAGAAGGTACGAAGCTGATTTTTTTCCTATAGATAGAATTCATTGTTACAATGAAAATCTGATAGGGTTGCCTGGTCAAAGCCGTCAAGTTTAAGAGAAACAACCTCACTTCCGGTCACAATTTAAACGATTTTCGAACCCCAAAAGGTATGAAGATGAAACCGGTGCTAAAATGTAGAGATTAATATGCTCTTTAAAATGGCATAGGGTTGCCTGGTCAAAACCGTCAAGTTTCAGAGGTTGCCTCGATAATAGGGGTCAAATTTAAACGATTTTCGGACCCCAAAAGGTATGAAGATGAAACCGGTGCTAAAATGTAGAGATTAATATGCTCTTTAAAATGGCATAAGGTTGCCTGGTCAAAACCGTCAAGACCCGGAGGTTGCCTCGAAAATAGGGGTCAAAATTAAACGCGTTTCGAACCCCACAAGTGTAAAGAAGAAACCGGTGCTAAAATGTTGAGAATAATATACTTTTTAAAATGGCATAGGGTTGCCTGGTCAAAGCCGTCAAGAAACAGCGGTTGCCACGAAAAAGAGGGGCGTATTTTACAATTTATTTACTCAAGTAAAAAATGATTTACGCAAGTGTAAAGATGAAACCGGTGCTAAAATGTAGAGAATAATATGGTCTTTAAAATGGCATAGGGTTGCCTGGTCAAAACCGCCAAGAAAAGAGGTTTCCACGAAAAGTGTGTGCGTGTGTGTGTGGGGGGGGGGGAGTTTTCGCGGCTTTCTTGCCCTAACATATTTAAAAATGAAACCGTTTATAAAATATGGAGAATAATATTCTCTTTAGAGTATCATAAGGGTTGCCAGGTGAAAATCTTGAAAAATAGTGGTTGCCTCGAAAAAAAAAAAAAAAGCTAATTTTGAAGGGGTTTTTATGCAATGTGAAGAAAAAAATAAAAAAAATATTTAAAAAAGAAAAAACAAATAAACTGTAATGAAACTGTTCTAAAATTTCCCATAAAAACAACGAATTAATAGCAAAAATTAAAAATGTAGCATGCGAATACAGATAAGAAAATACGACCGCAAAAGTTAACAGAAATGAAGATAATAATGCCCAAGAAACTCATAATAAAAAATTCTGTTAGTATAGAAAATAAATAATTAAATAAAATGAAAAAAAAAACAACCTCTTATTTCAGATTTGCAGCAAGATTTACAAATTTCAATTTCATAAATTAATTCATTGTTATTAAAAAAACGCGAAAAATTTACCAATTTTTTAAAAATGTTTTTCGCTTTATTTGTACCCATAATTAATTTGCAGAAGGTATTATTGATTATTTTAATTAGATATAAAAAAAATTAATTGAGAAAATTTTCTAAAATTGACAAATTTTTAATATAACAAAATCGGCACAACCCAATATTTTCGTATAAAATTCTTCAAAGCAACCGCATACATTTCTTCAGGGAATTATCTTCTCAATACTTTGACACAATTTGAATATTTTAAGTATTGAATAATGGGGGAAAAACGAGCTCGTGAGCTGAAATTAGTTTTATACTGATTAGAAAAAGAATGGTCACGCATAATAATTTAATTTTCTTTATGCTTTAAAATCTCTTATATCATTAAACAAATAAAATAAACGAATATTGAAATTCGCTTCCTTTTCTAAGCTGACCGCTATACCTTGACAGGTTTGAAGCACAATCGTAAACAAATTGAAAAGTGTTGTATGTTCTACATTTAGCTAGCAATTTCGTCATTTAAATATTAATCATTTCGTGTTTAACCGTTTTAAAATAGTCTTCATGTGTGTTTCACTTTGTGTTAAACACCTTTAATATTTGTTAGCTTTTTGGAGACTGACCGCTATTTCTTTACGAATTTTACCAGGCAAACATATGCCATTTTAAAATAACTCCTACGCTGTACATTCTGGAACCAGCTACACCTTTCAAATATTCATATAATTTCATCCTTATTCATTTTCTTTGTTAATGCTTTTCGTATTTTTTTACACTTCGTTAAGAAATCTTCAAAACTCGCCTATTTTTTTGTGGTTGATTACTTGACAGATTTGACCTATTTTCGAGGCAACCTCCGAGTCTTGACGGTTTTGACCAGGCAACCTTATGCCATTTTAAAGAGCATATTAATCTCTACATTTTAGCACCGGTTTCATCTTCATACCTTTTGGGGTTCGAAAATCGTTTAAATTGTGACCGGAAGTGAGGTTGTTTCTCTTAAACTTGACAGCTTTGACCAGGCAACCCTATCAGATTTTCATTGTAACAATGAATTCTATCTATAGGAAAAAAATCAACTTCGTACCTTCTCAAGTCAATTTTTTGCAGCCGCCGCTTGGACTATAGGTAGTTATAAAATTATAGCGTTTTGAAATCGTAACTTTAATTATAATCACGCTGAATCTAAAAAATTAAATATATTTGTGGTCAAAATTATAGCCTAATTAAATTATAAATTTCTACTACTTATTACATTCGTTTAAGGTTATGTAAGAACACTTGGATATTCCATAAATTTGAGCAGTTTTGCAAAAAGTCTCTGCTCAGGATGCAGATATGCATTGGATATTACTGGATTTTAGTTTTATCCGATACGAAAAAAATTTAGTTAATCCGAATCTGAAATTAGAATGTTAAGCGATAGTGACATAGCTATGTCCATTGGAATTTTGTATCATAGTTTTGTTGGCTAATTCAAAAACCGCAGAACTACAGAATTTTGCACTGAGGTCCGTTTTAACTAATCCTGATTCACTTCTAAGCCTGATTTTTGAAGTTTTGATAAGGTTTCTAAAATTAATTAAAATATGAAAATAAAAACCTTATATTAACTTTAAAGTAAGCCTTGAAATTTATTAAACTGGTGGGAAAAAAATAAAAAGAAATGTATAACGTTAATAATAATAATAAAAAAAAAATATCGAAAATTAAATTTGCTCACACATCAGATAAAACTGACGTCAGTATAACTTAAAAAATTGCACACATATTGATAAAGTTGTATATCAAATTTATCACTTACGTGTAAATCAGTAAATATATTTCCGTTATATCGAAAAGAAAAATACGTGTAATTATTATTTAGATTTTATTGAAGTATTTTATAGCTTTTTGTTTATTACATAATACTTATTTCTCAACTTTGACGCTTAAATAAATTTGATATTAAGACATAACAGTCATATAAATATTTAAAATCTACATTTAATATTTATATATGAATAAATAAAATAACATTTTTAAAATTAGAAGTAATACGCAACATTTATAAATTTAGCAATTTCATAGAATTGCTATACCACTCAGAGCATATTGTAGTACTTACTATATTTGATGGGAAATTGCTGTCCCTTTATGGTTGACCGGATAATACGTATTTAAAAAAAAAAAAAAAACTATGTTTAATTACAGCTATTTGCAAAAATCATATTTTGCTGTAATAATCAGTTATTTCCCTTTTAATTGAGAAAAATCTCACTTTTTCCCAAAGTGGTTCTCTAAACATGTAATACTAGGTATTGCTAAAACATGATGCCGAAACTAAAATGTTCGATAGATATTGAGATATAGCCATCTGTAAAAACGTAGTTCTTGAATTTCAGAAACGCACCTGTCGTCGAATATGTATGTAACTTGAAATGTCCAAATAAGGCACAAATGCAAGCAGTTACGACCCCGAACCGACACAGTGTGGATGAAAAGACACAGAAAAGGGCAGAGGGAACCCGAAGCAATGTTTTGAGCAATTTCAACGAATTGTTTTCCTTTTTTTTTTTTTTTTTTTTTTAAGTTTTTATTTTTACAGTTATGTAAAATATGAGTTATTTATATTAATTTCTATAAATATAGTGTCCAACAAAATTTAATTCAACAACCTGTATTTTAAACCTGCAAACCAGTAAAAATATAAACAGAATATGAAAGATTCTTATAAATTAGCGAAAAGCTGCAACTGGTAAAATTATTGGCAAAGTAAGTACTGAAAAAATCCCCCTTTTTAATTTTTATACAATAAATTATATACAGGGTCGCTATTAAGTATCCGGAAAACATTTGAGGCGCTTTTATTTAGTACATACTTCATTATAACCACTATTCCTGTTGTTGTAATTTTTTTTATCTACAAATATTATTTACTAAAATAATTTGCTTTTACTCAACGGTTAGATTTGAGTGGTCAGGGAAAGCAAAACTGGTCAGATAAAAGCAAAAAGCTTCCTGATTTTTGCCCGGTGCGGCGCATCGAAGATATTTTGTGGTCCGATGGGAAAGTTTTTACTGTTGAAGTCGCTAAAATCTCTCAAAATCATCGTCAACTTTTCCGTCCAGCTCTCAAGAACACTAGAAAACGAAAATAGATGAAATAAGATCTTTGTTTCCAAAAAGTTTTAGAGTTTTGGATGAGATTAGCTCCAATGGAAAGACTCAACTGCTTTTTATCGAAGAAAATGTAAAAATTAATGGAGCAATTTATCAAAAAGATATTTTAGAGAAAGCCGTACTTCCATACTAGCAAATTCGGCTATGATCTTTCAGCGAGTTTGTGCTCTGACCCATGGAGCCAAATTAACGCTTGCTTTCCTCGATGTTAAAATGAAAAGGCATGTGACAAAAAAAATCTGCGCTCTTCTAACAGTTCTAATTTGTATCCAATGGATTTTCAGTGTCGGAGATCAATGTCGGAGAAAGATTGTGAACGCGGAAAATCATACATTTGGATAGACTCAAGAAAGCCCTGAGTAAAAAATGGGATGATTTAGATCAAGACTTCTTGCGACGCACCGTCACCTCATTTCCGGAGAAGATCGCAACTTGAATGAAAGCCGATGGACGCCATTTTGAAAACTCATTGTAAAAAATAATTGTTAGACGTTATTTGATGCAAAAATAAAAGATTTAACTTTGTTTGGCATTTTACTAACTATTTATTATCAAATACTTTTTCTGTATACTTAATAGCCACCCTGTTTATATACAGGGTGATTAATAAAAACCTACCCCGATATATGCGACCATAGCTACCATACCGTTCCGAGAAACTGAATAAAAATTTGGTGGAAGGTATTTTGAGGTATGCGCTCAAGAATTATATAAAAAACAACAGTTAAACTCTAACAGTTACGGTCACAGTGAGAAAATTTCGAAAATTTTAAATGACAACACCTACTTCTTTTTATTGAAATGTAATCTCCATAGCAAAAAACCATAGATAGCGTTGGAACGGTACCTCAGCACGAAAATCGGCAGCGCTAGCAGGCGTAGAAAAAAAGAAAAAGAAGACTGTTACGTGCCTACCAGAGCACCACTTTCATTTTTTTAATAACGTCACATTTCACTCTGAGTTTTTGGTTCAGATTAAAGTCTACTGATTCTGCTGAGAAACGAAAAGAAGAGACCAAGGTATCCTTAATTTCGTGTAAGGCTACTGAATAAAAGCTTTAATTCCGTTGTTTGTCGTAAGACGCTGTCATCGTGATGTCGTCACAGTACGTGAAAAACAAAGCATTGTAAAATGGCAATCAAAACCGATTTTGATGATGATGATGATGATGTTTCCCAGTAAGCGGCATATTTTTCACAGAGCAAGAAAGCAAGATACACATCACGCATTTCACAATGCCTTATTTTTCACTTAGTATGATGACGTCACTCATGGCGGTGTCTTACAACTAATAACGAAATTAAAACCCTTATTCAGTAGACCTACACGAAATAAAGAATACCGTGGTCTATTCTTCTCGTTTCGAAGCAGAATCAGTAGACTTTAGTGAGAGCCGAAGACTCAGTGTCAAATGTGACGTCATTAAGAAAATGTAAGTCGTGCTCTGGTAGGCACATCAGAGCTGTTTTCTCTTTTTTTCTTAGTATGCCTAGCGTTTGTGATTTTCATGCTAGAGATACCGTTCCAACTCTATTTATGGTTTTTTGCTATGGAGATTCCATTTTAATAAAAAAAAAAAAGTAGGTGTTGCCATTTGAAATTTTCGAAATTTTATCACTGTAACCATAACTATTAGAGTTTAATTTTTGTTTTTTTATATAATTCTTGAGCGCATACCTCAAAATACCTTCCACCAAATTTTTATTCAGTTTCTCGGAACGGTATAGTAGCTATGGTTTCATATATCAGGGTAGTTTTTTTTCTAATCACCCTGTATATAGAAAATAGGCATACAGAATTTCTCATCATTAAATTTAATTAGCTTTGCCATTCATTTCATGAAATTTGAGAATAAATCACAAAAACACCAGAAGAATTACGCAAGAACTCTATTACACACAAAGTTATTTAATGATGAACGCAAGTTTACAGTAAAATATTTACAATGTATTAGAATGATTAGAAAAGTATGAATATTTGAGCAACGTCTGTGCTAATAATAATAAGAAGAAGAACACTTCTGTTCTCATAGCTAAAGAAAGTCCCGTCTGACTGCTCTTCACTGAATCAAACGACGAACTGCCGGTTTCTTTCGAAACTTCTTTCCCGATTCAAACTCGTTGCATTTTGCAGAAAATAATAATGGTGTGGAAAGGTTGTAGTGTTTTTCTGGAAGAGCCGAAAAGTTGAAGTACTTATACATGTATAAAATAAATCATTAATATTGCGCAAAAGTTCAAAAGCCGCCAAAGGAGAATATAATAAAGCTGTGTAACATGATAACATTTACTTACATATTTTTTTGTATACCAATCGCTACGCTAATTTAATATACAAATAAATGGGCTGCTTTCTGTAACTCCGAGATATCTGTTCATTTACACGCTATCGGGCACAGATATTTGATTAATTCATATTAATATTTAAATTAATAAATAAAAATATATTTATTGGGAAACATATGTAACCACAAAAATATAAGCTGTCTAAAATTCGGCTGAAATAGCGCTCACATCATATTGCGTTACCGAGCATATTTTAGTGAAATTGCTGTCATTTTATGGTTGAAAAGATACATCAAATAAAATGTAGGAAACAACGTGACAATGAATACACTGGTTCTCATAATTATAAGGACACCCGTTTTTCTATATTAACTAAACACTGAACACTATTATTTAAACAAATATATTTTTTATTAATTTGAATTTCATTAATAGACGATATTTAAAAAGTTTTATCGTTTTTCTATCTTAAAATATTTTTAAGTACGGTGAAAAAGATGATTTTTCAGATGTTCACAATTAGAAGGACAGCTCGAATCTTAGTAATTTTTTTTTCCAGTTATTCTTTAAATTAATATTTTATGGGGTCTCTTTTTAGGGTGAAACAGTCAGACATTCTCTCTGGTATATATATATATTTAATATACAGTTTCAATACCATTTCATACAGCATAGATGATATTTTGAATATATTTAAACTATTTAAAATTGCTTTCCACTTGCATGCACTTTTCTAATATAAGTTAAAATGTTTTCAACTTTTAGACCACGGGAAAGGCAATAATACAGTAGTTTCTTTGTTCAAATTAATTTCCATTGCTCTAGAAGTACAGCAAAAATGTAAGTCTTGCTGAAAAAAAAAATTATCATCCCCCCCCCCTCCCCTCTCTAAAATCTAACAAAAATCTGAGAATTCCACGTTTAAAATTTGCAGATATTCTCTTGATGTTCATAGTAATAGAAAAAATTACTAAATTCATTCTGCCTTCAGTAGAAACAGCCTCCCCAGAGCACCATATATTCACCTTTAAAATGCCCGATTCATATCTGCCTTTAAAAAATCTACTCTTTCGCTATCTTCAGATCGTGCCAGTAACTGTTAAAACCATTTAGTTAATCAAGAATAAAATGTTTTTCCTCCGAAAATGCAACATTTTACCATTTCATATTGTCTTTATTAAACTTTAACACAGACTTTTTTTTCTCCATTAAATGCTTCTTGATTTACAGGTTTTTCATTCATTTTAACATATTAATTATTTTAAACATGCATAAATGTGGACCCCAACCTTTCGTTAAAAATTACGAGCAAATTCAGCAGCACAGCAGTCATTTTGAGTAGGACAGTAAGAGGAATTATGAGTCTTCGATCTCTGTAAAACAACTCTGATTTTGCATCAGATATCTCTCTTATCGAACCATCAGTTCAACGTTTGATCACATTTCCTTCAGCAATTTTAGATCTTCGAATTTCATTAGAAATACGACGGATTGAAATTATCCCTCCACTTAAAAAACACATTTATCATACTTCTTTACATGAACGTTCTTTTTTTTTTTTTTTTTTTTTGTAGGAATTATCAGTAATGTCCGTCCAAGAAAATTTGAAGGCGTATATATGAATTACTCTATCCCAGTAGTTAACAAATTTGCATGTAAACTGTAATTTATCCGCTAGTAAGTTAAATACAACGAAAATTTCTTGATTTTCCCTATAATTATGAACATCTAAAAACGTGGAGAAAAAAAATATTTTCCACTATTTTGTATTAATTTTGTTTCATATTAAAAAAATTATAACAGTTTTGGTTCTTAGAATACTAGATATATTAAGTGTACTTGGTATAATTTTGTTCACAATTATTTTTACATTAGTTATTTCAAAACATAAAGTGTCCTTATAAATATGAGAAGGAGTGTATTATGTATAGTACGTAAAATGTTGTTGAAATATAAATACGATTTAAGTATAAAAGTTGTTTTTTCGATATATGTTTTTATACTCTTCGTTTCAAAACTGCCATTCAATAAGCACCCAAATAGATGTTCACCTGAGACAATGCAGTTAAGAAGTTTCTGCCAAAAACAGTGAGGACGCGAAGGGAAGTTTTTGTGTAATTTCAATCTATTTTCTTTTTAGTTTTTATTTGTAAAGCCGTATAAAAGATATTGATTCTCTTTTTTTTTTTTTTTGTTGTTGTTGTTAATTTATTTAAATATAGTGAGCAGCGAAGCGGGCGAAGCCTGCATATGTATATGAAATGAAAAATAAAAATTATTAAAATAATTAAAATAATAAAAGCTCAAAATAATAAATAAAAATCTGGAGTATCTGGAGTGACTCAACTCGATATTTGAACATTAATAATTAACGATTGTGTAAATGAATATATTGGCGAAAAAAATATATAAACAAAAGCGAAAATTATTATAGGGTGTTTGTGTATTTTTCTCCAAACATTATATTGTTTAATATAACGCTATTGCCCTTCAAATAATTTGATTCCACATGTCATAATGAAATAATTTTTTGTTGTGTCTCTGTAAAAATCTATAAGTGCTTGATCACCAAAATCTATACGGTTCGTGGAAAGGGGACTTACAACATGTGTATAAATTTTCAGTTGATCGAATGAGAGGTTTAGACATTATCATACTTTGAATAATTAGAGCCCATAGTCCGTAATGATAAAGAAATTTTCTTTGTGTCCCTAAAGAAAACAAAAAAAAAAAGCTCACCAAAATCTATATAATACGTGCTACGGTAACCTATAACGTATGTACCAACTTTCAGCTCATTTGATCAAAGCATTTAGACGTTATTGTGTTCACTCTCATACATACATACATGCACATTCAAATGCACATACACACACAATACACATTAGCGTAAAAATAGTAAGCATGAATTCAGGGTACCTCAAAACGTATAGATACATTAAAATGTCAAAGTCGAATTTTTGTCATGTTTACAACACTTTCCTTACATGTGTATGTTCGGAAAGTAAAAATGGTGAACATCGAAACAAATTGTTTATTTATTCATCTCAGATGCACAATTTTACATGCAATGCTAATGAAAATTCCAATAATTGCATTGTCTGATACATTACTATGATTAACAAAGATTTTATTGATTTTCTCACGCATACTTTTAATTGTCAAATTATCGTTAAATTGAATTTTGCTAATACGTATAAATATAATTATATCCTGATTCAATAAAATTGTTCCACCAATACCTTTACCTTGATACAAATGTTCGTTAAAATTAATTTCCTAATTGAATTAATTTAACTAACGTTAGCCTTTCAAATTAAATCCTGATTACTCTAATGATTTCTAAATGCATTTGTACAACTTGTTTCGATATTTTATAAAAGTATTTGAATAAAATTTCTTTTAAAGAAATAAAATTGTTTTATCTTGTAAAAATCCGTAAAATAATCGAATAAGATTTTTCAAGCTTCTCTGTCTCTCTCTTTCTCTGTCTGTTTGTGTGCGTGGAAGGAAATGGGAGCATTGCAGCTTTCAAAATAATAACAAATCAATTTCAGTGTTTTTTCTTTTTCTTTCTTTCTTCTTCTTCTTTTTTTTTTAAATCTATAGTCTTATTTATTCTGAATGCTTCTTATCTACATTTAATGAAATTCCGTTTGAAAAATGTTTAAATTAATTACAATGAGATATATTTTTGGGCCATTTTGCACTGATATTTCAAAATTTGCGAGTTGCCAGTCACCCAACTCGTCTTAGATTATAAGTAGGTATTATTATTATTATTATTAATTTTTCTGTATAAAAAGCTTATTTTAAAAATCGTTTACACATTTTTACAGAGACTTAAAAATGTCTATAAATAATGATATAATTAAAAAAATCTCTAAATTCGTTTAAAAATTAGAGAGTTTTATCAAAAAACGAATTTTAACGAAAAAAGTTCAAATGCTGCATTGACATTTTATATTATTTACGAACTAGAAATTTTAGAATTAATAATTTATCCTAATTAATAAATAACATTGTTTCTATATAAAAATATAAAAGTGCTTCTTCTTCTTCTTCCTGTTTCTCTTAATCACGTATTTTTAACCAGTTTTTACAAAATTAAAAATGGCTATAAAGAGCGATTATGAGTGCACTGTCAAAAAATTTCTACATTCAGTTGAAAATTAGAGATTTCAAAGAAAAATAATATTTAAGGGTAACTATGTGTTGACATTTTATAATTTGCACGCTACTGTTCTTGCTACTGAAAATTACAGATTTTATTAAAAATAATAATTATAATATTTAATTAAATTCAAAGTCAAAATTTCTTCATAACGTTAGCTCTTTTATACTTGGGGCAAACATATTTCTGATCTATGCTATTATTTAAATACAAATGGTTCTATAGATCAGAGTCTTCAATTCCCGTTTGTATAACCTATTAGTTACTGAACAGTTAATTTTTATATATTCTATATTCGCTGTGTGTATGAACTAAAGTTGTTTATTCATGAAATTTAATTATACATAAATACGGGAGTCTACCGCCAACCTTTTCCCTTCCTAATATCCCCTTCTGAAATTAGGTTTCCTTACCCATTACGGGTACAGCACTATCAGAAATACTCACCTAATAGTTATAAAGCACAATACATATCGAATGGATGGTTGGGTTTTACGTCACAATAGTGCTGCGCAGATGGGCAATTGGCGACAGTCTGGGACACACCCCTAGAGGTGGTCCGGAGACATGCCATCACAATTTTGATCCTCCACGGAAGGGATGGCTCTCCCGCTTCGGTGACCCCCAGAGGTATAATTTTTGATGTGAACATGGAGGACATTGCAGCCACGACAGATTTTACGTGCACCAGCCACCATTAGTGTGCACGACGGTCTTTGGCCGGCTCGAGTACCGAACCCGCAGTCTTCAATACATATCGGAATTATTTTACATAGCTCTGTTAACTAATTAAGCGAAGTATTTTCTACAGAAACTATGTTTTAATTACCTGAAAAGTGTATGTACATTCAGTTATATTGAATGCAGTGTAGATGTTGAGTGGGTTTAATATCGCATTAGTGCTATATTGTAAGCATTTGTGGACGTCTCGGACTCACCCCTAAAGGTGGCCCGAATACATGATACCCCAATTTTGATCCTCCACGTAGAGGATGGTTCCCCCATTTCTAAATGCAAAGTAATAATATTAAAATTTCTTTAAACGAATTCCACTTTTAAAACTTACTGGTATGAAAACTTTCTGTGTCCCTGTACACGAGCCACAAACATTCTACACAACAAAAAATGTACAACTGACTACATATAAATCATACGTGCTTGTACAAATTTCGAGTCAATCGATTTCTTTATCCATTATCGCAATACATACAGACAAGTAAACAGACACTGGTTTTTTTTCAGTCTGAACAGGTAAACCGAACTAGCGTTTAGGAAATTAGATGTTGTATTATTCCACAGTAGGTCTGGTTTATAGAAGTTTTTTTTTTGAATTCGTAAAATTTTAAAACATGGGGAAAATTTAACCGAAAAACTGGTGTTAAATATTAAAGAATGAGCATTTTTCACTCAATCGTAATAAATTGTTGAAATATGCGACAATATTTTCGGACTTTTATAACTGTTTTAAAATGATTAAGCATGGAACTTCTGTTACTTGAAAATAATGAAGAATTGCACTTGAACAGGCAAACGAAATAAGCACGAGTACAGCATGAAAGCAATAATGGAGCTCGGAACTTCGAAACCTCTGGACGGCCCCTACCTACCTGGAAAAGCAAAGCTTACAAGGTTATTTATTGTCCACAAGGGCGAATAATCGTCAGATTATCACATAGTGACCTTACAAATCATCTAAGATTCATAGCTTAATTTTGAAATGAATTTAGAGTGTCAAGGATGATCGCAGCCAAAAGAGAATGAAAATTATGCACATTAATACAAAGATGGAAAAGGAGTTGGTGAAAGACGGACCATCACAATTTAGAACCACCACTGGGGATTGTTTTCTCGCGTCAGTAGCCCGATGAACTGCTAACCACCGCATCAAGCACTTGATATTGCAAAACCGTTTTATGAGGACAGACGCCACCACACTCTCTCCAATAGTAACTATGGAGCTTATAAATATTTCAGGGAAATCCAAAATTGTTTTATTGGTGAATAATTGTGTTTAATAATTTTGACTCGAAACATTTTTTGAATATTTTGAATGTTCGCTTACAAAATTCTTATTTATCTAATTTTCTTAAATATGTATATATTAGGTCTACCGGATAAAAAATAACCTAACACTTTTTTTAATTATTTATATGAAATCTACAAAAAAATTAAATCAAGTCTTATTGTTACATAAAAGTTTCCAGTGTCTCTTTTTTTAATTCAAGCGAACAGAATTTTCCGTTGGACCTAATATATATGTATGTTCCTATATCTGATATAATTTAAATATATTGATACATGTTACATTTTTATATTGATACATATCTTTACGTTTAAATAATTAAGAAAATTTTATGGATTTTTTTACTTATCTACATAAAGAGCTTGGAAATGTTAATATTCTTTAGTTTTTTTTTTTTTTTTTTTTTTTTTTTAATTTAAGAATGGTCACTAATAGTCATAGTAATAAAATGATCCCTTTTACTTAGTAACAGGAACCGGGGTTACTTTTCAGTGATATTCTGGCTAGATTTTATTTGAAGTCTTCCTGTTGAAATTAGCATGATATGGTCATCACAAAACTTTCTTCTGTGTCATTCTAAATAAAAAGGAAACTTACAGTTTAACATGTAAAAATTTTAACCAAGATAACATTCTACAATGACGGTTTTACAATTTACATGTGCTTTTTAGTGCATTTAACTAATATATACTGGGTTATAGCCATCTAGAAGTGTGCGAAAACTAAGGAATGGCAGCCATCTCCTGTCAGCCGATATTTAATAAGTATAGTTCTTCACATATTAAACTTGTTGTACTTATATGTCATAAAATCTTAGATGCACCTTTCCACTATACGAAAAACAAAAATGGATAGTAACTCGATTTGTCACTGATGTTCATCCATACTAAATTGTAACAATTTTTCCTGATGATCACTGCACGTATAAAATTTTGTGTATTTATATATAACAAAAGCTTAGATGTAGCCTTTTTGTAAAAGGAGGGGGGAAATTATAGCATAAAAGCCCAACCTAACGAAAAAATATTCCAAATCCTAATCATCATCAATTTAAATCAAGATACAGCCAAATATAAAACTTTGAACTTTGTAAAATTCCATGTATTACTTCGTGAGACACAGTTCATTCAAAATTCTGGTAACTCAGAGAACAGATAGACGTTTGTCAAAAGTGCTCAAGACGTGTTTAAGACATCTCAAGAAGAAGGTAAATACCAGCACCTTTACCCGGCGCTGCCCAGGTTCAAGAAGTGTTCATAGAATTTTGAAAATAAATGAAAGTAAATCTGTAAAATGAAAAAAGTATTTTCCGAAGGCTTTAACAGAAAATATTATTAAAAAAATAAAAAATAAAAATAAATACGAAATGCACAGCTTTAATATAGAACCCCCTTGGCGACTTTAAATATTTTTGGCCAGTATTGTGATGAATTGAAATGCCTATCTCAATTGCGTAACTAAAGATCTTGGCGAGAAACGTCCGAGATACATCAAATACCGAGAATTTCAAATTTTGCAAAAAGGGTCAGACACTAAAGCTGTTCCATTAATATATATATATATATATATATATATATATATATATATATATATATAATGATACAATAAATAAATAAATGAACGAATGAATAAAAAAATCTAAATAAATCCAAATTATAACTAATCAGAATTAAGATGAGAAAACAAAAGGACTTCATAAGTTACACAATAAAAACGAAAAATTTTATTTTACTGTAGGAAGGAAAAGTACTACTTAATTACATAAAAAATTTAAGCTAGTACCAAGTATCTCTATTCAAAGATTGATGATTCTATTGATAACACGCGAATTCCAGACTTAAAAAAAAAAAAAAAAAAAAAAAAAAAAAAAATCTGGTGGTGAAACAACCACACGACTTTCAGTACCCACTATTACATTTATTATATGCATTTTTTGGAGATAATGTGATCAGAAGACATAAAAGTGACCTAAAAAATAGTAGGAACCTAAAATATTTCCGGTAAGAGAAACTTTACACACAAGTAAAGACATATAAAACGAATCCTACATATAGCGAGGTAAAAAATAAGGGGGAGGGGGGGGGGAATGGTAGAGTTATTTTTTGAAACACCAATTTCCGAGATCTAAAACTGACCTACCTAAGCAGGATGACTGTTAATTTTCCTTTAACAACCACGTAATACATGAGAAAGGAATGTATTTATATAACAATTTTCAAGAAAATGTTTAGAGCTGTTTTTGAGATACCAACTTTTACCAAAACTCAATTGTTGACCGGAAACCAATAATTACACACAAAAGGATATTTAAAAGTGAGTTAATATGGCGAGTTTGAAAAAATATCCGAACAGCGGTTTTTAAAGGAACGCGCTTGCGAGATCTGAAATCGAGCTATTTATACAGGACGCCTATCAATTTTCCTGAACTAACCAACTACATCATTCAAAATGACATCTAATAGAGTGTTTATATAGCAAATTTGAAGAAAATCGTTAGAGTCGTTTTTGAGATACGGACTTAATTTCAGGTCTCGCAAGTGCGTTTCTTTAAATTACGGCTGTACGGGGTTTTTTCAAACTGATCATATTAATTTCTTTTAAATATCTTTATGTATGTAGTTAGTGTTTTCTGGTCAATAATTGGGTATACAAAGTTTTAGTAAAAGTCGGTATCTCAAAAACTGCTCTAATGATTTTATTGAAAATTGTTGCATAAATCAATTTTAAATATCATTTCTCATGTATCACGTGGTTATTACAGGAAAATTAGCAGTCATCCTACTTATGTAGGTAATTTTAGATCTTAGAAATTTGCGTTTCAAAAAATAACTTTTACCATTTTTTTTTCTTATTTATTTATTTTTTTAACTTGCTATGTAAACTTTGTTTTATATGGCCTTACACATGTATTAAGTTTCTCATACCGGAAAACTTTTAGGTTTCTGCTTCGTTATGTCAATTTTATGCTTTCTGTTTATATTATCTCAAAAAAAAAAAAAAAAAAAAAAAAAACATATAATGCGTATAATATGAGTCGTGTGGTTGTTTCACACCAGATTTCCACCACCCCCCTCTAATTCAATAATATAAAATTTCTAGCCGTTTCTATAGGAAAGCAGACGATTGAAATGAAAAGAATTTTAAATATGAGAAATTACCGAAAAAAAACGGAAAAATTGCATAAAAAACAAAAGTAATTCTAAATACCTTCTTGATATCGTAAAAAAAATATTCTTTGTAATCTGCATATCAGGCTAATCGTACTTTTCGAATGATACCACTTTCAACCCTCTACTCCCATAATTGCCGAAACGTCAGTGGAGGCCCTCTGTTGAGACTCAAAACGGTTTTGGGCTGTGTCTGTGTGTCCGTCTGTCTGTCTGTCGCGCGATAGCGGCCGCAAAAATAGCGCTATTGACTTGAAATTTGGTACACCTGTTCATGAGCCCAACGAAATCAGCTGTATAGTTTTTGGTATGTATTCCATTTGTAGTTCGTATACAGGGACACGCCAAAATTTTTCTTATCATTAGGGCCTATGGGAGGAATTTGTACGTATCACGATAGCGGCCGCAAAAATAGCGCTATTGACTTGAAATTTGGTACACATGTTTATGACCTCCACGAAATCAGCTGTATAGTTTGTGGTATGTATTCCATTTGTAGTTCGTATACAGGGACACGCCAAAGTTTCTCTTATCATTACGGACTGTGGGAGTAATTTGTATGTATCGCGGTAGCGGCCGCAAAAATAGAGCTAATGACTTGAAATTTGGTACACATGCTCATGAGCCCAACGGAAGTAGCTGTACAGTTTTAGGTGCGTATTCCATTTGTAGTTCGTGTATAGGGACACGTCAAAGTTTTTCTATCATTACGGCCTATGGGAAGAATCTGTATGTACCGCGATAGCCACCGGAAAAATAAAGCTATTGACTTCCAATTTTTGCCGAAACGTCGGTGGAGGCCCTCTGTTGAGACTCAAAAGGATTTTGTGTTCCGTCTTTCCCTCTGTCTGCCGTGCGATAGCGGCCGAAAATATCACGCTATTGACTTGAAATTTGGTACACATGTCCATGCTCCCCACGAAATTAGCTGTATAGTTTTGAGTGTGTATTCCATTTGTAGTTCGTGTACAGGGACACGCCAAGGTTTTTCTATCATTACGGGCTATGGGAAGAATTTGTATGTACCGCAATAGCGGCCGCAAAAGTCCTTCGATTGACTTGCAAATTGGCGCACACGTTCCAGTTTTGCATATAAGTAGCTGTATAATTTTTATTGCTATTTTGTTTATAAACTGTGTATAAAGACACGCCAAAATTCTTAACATTACGGCGTATGGGGTGAATTTCTTTTAAACGCATTTTAATATCATTACTTTGCAATGAAGAAAATGAAACTAGCGTACGTGAGTAAGATGCTTAAACTCATGTTGTTTGAAGAAAATATGTGCTCTTAAGCTTTCTAATTAATGTACAGGACCTTACAAAATTGTTCTGACAATATCACGTAGTCATCCAAACGATGTTAAATTTGGAACGATTATTAATTTTAAACGCGAAATAAGCTGAATAGTTTTTACTGGTGTATACGATGTTTATGGTTCGTTTACAGAGACACAAGAAAGAATTTCGTAACATTAGAGCCTATGGACAAACTTTTATTTAAGCGATCACTTTAATGTGTTTACGCTGAATTGAACTTATTAAAATTAACATACATTATAAAGATGCTTAAAATTATGTTTACTCTTAAAAAAGGTTATGTATAGACTAAATAATTTATGGGACTACACAAAATAATTCTGAGTATGTACTGTAATCATCCGAATGATGTCAAATTAGTTTGAAAAATTAATGAGTTATAATTAATTAGGTTTATTCTTATTATTGGCATTTATAATGACTGTGGCTACTTTTTCGGGATACACAAAATAATTTCGCACTATTACGGTCTATAGTCGATATTTTTTAAAAGTTTATTTTAACATGGTTACACCCCATCAAATACAATGAAATTTTATTAGAATTTTAAAAGCATGTTTTCCAGTTGATAATTGTGGGCATAGAATTGTTAATTAGTTTAAAGGTTACGCAAAATATTAACGATATGCTATGTAATTTTTTTTTGTATGAAATTTGATAGTTATGAAATTTGGTATTTATGAATTTCAGGGAAATAATACAAGACCGTCGTTTATTAATTATACATATTGTTCCGTACTTGGGGGTCCGTAAGTTGTCCGAGAAGTAAAGGCGAAACTTGCAAAAATTCAGTGATGTATTCGCAGAAAGTTCTAGAAAAATACAGGTCTATAAACCAAGTATCAGCTTCAATTCAACCAGTAAACACAGCTTAAACAGCAGCCGTTAACAGCAAAACAACAGTACAAACTGTTTAGCAATAACACATAATGAAAGTCTCATCTAAAGCGGCTCAAAGCAAAGCAAGCATTTGCCGAAACTGACACAGATCTGAGACTGACCGACTTGGCGAAAAAATGCTCCATTTATACTTTTCTATCGAACACAGACTGTTCTGTAAAATTCTCGTATCTCATAATGAGATTAGAGCTTCCATATTTGGTATATCCCTAATAAGGATTTTCTCGACAAGGTCGCCAAAAAAATCGCCAAGGAGGGAAACAGTCGCCAAATTTGGCGCCAAATCCATTACTTCCCTTATTGGAACTTTTTAAAATGTTTTTAAGGGAAAATTAGGCTATTTTAACGCTAAAACGACTAAAAATGCACAAAGTTAGCATTTTATTAACTTTACTAAACTTCTTTGAAAGAATAGATACAGCAATAAATGCAATTATTTACAATTCCGTAACACTTTATAAAATATGCAAATAGAGACATAGCGGGGGGTTGAGGGGGGCGGCAGCCCCCCTCAGGAATGTATCTGATTATGGTAACAAGTCGATCGAATCAATATATACTATTATATAATAAGAAATATATAAAAATGACCTATTGAATAATGTCTGATGTAAATAGGACGTTGAGGCTCCTGATCTGCAGATCCACTAGTTAATTGCCGAAACGTCAGTGGAGGCCCTACATTGAGACTCAAAACGGTTTTGGGCTGTGTCTGTCTGTCTGTCCGTCTGTCTGTCTGTCTGTCTGTCTGTCGCGCGATAGCGGCCGCAAAATTAGCGCTATTGACTTGAAATTTGGTACACATGTTCATGAGCCCCATGAAATTAGCTGTATAGTTTTTGGTATGTATTCCATTTGTAGTTCGTATACAGGGACACGCCAAAGTTTTTCTTATCATTACGGCCTATGGGAGGAATTTGTACGTATCGCGATAGCGGCCGCAAAAATAGCGCTATTGACTTGAAATTTGGTACACATGTTCATGAGCCCCACGAAATTAGCTGTATTGTTTTTGGTATGTATTCCATTTGTAGTTCGTATACAGGGACACGCCAAAGTTTTTATTATTATTACGGCTTATGGGAGGAATTTGTATGTATCGCGGTAGTGGCCGCAAAAATAGCGCTATTGACTTGAAATTTGGTACACATGTTCATGAGCTCCACGAAATCAGCTGTATAGTTTTTGGTATGTATTCCATTTGTAGTTCGTATACAGGGACACGCCAAAGGTTTTCTTATCATTACGGCCTAAGGGAGGAATTTGTATGTATTGCGATAGCGGCCACAAAAATCACGCTATTGACTTGCAATTTGGTACACATATTCATGAGCCCAACGAAATTAGCTGTATAGTTTTAGGTGTGTATTCCATTTGTAGTTCGTGTACAGGGACATGCCAAAGTCATTCTATAATTACGGCCTATGGGAAGAATCTGTATGTACCGCGATAGCCACCGCAAAAATCAAGCTATTGACTTCCAATTTTTGCAGAAACGTCAGTGGAAGGCCTCTTTTGAGACTCAACAGGATTTTGTGTTCCGTCTGTCCGTCTGTCTGTCTGTCTGTCGTGTGATAGCGGCCGCAAATATCACGTTATTGACTTGAAATTTGGTACACATGTTCATGATCCCCACAAAATTAGCTGCATAGTTTTTGGTATGTATTCCATTTGTAGTTCGTATACAGGGACACGCCAAAGTTTTTCTTATCATTACTGCCTAAGGGAGGAATTTGTATGTATCGCGATAGCGGCCACAAAAATCACGCTATTGACTTGCAATTTGGTACACATATGCATGAGCCCAACGGAATCAGCTGTATAGATTTAGGTGTGTAATCCATTTGTAGTTCGTGTACAGGGACACGCCAAGGTCATTCTATTATTACTGCCTATGGGAAGAATCTGTATGTACCGCGATAGCCACCGCAAAAATCAAGCTATTGACTTCCAATTTTTACCGAAACGTCAGTGGAGGGCCTCTGTTGAGACTCAAAAGGATTTTGTGTTCCGTCTGTCCGTCTGTCTGTCTGTCTGTCGTGCGATAGCGGCCGCAAATATCACGCTATTGACTTGAAATTTGGTACACATGTTCATGATCCCCACGAAATTAGCTGTATAGTTTTGGGTGTGCATTCCATTTGCAGTTCGTGTACAGGGACACGCCAAATTTTTTTTTATCATTACGGCCTATGGGAAGAATTTGTATGTACCGCAATAGCGGCCGCAAAAATTCTCCGATTGATTTGCAAATTGACACATATATTCAGGCTCGGTATAGAAATAGCTGTTTATTTTTTTAGGCCTATACTTTTTATGGATTGTATGGATTGTAGACAGGGACACGCCAAAATACTTCACATTACGGCGTATGAGGTGAATTGCGTTTAAACGCATTTTAACATCTTTACTTTGCAATCAAGAAAATTAAACTAGCGTACATGAGTAAGATGTTTAACTTATGTTGTTTGAAGAAAATATGTGCTCTTAAGCTTTCTAATTAATGTACAGGACCTTACAAAATTGTTCTGACAATGTCACGTAGTCATCCAAACGATGTTAAATTTGGAACAATTATTAATTTTAAACGCAAAGTAAGCTGAATAGTTTTTACAGGTGTATAGAATGTTTATGGTTTGTTTACAGAGACACGCAAAAGAATTTCGTAGCATTAGTGCCTATGGAGAAACTTTTATTTAAGAGCGCAGTTCATTGCGTTTATGCTGCATTGAACTTAATAAAATTATCACACATTATAAAGATGCTTAAAATTATGTTTACTTTTAAAAAAGGTTATGTATAGACTAAATAATTTATGGGACCACACAAAATAATTCCGAGTATGTACTGTAATCATCCGAATGATGTCAAATTAGTTTGAAAAATTAATGAGTTATAATTAATTAAGTTTATTCTTATTATTGGCGTTTATAATGACTGTGGCTACTTTTCCGTGATATATAAAATAATTTCGTACTATTACGGTCTATAGTCGATATTTCTTAAAAGTTTATTTTAACATGGTTACACCCGATCAATTATAATGAATTTATATTAGAATTTTAAAAGCATGTTTTCTTGTTGATAATTGTGGGCATAGAATTGGAAATTAGTTTAAAGGTTACGCAAAATATTTCCGATATGCTATGTAATTTTTTTTTGTATGAAATTTGGTAGTTATGAAATTTGGTATTTAAGAATTTCAGGGAAATAATACAAGACCGTCGTTCATTAAGAATACTTATTGTTGCGTACTTGGGGGTCCGTAAGTTGTCCGAGAATGAAAGGCAAAACCTACAAAAATTCAGAGATGTATTCACAGGAAGTTCCAGAAAAATACAGGTCTATAAACCAAGTATCAGCTTCAATTCAACCAGTAAACACAGCTTAAACAACAGCCGTTAACAGCAAAACAACGGTACAAACTATTTAGCAATAACACATAAAGAAAGTCTCATCTAAAGAGGCTCAAAGCAAAGCAAGAATTTCACGAAACTGACACAGATCTGAGACTGACTGCCTTGGCGAAAAAATGCTCCTTTTATACTTTTCTATCGAACACAGACTGTTCTGGAAAGTTCTCGTATCTCATAATGAGATTAGAGCTTCCATATTTGGTATATCCCTAATAAGGATTTTCTCGCAAAGGTCGCCAAAAAAATCTCCAAGGAGGGAAACAGTCGCCAAATTTGGCGCCAAATCCATTACTTCCCTTATTGGAACTTTTTAAAATGTTTTTAAGGGAAAATTAGGCTATTTTAACGCTAAAACGACTAAAAATGCACAAAGTTAGCATTTTATTAACTTTACTAAACTTCTTTGAAAGAATAGATACAGCAATAAATGCAATTATTTACAATTCCGTAACACTTTATAAAATATGCAAATAGAGACATAGCGGGGGGTTGAGGGGGGCGGCAGCCCCCCTCAGGAATGTATCTGATTATGGTAACAAGTCGATCGAATCAATATATACTATTATATAATAAGGAATAAATAAAAATGACCTATTGAATAATGTCTGATGTAAATAGGACGTTGAGGCTCCTGATCTGCAGATCCACTAGTATGTTAAAAGTTTACCACAAGTTTCATGCTTGCCTATTAATTGCCGAAACGTCAGTGGAGGCCCTACATTGAGACTCAAAACGGTTTTGGGCTGTGTCTGTCTGTCGCGCGACAGCGGCCGCGCAAATAGCGCTATTGACTGGAAATTTGGTACACGTGTTTATGAGCCCCACGAAATCAGCTGTATAGTTTTTGGTATGTACTCCATTTGTAGTTCGTATACAGGGACACGCCAAAGTTTTTCTTATCATTACGGCCTATGGGAGGAATTTGGATGTACCGCGATAGCAGCCACAAAAATCACGCTTTCGACTTGCAATTTGGTACACATGTTCATAAGCCCAACGGAATCAGCTGTATAGTTTTAGGTGTGTATTCCATTTGTAGTTCGTGTACAGGGACACGCCAAAGATTTTCTATCATTACGGCCTATGGGAAGAATCTGTATGTACCGCGATAGCCGCCGCAAAAATCAAGCTATTGACTTCAATTTTTCCCGAAACGTCAATGGAGGCCCTCTGTTGAGACTCGAAGGGATTTTGGGTTCCGTCGGTCCGTCTGTCTGTCTGTCTGTCTGTCTGTCTGTCGTGCGATAGCGGCCGTAAAAACCACGCTATTGACTTGAAAATTTGTACACATGTTCATGATCCCCACGAAATTAGCTGTATAGTTTTGGGTGTGCATTCCATTTGTAGTTCGTGTACAGGGACACGCCAAAGTTTTTTTTATAATTACGGCCTATGGGAAGAATTTGTATGTACCGCGATAGCGGCCCCAAAAATAACGCTATAGACTTGCAATTTGGTACACATATTTACGAGCCCAACGGAATTAGCTGTATAGTGTTAGGTGTGTATTCCCTTTGTTGTTCGTGTACAGGGACACGCCAAAATTTTTCTTATCCTTACGGCCTATGGGAAGAATTTGTATGTACCACAATAGCGGCCGCAAAAATCCTTCGATTGACTTGCAAATTGGCGCGCACATTCCAGCTTTCCATATAAGTAGCTGTATGATTTTCATTGCTATATTTTTTATAAACTGTGTACAGGGACACGCCAAAATTCTTAACATTACGGCGTATGGGGTGAATTTCGTTTAAACGAATTTTAATATCATTACTTTGCAATGAAGGAAATGAAACTAGAGTACGTGAGTAAGATGCTTAAACTTATGTTGCTTGAAGAAAATATGTGCTCTTAAGCTTTCAAATTAATGTACAGGACCTTACAAAAGTGTTCTGTCAATGTCACTTAGTCATCCAAACGATGTTTAATTTGGAACAATTATTAATTTTAAACGCAAAATAAGCTGAATAGTTTTTACTGGTGTATACAATGTTTATGGTTCGTTTACAAAGACACACGAAAGAATTTCGTAACATTAGAGCCTATGGACGAATTTTTAATTTCAGCGCGCACTTTAATGCGTTTATGCTGAATTGAACTTAATAAAGTTAACATACATTATAAAGATGCTTAAAATCATGTTTACTTAAAAAAAGGTTATGTATAGACTAAATAATTTATGGGACCACACAAAATAATTCCGAGTATGTACTGTAATCATCCAAATGATGTCAAATTAGTTTGAAAGATTATTGAGTTATAATTTATTAGATTTATTCTTATTATTGGCGTTTATAATGACTGTGGCAACTTTTCCGGGATACATAAAGGAATTTCGTACTTTTATGGTGTATAGTCGGTATTTCTTAAAAGTGTATTTTAACATGGTTACACCCCATCAAATATAATGAAATTTTATTAGAATTTTAAAAGCCTGTTTTCATGTTGAAAATTGTGGGCATAGAATTGATAATTAGTTTAAAGGCTTCGCAAAATATTTCCGATATGCTATGTAATTTTTTTTGTATGAAATTCGGTATCTATGAATTTCCGGGAAATAATACAAGACCGTCGTTTAATAAGAATGCATATTGTTGCGTACTTGGGGGTTTGTAAGTTGTCCGAGAATGAAAGGCGAAACTTGCAAAAATTCAGTGATTTATTCACAGAAAGTTCCAGAAGAATACAGGTCTATAAACCAAGTATCAGCTTCAATTCAACCAGTAAACATAGCTTAAACAACAGCCGTTAACAGCAAAACAACAGTACAAACTGTTTAGCAATAACACATAAAGCAAGTCTCATTCAAAGAGGCTCAAAGCAAAGCAAGCATTTGACGAAACCGACACAGGTCTGAGATTGGAAGCCTTGGCTAAAAAAATGCTCCTTTTATACTATTCTATCGAACACAGACTGTTCTGGAAAATTATCGTATCTCATCAACCAATGAGATTAGAGCTTCCATATTTGGTATATCCCTAATTAGGATTTTCTCGCCAAGGTCGCCAAAAAATCGCCAAGGAGGAAAACAGTCGCCAAATTTGGCGCCAAATCCATTTCTTCCCTTATTGAAGCTTTTCAATTCGTTTTTATAGGAAAATTAGGCTATTTTAACGCTAAAACGACTAGAAATGCACAAAATTAGCATTTTATCGACTTACTAAGCCTCTTTGAAAAAATTTATACAAAAATAAATGCAATTATTTACAATTCCGTAACACTTTATATGATACATAAATAGGTATAGAAAGAGAGATACAGCGTAGGGTTGAGGGGGGCGGCAGCCCCCCTCAGGAATGTATCTGATTATGGTAACAAGTCGATCGAATCAATATATACTATTATATAATAAGAAATAAATAAAAATGACCTATTGAAAAATGTCTGATGCAAATAGGTCGTTGAGTCTCCTGATCTGCAGATCCACTAGTATATAAATTTTTATTTATTTCTGGGAAAAAAATAAAAACAAGTATTTCTTTATTTTGGCCTCAAATATTTCTTTCTTTTTAATTATTTTAATGTTAAAATGGGGTTTTTATTTAATATATTTTGATCCAATAATCCGACTAGACTAAAAAATACGGCGTTAGCTAGATTTTTTTCCTGATTATAATACGTGTGCAACATTTCGTAGCTCTCGGTTAAAAGGTGTAGATTTGTATAGCTGACTAAAAATCCGGGTAAACAAACAACCAGCTTTATGTACGTAGATATATTGAAATACAAGAAATACCTTTGTTTAAAACTGTGACATTATTAAGATCACTGTAATATATATTAATTAAATTAAAATAAAGTAAATAAATAGAAGATTTATCTTATTTATTTATTTATTTATTTATTTTTCCGATCATCCAAAGGAAAGTATTGTAATCATGTCAAAAATCCGAATTTGAGATTTTGATGTTTCTATACATTTTGAGGTGCCCTGAGTCCGTTTTCACTCTATTTACGATGATGTATGTATGTGTGTGCGTATATATGTGTGTGTGTGAACATGCTAGCGTCTAAACACTTTGCTGGAATAAGCTGAAAGTTGGTACGCATGTTGTAAATCACCGTAGCACGAACCCAATTGATTTTGGTGAATCTAGCACTTATAGTTTTTTTTTTTTTACAGGGACACCAAAAATATTCTTTATCATTATGGCCTATGGGGCCAAATTTTTAAAAGTGTAATAGCATCTAAACGCTTTATTAAACTGAGTAAAAAAATTTTACACATAGGTCACAGTTGCATGAACTGTATAGATTTTGGTGAATTTAGCACTTACAGTTTTTTACAGGGACACAAAGAAAAATTCTTTATCAATATGGCCTAGGGGACCAAATTTTTAAAAGTGCGATAGCGTCTGAACGCCTTACTCAATTGAGCTGAAAATTTATATGAATATTATAAGTCACTGTTGCACTAACTTTAAGTAAGCATTTTGGTGAATCTAGCTTTTTTAGGTTTTTAGAGGGCACAACGAAAAATTCTTTATCATTATGATCTATGGGGCTCAAAGTTCAGTAGCGTTAAATAAAACATCGTGGAGAAAAATACTCGAACGCTCTATTAAGGTTTTCTCTCTTTTGTTTATTTAACAACTCCTCTTTTTTTTACTTTATCTACAAAACCGTTAATTACTCAACGTTCGGAAAGTCGAGTGGAGTCATTCCAGATTTTTATTTTATCTTTTACAGTGTTCACTTTTTAAACGGATACAAGTAACTTTCTTAATTATATCTTTAGTTAGAGGTAATTAAGATAATGTGGTACATTATATTTACAAAAACTTTTCTCTTCCTCATAAAAAATATATTTTTATATAAAGAACTTTATTATAATAATAATAAAAAAAAAAAAAAAAAAAAAAAAGATAAGTAATAAAAATGCAATTTAAAAATGGTTTTAACAAATTTAATATTTTTCTTCTTTAACAATTAAAAAATAAACTATAATATTAAATCATCATTATATTAATCGTGCATTATTATTTAAACGTTAAACTGTGTTTCCTTGATTGTTCCTCTTATAGCAAGTTGATAACTTTAGTTTTGGACATAACACAATTTTTCAATAACGATTAATAATAAATAATCGTATACACTATGTGTTTACAAAATGTTAATTACAGTTTGTATTTAGTAAAACCATTTGGTCGTTAATATATCTGATAAGATAGATAATACTACAAAAATCGATTAATTTAATTATACTTAAAATTTATTAGCAAACTTTCATTAGAATTATTGGCATTTTTTCCCGTTTTAACCAGGAATATAGCGGCGAAATAAGAGTAGAAAGCATGTAGACAAAATTTTATAGATTATAAGAAAAAAAATTAAAGTGTTTTATAATCTCCGAAGAATTTTGAAGAAAGTAATTTTATCTATTAATAAATGGGTCAAAAGAAAAGTATATTGGAAATTTTTGAAAATGACGTATTATTATTATTATTTAATTTTTTACTTTTTACTTTATTTTTATTTTTACTTTTACTTTTTATTTTAACTTTATTTAACTTTATTTAAAAATTTTTTTAGATATTTCTTTTACGTGCCGAAACGAGAGATCAGACATATTCAGACTGAGAGGTTTTTGGTTTCTGATTATACCATAGTATCGATAACAAAAAATCTCATCAATACAATACGATTGACTTGAATATTAGTTCAAATAATCGAAGCATAATAGATTTCGTTTAAACTGGGCGGAATTTTGGAAAGTGGGCAATGAAGGTGAATCCGCAGAAACTAATTGAGCAGAGGCGAAAAGAAAGTCGAGATATTCAATTTTTATTTTGCATATATCTGATTTATTTTTATTAGCACCACCTCCTTATGCTTTGTTGTTTAAAATCATTTTTATATACAGACCACTTATTTTCAATATTTATATTCTGATTTATTTATTTCAGTTTTAATATTATGTAATCAAATAACTTAATATTAAATTCATTGTATTTTTATATTCTTCAAACAAAATAAAAATGTTTATTTTACTTTTAAAATCTGCAAATTTATTTTATTTGCAGACATTAAGAATGTGAAATTTTTATTGTTTAAATTTTTATTTTCAATATATATTTCTTAAATACACACACACACACACACATATATATATCGAAACAACTGAAATGTCGATTTAAGAAATCATCTCTATTTAATACAGTGATGTCTATTTACAATGAAATTACAATTTGGAACATGATTTGAGCTTATAGTAACATCGTCAAAATGGTTATCCGGTCTTTAACATCTTACTATAGTGACACGGATTACCGCACGTCCTTTTTGTGGCTCATTTTGTACTCGATTGACTGTGATTCGCCTTCTTCTGGTGTTGTTACTGCTTTGCATTAAATCTGTTGACTAAGATTTGAGCAAAAATTCGTCTGCATTTATGGAAAAATGGATGCATCCACTAACAACAAATAACTAGTGTGTTGTGGCTACCACACAACTTTCTTCTATATTTTCCTATACAAATTCACTCAGTAAAAATAATTTATTAAAATTAATATTTAAAAAAATTATCTTCCATGATACTGCAGACAATTTCCATATTAGAGAAGTAGCATAACACTAAATATCGAAAAAAAGTTGAATTTATTCTCAATATTACATAAAAAAAAAAAAAACTGTTAAAAATGAAAACAATCTATAATTTTATTTTAAATTATCGCAGATCGATAGTTCAACCATTCGTTTTAAAGGTATTGGCGAGCTCTTTCGAAAGATACCCATCATGAAATTTACTCCCCTCGAGGAGAGACTTTCCTTTCCCCCAGGAGGAGAAGCAAGGCTCCTTACATACACAAAATATTTTTTCCAGTTGACTATCTCTATTACAAAAAATATATAACCGTTTCATTTTGTTTAGTGCAGTCTATAGATGTTAAACTCTACTTACCTGCGATTTCCCCCATAGACGTAACGTATTTATATATTTTTGAGTATCCCTGTACACGAACCATTTGCTTCATCTCAACGAAAAGCTTAGTGTAGCATCCCTATATGATACACATTTAGCAAACCGAGTTTGGAATTTCTGTTACTATTTGTTATTGAGACATGCTTATAACACACACATAGACCTACAGATCATTCGCGAAAAACATGACTTTCGTTATCAGGGGACCTCAGAACATGTAAATATAACAAAAACTCACATTCGAAAATTTGACCCTAAAACAATATTTTCTCGACCCTATGGGTAAGAGAAAGTAAAAATATTTTTATCTATACACTACGCTACACAAAACAACCCACACCAAAGGACTCTCTGGTTTGGGTTCGGTGGATTAAAAGCTTATTAAATGGGCTATTACTGGCTATCTGGAACTCATCCCAGAGGTAGTCCGCAGGCAAATCGTGTCAATTTTGATCCTCCACGTAAAGGATCGAAATTTTCTGGAAAGCTACATTAATTTTGAGACAGATAAATGTTTACACGCTTATCAGAACACTACGGAGCTTCATTTAAATGTATGCCCACGTTATAAGTGATTGATTGTATTTCCTTTAAGGTTCATCTGCATAGAAACCCGAAGAAATGTCGAAGACTGAAGTAAAATAACTTTAACAATTGTGCTTTATTTAACAACTTTACATCGCAGTAAACAACAATTGTATGCATCATGGAAAGGGAGAAATGTACTCTCAATGGTGCATCCATTATTTTCCAGAATTCTCATTTGAAAATAGTGGTCAATGCACTCTGTTAAACATAATTTCTTTACTCTATTAAAGAGACTTTGTAACAGCATCTATGTTTTTGCAATTATGTTTCTAGAAGGGCATCAGCCGTATTAAGTTGGATTCATTTTGCTTTCTGAGTAAGTTCAGATCTGCCCTTCTTGCTTACATCTAGAAAAGCTGGTCTCGTGTTGAAAGATCCGTAAAACATAGATGTTTGCTCTGTCTTAAATATGTAGAAAATAAATGTTCTTATAATAAAATACTTATAAAATTCTTGGGGTCTAAATTATTCGAGATGTAAGAGGTATATACTAATGAGACAACAAAAATTGCAGCAAACAAGTTTGAATAAATAGAATATACACGATTGCTTGAGAATTCATTGTAGGCTTAACATTCTTTTAAAATCGTGAAAATAGTTGTCAGCCTCCCCCCCCCTTGTATACTCGATTATATACATTTCTTTCCATTTTTATTTTATTTTAAAGTATTACAAACATACAAATGGGTCACCCTGTATATAACATATAAATACACAAAAATATCTACTCCGATAAACTGTGGCGTTGTTCATCTACGACTAGTACAGGTTAATTTGAAAATAAAGTATTTATTTACCATTTAAAATTTTCAAAAATATGAATACATCAATTTTTAAAAGTTTAAACTAAAAGTGTTTTAATATTTTTAAAAGTGTTTGCACTAGTAAATCTAATTATACACAAAGCGACAAAAAAAAAAAAAAAAAAAAAAAGCAGCACTGAAGAAAAATTGACTTCTATCTTTTTTATTTGCAATAACTTCAAAACTAATGGTTGAAACAAATAAAACTCTCATGTTTGCATGATATCAAAAAGCTGAAATGATATCTATGTACATTTTTGATTTAATAAATCACTTTATTGCACTCTACGAAGTAATTATTGAAGATCTACGTAAAGATCTACATCAACGTAATATAATAAACATATACTTTGTACTGTATTATGATTTATTATATGATATAAACACGGTATATTTTAATACATGAAATAAAACTATATATTCGTTAGATCTAAGTAATTTTTTATTAAAAATATGTATTCTGTATTGTGTTAATTCCACCTTTATATGGAATTGCTGCTTTAATGCACAATGGCATAGTATTATACAGTGTTTTAATATAAATATCAGAAATTTCTCTGTGCCAAATATCATAAATATTTTTTTCTAGTCCTTGCAGAGTTCTAGGCTGCAATTTTTTAATCCTCGCCCCTTTCCCGCGCTTTTTTATAGACTAAACATTTTCGAGCGGATTGAGATTAGGGCTATTTTCGAGTCTGATAAAAAAAAATTCTACATTTTTTGTGGGATTTAACTTAAAGTTGAAAAAGGTATGATTGCTTACAGAATTATAGGTGTTCATGGGATAGGATAGGTAGTTTTAACAATTTGAATCGAATAAACGCATCACAGACGTATTTTAGTATGGTGCAATAACATTTTGAAATTCTGTTTGCGGGAAAGTCTGAGGTAGTACCTTCAAAATAGTCGGTCAGGCGCCGTTTTCAAAATGGCAGCGTTTTATTTTCGTGTTAATTGATCCCTTGAGCATAAAAATTTTCCTGACTCATTGAAAATTTATGCACCTCCGTACCATAATGTACGGAGAATATGTCACTGTTTTATGAATGCAATTTTCAATAATTCGGCCACATTTATATCATCTTTCCAGTTTTCTTTTTCAGCTCGAAATAAAATAAACTTGACTCATGAGAGACAACCAGTTCGGCCTAATAATTAACTGATATATATTTTTTAATTTTTGTTCAACTGAGGTCTTGTTTTTTTTAATTCTTTTCCGTAGTAATGGCCTTTTTTTTTTTTTTTTTTTTTTTTTTTTTGCAGATTTTCTGGTTTATAATATACTTTGTTTAATTGTTCCCGCACTATTTTTAAAGAAATTATTTTGCTATGCATTTTTTTTTATCTTTTCTAAGTTATGAGCGTATACAAATCGATTATTTTAAAGTTTTATTTCTTAACTTGCCACCATCTCGCTTGGATGGTCAACATGGCCGCCTAAAGACACAGTTTCTGTTTAAATAGCCAAAAAATTTCATATGTTCCTAATCATCCCAGGAATATTTCTTTAGCATTTAACTAATTTGCCATCTCACGTATTAAAATATTTTTTGACTTTCATTCTAAAATTAATACTTTTTGTGGCATCGTTAAATGGCTTATACTTGGCATTTTTGAAATACTTTCTAAAATTATAATTTTCCTGACAGTTGCATTTTATTTTTAACACTGCGCTCAGTTCTAAAGTGTACGTGGAGGGTGACGTAATAAAATCTGTTCGAAAATTTGCTTTTTAAATGATAAAATTGGCGGTTGGAAATAGAGAAAAGGAAAATATCGAAGTGCGTTTTTTTTTTTTTTTTTTTTTTTTGTCGCTTAGTATACAAGATTTGAAAACTAAAATATTATGTTAGTTATAAAAGCTGTTGACATAAAAATCACATTAATTTATATTGTTGCACAAATTTAATAAATTTTTCAAAAGCTAATACTGTGAATTGTACTAAAATATTTTACCTTGAAAATATATTAAGTATTTTCATAATGATTTAGTTCATCATTTTATTTATTATTTTATCGTAGTCACTTATTAAAAAAGCTTGCGGCATATAAAAAATAAAAAAATAAAAAAGAAAGAAAGAAAAAGATACAAATAGTAGAAAGAAAGAAATATTCTGTTATAATAATACACCTTATATTATTATTATGTCATGCTTAAAGAAAAAAAAAAAAAAAAAGAAGAAAGAAAGAAAAGGAAAAGAAAGAAAGAAAGGAGCGGAACACTCCTAGTACAAATCTCTTTTATTATTTTTTCCTCAATATTCAAGTTCAAAATATAAATTTACTGGAAATCAATATACCCATAGAATATTAATGATTATTTTTATATACCAAACAGATAAATCCAATAATTATTCTCTTTGTGACAATGATATGCGAATTTATCTCAAATATAGAGTTAAGCGAACTATTTTACTTGCTCATTAAATTGTGATTCATATATAACATTTGGTATATTTTCTCGGGATTGCAATTTCATTTAAATGAAAGCTATTCCAAAATGTGCTTGCAGAAATATTGCCTCGAAATTTAGATACGTTATTTTAGCTTTTCCGGGGCATTAATGCACCTCAATTTTCTAAAACGACTTTTCCTGACTAAATATGCGAGTCGGTGCATACGTTAACGAAGCCGTTAATGGAACTACATTTAAAACAAATTAGTGAAGTTTTTCACTTAGTATTTCATGAGTAATGGAAAGAACTTGTAACGCACGTTAAACGTGACACTGTAATTTAATATTTTATACAATCATCAGAATAGGAATGTTTACGAAAACATTAAATTGTGATTTAATTTACGTTGGAGTACATGGAATTATACAATTAATTGTGTTAAATTAAATTTAATTGTTTGAATAAAATAGCCTACTGTGTCTTATTCGCAGGTTTTTTTTTTTTTTTTTTTTTTTTTTTTTGGGGGGGGGGGGGTTATATCTTATTTAGCATGCATAAATATTATGCAATAGAGTTAAGTGAAAAAAATACAGCGTGATTATTATTAAAGTTCGATATTCAAAAAAACTGTAAGAAAAGAATGACTGTTTAGAATGATCTGAAATTTAAACTGATTATATTTCAAAAAGCGAGAAATGGTATAGCATAAGAAAAGAAAAAAAATAACAATAGATGACACTTTATACGTCTTAACGTGTATGGGATCGGCTATAAGTGACCTTATCGCAATACAACAGCTATGGAGTAAGTTGCACGTTAAACCAACTGCACTGATCGATGTGCATAACTGTCTCTCTCTCTCTCTTCTTTTTTTTTCGGAAAACATGACTTTCAAGTCATTCAACAGTTATGGTACTGATAGTTCAAAGTCCACCACGGCAAGGTCGTACTACATTGGATGGGAAAAAGTAGTTTTTAATACTCCTGACAAGAAACATCCCGCAAGTGGCCGGTTCTGAATTCAATGTAATATTATTTTCTGATATTGGGCATGTTTTAATTGTTTTTATGAAAAAAGTTTTTGTCGTGACTCATATCTTCTATTTTCTTTATTTTTAAATATTGCAATTTATTTATTTACGCATATGTCCAGAACTAAATATCCAAGTCAAAAATTAACCAAATCGTAGATGTTGCTACAGGATGAGTTATTGTACAAAATATATTTGCCGTTCTCCGTGTGTTGCGCCTAGTTCTTTACTTTTAATAGATTCTTGATCTACTTATAATGATGAAGAGCAAATACGGGAAAAGAAATCCTGAAATTCAAATGTAAGAGTGATATGTAACGAATATGTAAAGTGGGATATGTAAAGATCTTACATATCCCTGCGAAGACATTGGGTATACAACGAGCAGACGTTTATTTCTACAGAATGTGATGAAAGAACTTTATTCGAAAATTTTCTGGTTGAATCTTGGTCGATAGCCTGGAAATTAATATTCATCGAAGAAACAACGTTTTAAAAATCTAATGACTTGTTCGCAAATAATTCAAATCTCCAGGATTCTAAAACTTTATCGCTTTTTCTTGGTTTAAATCAGGAAACATTGAATATCGGCCCCTAGATTTCCAACACCTTCTCGTATTTAATTTCAATTTGTCACTTATTGCGAAGTGTGCTCTTCAGAAATCATTTTCATTTTATGTTCATACTACAAAAGTATATTTGTTTTCAATATATATATTTTTTTTTAATTAGAACTATTTTATACTAGTTACCGTCTAATAGAGTTTACATTTAGAAATAAAAATGTATATGTAAATCGTGGTTTGGGTGTTATTATTTGTGCCAATTTGCTATTTTTTTTTTAATTGTTACTATTCCTTAAATGTTATTGTATAAAGAAATACATTTATATATATATATATATTTGTATATTTCTCATTTTTATTGTCTGTTGTATTTCCGGTTAATTTTGTATTCTTTTAACGTTTATCTGTTACAATTTAATTGTTCTTTGTTTACATCGAGTGCTGTATACGCTTTTCAGGTTTTTGTAGTTTGAAACAAATAAATAAACCAGAAACAATAAAATTCAACAAATTTTGAAAATATGAGTTATGGCAATTTTTTTTTCATTAAATGTAATCAACATACACTGCATAAAAAAAGTAGACGGACACTTACTTGTAATACTTTAAAGCCGTTTATGTCTTTAATTAGAGATATGAGGTTCATTTCTCTAATAAAATTATATTCTTGAGACATCATATATTATTATTTTTTGGATATAGATTCAATCCTTTTGAATTATGTAGTGGAAAAATTCAGAAAACGAAAATGGGGCATATTTGCACAGTAATATTTCTTAAAAAAGGTAGACCGACACATCTTGTATCTCTCAAATAAAATGTTTTTAGTAAGGGGTTCGTCTCCCATTTGCTTTAATAAGTTCGTATACTCTGTTAGGCATGGAATCAATGAGATTCTGATTTTTTTTTTGACAGAAAATTTCCCAAATGTTTGTAAGAGCTTCTTTGAGCTGGTGAATTGATTCATACTGGTGTCCACCCTCATAAATTTTATGAACAAGTATAGCCCAAATGTTTTCTACAGGATTCATATCCGGACTCTTGGCTGGCCAGGGTAAAACATTGAAGTTGTTCTCATGAAACCATTTTTTAACGTTGTTTGCGGTGTGTATCGGCGCTCCATCTTGTTGGAAAATCCAGTTTTCTCCACCAAGATCACACGCAAATGGCAAAAGCTCACTGCTTAGTGTTTCAATATAATCTTTGTGAGTCTGCTTCTTACTTAGGAACACTAAATTTGTCCTTCCACCATAGCCAACAGCTAGCCACACCATCACGCCACCACCACCAACTTGCCGAGTAGAGTACACTTCGTCTTCTTTCTCCAAACTGTGCCAATAATATTGATATCCATCTGGGCCGCCTAAATTAAATTTTTTCTCATCTGAAACACTACAGATATCCATTCTGTAGTCCAAAACATATGGTTTTGAGCCCACTGTAGGCGTTCTGTCACGTGGTGATCCTTCCAGCATGGATGATGTTTTCACTTCTTATATTGAAAGAGCTCTGAGTGCTTAATGTAGTTATAAATTGTCTGAGAAGTTACGTTAGTAATTCCTGTGCTTATTCGAACTCTGGGAATTGATGCTCCAGTTTTTTTCAGCTCAATAAAAATTTTTCTTTGGTCTCTAAGCGAAAGTTTCTTTGTCCGGCCACTCTTTTTCTTTACGCCATGGGCTTCAGAAGCACGTAGAAAATCGCTGATGCTACTTTTGCTTATTAGAAGTAGCCTACTAATTTCTCTGACTCCTTTATTAACATTTTTCAGCGCTATAATCTGTCCTTTCTGGTAATCAGTTAGAGGAATTCCTCGTGGCATGGCGCATTCATCTCCAAGAAATTTAACTACATAAAATTATCTTGTCCAGCACGTTAGCAATTGGCAAAATGCCAAATGTACATGTACATGCAAAACTGGTATTCCTCAAAAAACACCCACTTAGATAATTGCAGTTTTTGACCAGTGTCCGTCTACTTAAAAAAAAAAAAATTATTGTGCAAATGTATATCTTTTCTCTTTTCTGCATTTTCCAACATTAAATTTATAAATAATTGAATATTTTTATTTGTCTGTCAAAACTATGAAGATTGATAAGTATAAACATGTTAAAGAATTTTAATTGACATTTCCTATTAAACAAAGACGGGGTTTTAAAAAATTGTAAAGAAGTGTCCGTCTACTTTTTTTATGCAGTGTATATCCATTTTCAGAAAATACTATTACATTGAAAACGTAACTGGACACTTGGGTAATGTTTGTTAATTGGCAAAAATCTGTATAAAAATAACAATAAAATCAGTATTTGATTCTCCTCAGGGTAAAAGCAACATAAAAAACAACAATGAAATAGGTTCTTAACAATCGCGAGACATGTACAAGACAAGTACAATATCCTGTCTGTTTTCTGACACAAATTGAAACCAAGAAACAGCATGTTCCGCAAGGGATGGAAATGTATCCGGATCACGTTGTAAATTTATTGTATAATGCGTCCCTTCGAATCATCTAAGTTTGAAATAAGATCATTGAGTACAACACATTTCATGTACCTCCACAGCCAGAAATCATAAAGATTAAGATTATGTGATTTTGGCGCCCAGGTTGTTGGAAGATGTTGGCTAATTATTTTGACTTCTATTATTTCCAAAATTCCACTTCAGCAGTTAGTTCACTTGCTTTACAATATGCGAAGGAGCGCCACAACTTGCATACAAATGATGCTACTCACACATAAATGCTATTGAAGTATCTGCATATAAGACTGCATATAAGACTCTCATAGGGTTTACCATTCGTGGTACAGGTAACAGGACTCGCACGTTCAATCTCTTCGAAAAAAATGTCCCCACGATATACGATGCCGTCCACCAGCACCAAATATTTACCAATGCCAATTGAAGAGGTTCTGGTTTATTTGCGAACGGATTTTCCGTTATTCTGCAATTATGAGTATTAACATGCCATGCAAGATATGGGCGTCAACTATCCACAAAATTTTCTATGACTATTCATTGTTTACGTTCATGTAAGCAAGAAATTCTATGACAAATATACTTCTTTACAGCGGGTTATCAGAAAGTAACTCCGTAACATCAGTATTTTTGTATTGGTTGAAAAGAAAGTAATTTCGTATAATGTTATGAGCCGTGTTCACAGCCATGTCAAAAGTTCGGACAATTCTCCGTACACTGAAAGTTCACACGCCCCCTGCTGTCCCTTCGGGAAATGCTATGGTTACATATTCTACTGACATCAAAGCTTTTGAGTTCCTCCCTCTGCCGGATTTCACTTCAAAAGAGCCTATTCCTTCGAATTTCTTAAAATTTTTATTTAGACTCTTTCCAGACATCGGAGCACAGTCTTTTTATATACCCTTTACTGTCTGGAACTGCTTCAGAAGTACTAGCGCACAGTCAACGTTCTTGTAAACATGTTTCAAAGTAGAGTGCAACCTTTCATTCAAAGAATAATGGTGAGTTTCTCATACTCAATATGAAGAAAACGCTATGTATCTTGGGTTTTATAATAAATGGTAGTTGTCGTGTGCAGGACTTATTTTGGATATTATGGCTTGCATGAACGCTTTCTATTGCTAAATTTGAAAATATTTTTTCTTATTCCATAACATTTTCTCTTTCTTCAAGTATATTCAGTTCAAATGTTAAAACGTTCTGAGTAGTGTATCTTTTAACTTTTTGAAATTTGAACTTTAATTATAATCACCTTGTATTTATATTTTGTTTATTTTGATTATGACTCTTCCCATAGACTACAATATCTTACAATTCATTTTTGTGTCCTTGTATACTAACCATTAATCCAATATATACCATCTTATGTGACACATATAATGAGGAATACTGTTCACCTCTAGAAAATTGATTTAAAATAACTATTTATAGAGGGTGATAAAATTTTTAGAAATTTGCTTGTATTTTGGCATTTTTTCGATTATCTAAAAAATACTAGAAGAAATGGCCTGAAACATCATACATGCAAAGAAAATTTAAAATCTCATATTTTCTATGATCGATTTAGTTCAGAGTGCAATTAGGGGACCAACCACACATTGAAGAATAGCGAAAATATTTTAGATCACCCTGTATCACAAAAAGCTACAAATGACTTGTAAGTTGTATATATTGTTGCACATACTAAGCACAATATTTGTATGTTTTGGTGCAGGAATTGTGCAATTATTTAGGCAGATATAATTCTTTTTTTTCCCGAAAATTATTAATTTCTTTGACAAGTTTTTTGCTTATAACTAGAAGGGATTTCCATAAAATTTTACAAAACTTGCTTAAAAATTGATAAAACGTTAAAGAAACATTATTCTGAAACATAAAATTCAAAGTGTAATATTCTTTGAGATATGAGCATTTTTAGTAAACATTATTTTACTGCGCATGCGCAAAAGATAGAAATTTTTTTATTCCACATGTTGGAAGCTAGTTATATTGAGCAAGTTTTGCAAAAGCTCATTTGAATAAAGTAAAAATTTATCAAATTGTTGGCAAAAGAACGAGTTAGATATTAGGTATTTTCCAGAGTTGAAATTTCATAAAGGGTTTTTCACATGCTGCGTATTTAATTTGAAGGTCCAATTATTTCAACCAAATTGAAAAAATTCTTTTTTTATGAAAAACCATTTATACGCTTGTAACTTTAACATATTTTTATTTATTTATTAAGATTTGAGAGTTCATAAGAGGCTATTCCCAAAAAAGAACTATTGCAATGTGATTGAAATAATTGGATCTTACAATTAAATATGGTTTGTGTAAAACCCCTTATGAAATTTCAACTCTGGAAAATACCTAAAATCTAAGTCGATCTTTTGCCGACAATTTGCTTAATCTTTTCTCTATTCACAAGAACTTTTGACAAAAATTGCTCAATATATTTAGCTTCTAACTTATATAATAAACTTTTTCTAACTTTCGCGCATGCGCAGTAAAATAATATTTACTAAAACTGGTCATATTTCAATGAATATTGCATGTGGGAATTTTCTGTTTCAGAATACTGTGTCTTTAATGTTTTGTCAAATTTTCAGCAAGTTTTGTAAAATTTTATAGTAATTCGTTCCAGCTATATATAAGCAAAAAATTGTCAAAAAAAGGCAGTTTTTGAAGGGAAAAAAAAAAAAAAAAAAAAAAAAACATTATATCGTCCTAAATAATTGCGCAATTCTCGCACCAAACCACATGGTGTTTACAAGTCATTTATAACTTTTTGTGATTTTGGGGGTTCAAAAGTATTTTTGCTTTTCTTCCATTTGTGGTGGTTGGTCCTCTAATTGCACCCTGGGATAATCAATATTGGAAAATATGAGTTTTTAAATGTTCTATGCATGCATAAAGTTTTAGGCCATTTTGTCTAGTATTTTTTTTAAATAATCGAAAATATGTAAAAAAAAATCTAATAATTTGATCACTTATTGTTTCTAGATTTGGGAGACTTTCTTTTGAAGCGCATCTGGAGATTTGTTTGTTGGAAACGAGTCAGTTCACGGGGACAGGGTTTGTTGGAAAAATGAGCACGATAATAAAATACATTAAGTTATTATACCAAAGTATCAGATTACCTTACTCTCAAAGAATAAATATATTCTGTGCGCCTAAAAAGCTTTCTCTTTAGTAATTGTTACAACTACATTACACTTTTAGAGAAATTGTTAAGTATAATCAATAATTAAACGCATTCCGCGTAAAAATACAAATATGAGAAAAATTCCTTTGGTAGTACCAGAAATTATTGGCTTTATAAAAAGAAGTATTAAAAATTTAATATTTAAATATATAGCTCCAATTCTGACAGAAATTTTATTTGAAAATTTTATTTTTTAATTATTCCGTATAAATAAATAAATTTCTTTTGTGTGTGGTGTACAAATATATTAATTCACATTGAATGGAAAAACATAGTAGTGCACCTAAAAAAGTTTAAACATTAAAAAAAAAAAAAAAAAAAAATTAATATTTGACGTTCTTTAAAGAGCGAACATTTATAAATTATTGTTGAAGAATTTGTGAACGTAGGTTGGATTGACTGAAAGAGCTAATATTGATTAAAGTGAAAATATTGATATTGATCCCCGTTGTAGATATATGCTGAAATAATTGAAAAATTGAAAATGTGAATTTAGATCAAGAGTCAAGATCAGTAGTGGAGGTGACATGCATCACGTAATTCAAATAAAACGAATCATGATGCGTAAAAGAAGAAAGAAAAAGAATGAAAAAAAAAAAAAAAAAAGAAGAAGAAAGAAGAAAAGAGGGAATGCTCTATTTTAATTTAGGTAGTCTACAAAAGGATTTTGAGCATCATCATATTTTTACTTCTGAAATCCAGAAAAAAATATTCCGGAAAAACTTCTCTTATTTTTCCGGAAAAATCAGTAAAAATTCATTTTTCTATTGATTGTCTGAAATAGAAAGAAAATTGTCTTCTAATTTCTTTTCACTTATAGTACATTTGTTATCATTGACGCTACATTAACATTCTAGAAAGTTTGTTAAATGCGTTTCAGAATTGAACTATGAAGCTTATTCATAATTTACAATATTTTTTTAGTCTTTTTCTATCAATACAATTTCGAGGTAAAAGAGAGAAAAAGAGATAAAGGGAATGTAATACATGTATTATTTCGATTAATATATATATATATATATATATATATATATAATCTACATCTAAAAATATTCTTCGGGCGCCTCAAATTTTGGTATTTTATTTATTTATTTATTTATTATTATATTATATATAAATTTTGGGTAACTTACTCTTATGCAAACTAAAAATAATCGCATTTTATTAGAATATCTGAGAAACTGAAAAAAAAAGGGAAATAAATTACGTTCATGAATTACTAAAAAAAACATTTTTTTTTTTTTTTTTCAAAAACATAGGAGAAAATATGTTTTAGAGCAAGGCTTCTATTTAATTAGAAGAAATGGCGATTTTTATTTTAATTCTTTTGTTTAGAATCTGTGCATCAAAATTATAAAAATTACTTGAATGACATAAATAAAATTTTTATTTTTATTATTTTTTTTTCAGCTTAAAGTTTCTTTTCTATGACATTTTCTTCTTAATATATTTCTTTTTGCAATTATTTTAATTAGAGATGAAAAAAAAAATTTCTGCACCAGTTGACAAAGGATTTAACGGATGTTGGTATACTGTTAAAAACAACTGATTATACAGGGATCGAAAGTCTGGGTGAAGTTCCTTCCGGGTATTTCACAAGGGTTTCTAGCGCGCATTCTCGAGAGTTTTGAAGAAAACAACGGAAAAATACGAATGGCTAGTCCAACGAGCACGATCTGGACACAAACCAGGTACTTCTAATCTACCAACATCGGGAGCAGAAAATGTCAGCCACTGTGGTTAAGCAGCATTTGAAGGGAAGCGGAGTTCATTTTCTAAATTAAACATAAGAAATTAATTATATATTTTTCAAATAACATAATTGTTTTACATAATATATATATATATATTTCATTGTCAGTTATTTTAACTGCAATTAAGTTTGACCGTATTAACTATTTAATATCGGCATTTTAGTGTAGCCTTAAAAAGGATTCGATAATTTTCAAATTATATAAATTTCTCATAGCACGGACCGTTAGAAATTGCTTAATATACCAATTTTATCAGAATTCTTGAAAAAGAAAAAATTATAAAATGTGTGATGTAACTTAATTTAATTTTATACAATGTTATCCCTAACAATGGACACCTATAAGACTGAACAATTTGTACCTTAAACTAGTGGATCTGCAGATCAGGAGCCTCAACGTCCTATTTGCACCACACATTATTCAACAGACTATTCTTATTTATTCCGTATTATATGATATAGATATATAATACGTAACATTATATATATATATATATATATATATATATATATATTGATTGGACTCGTTTTATTCGCTACAAAAACAGATACGTTTACATTTCTGAGGGGGACTGCAGCCCCCTCAACCCCCCGCAGTATCTCTCTTTCTATATACGTATATTTATATTTTTTCCTAGTAACAGCCTCCTATTACTTTCTTTTAACTTATAAATACTTGTACCAGATTTCAAGCAAAAAGATTACATACATATCAGAATTATTTTGTGTAATCCTGTAAGCCAATTAACAATTCCATGTCCACAATTTTCCACATAAAACACATGTTTTAAAACATTCTAATAACATTTCATTATATTTAATGGGGTGTAACTATGTTAAAATACACTTTTAGGATAAACCGTCTATAGACCGTATTGGTATGAAATTCTTTTGTGTGTCACTGCAAAGAACCCACAGTTATTATATACACCAATGAAAATAATATACCTAATTAATTATAATTTATAACTATTTTAAACAAATTTGACATCATTTGGATGATTAACGAATATCATCTGAATATCTTTTGTGTGGTTCTGTAAATAAATTATTTAGTCTATACATAGTTTTTTTTTTTTTTTTTTTTAAGGAAACATGCTTTTAAGCATCTTTTTAGTGTGCGTTAATTCTAATATGTTGAATGCAGCAAAAAAAAAAAAAAAAAAAAAAAAAAGAAACGTGATAAAATACGCTTTGAAAATAATTTGTCCATTAGCCTTAATGTTACGAAATTTTTACGTGTGTCTCTGTAAACGAACCATAAATATTGTATACACAAGTAAAAACTATTCAACTTATTCTATGTTTTCCATGAATTATTGTTCGAAATGTGACATTATTTTGATGATTATATCACATTGTCGAAACACTGTTGTAAGGTCCTGTATATTAATTATGAAACCTAAGCACACATATATTCTACACGAAATAAGAGTTGAAGCATCTCAATAATATACGCCAATTTCATTTTGTTGAATGCAGATTAACGATGTTAAAATGCATTTAAACGAAATTCACCCCATATGCCATAATGATAAGAAAAACTTTAGTGTATCCCTGTAAATGAAAAACAAACAATACGTAGACCAAAAATTATACAATTATTTCTGTATAACCTGTAAACATGTGTATCGATTTGCAAATGAATTGGAGAATTTTTGCGGCCGCTGTTGCAATATATACAAATTCTGTTTATAGGCTGTAATGATAATAAAAATTTTGGCGTATCTCTGTACACGAAGTACAAATAGAATACACATCCAAAACTATACAGCTAATTCTATGTAGCTCATGAACATGTGTACCAAATATCAAGTTAGTAGCGGGATTTTTGCGGTCGCTATCGCGAGACAAATAGACAGACAAACACACTGACAGAACCCAGAATCTTTTTCAGTCTCCACATGGAGGCCTCCGTTGACGTTTAGACAATAAAGGTATCCATTTATCAGAGGTATTTATATTATAATGAAATAAGAAAAATTAAAAATAATTCTCATTACGTGCATTAATACGAAATTTTTCTTATAAGACCGTATTAAAGTTTTGGGGGAATAAAAAAACTTTTTCGATACTGTCCGTTTCGATACTGATTATTATTAATATTCTTTTCATTTCTTTTTCTTCCTAAGAAAAGAAAGAAACAGAATAAACGATTTTAATGAAATTCTCGCAAAAGCAGAATTTAGTTTAGTATGGAGGACTATTAGTTATTTTATTTTCAAATTATAGCATTGCTTTAAAATTATTCAATTATATTTTCGATAAATTTTAGATTTTGATAAATGGGACATAAATTAACATAAAATCTTTATAAAATCTGGCACACGTTATGTTAATAAAAATTAATGAAATTTACATATATTTTTTAGTTGACATCCATTTTTCAAGCTTCCATTGCATTCCTTTAAATTTTGTTTATACAGATAATATCGACATGTAAAACCAGTGTGTCCTTTCTTAAACTTAACCTTGCCTCATAACTATATATTACTTCGTAACTTCGCTGCCAACTATTATTGAAACCTCCAGTCTTCCTGCTCAAGATTTGTTTTTGCTTCTACAAGAATTTTTTGGCCATGTAGCTCTACTGTGACCTGTTGTGAACTTAACTTTTTTTCTAAAATTACGTAACTAGGCAACATGTAATCTTGGAATGCTGCAATATTTGTTTATCAGAGTTTTTTTTTTTTTTTTTTACAAGTTTCGCTATGTAACCCTGATGTGACACTAACGGATCTTAAGTGACTCATGTTGTGTACAAGACTTATTTGTTAACTTTAACCGTATAAAACTACTTCAATATATATATAATGCTGTCTACTCTTATGTTAAATAAAATCACCTGTGAAGATGCTACGTAATTTTGTGTGCATTTTTTATAAAAAATTTATATACGTATTTAAAAGTGGTTTATATATATATTTTTTATAAGGAGCTTTTATTTAAGTAAAGAGATAAATATAAATTCATAGAAAATAATTAAGATATACAAACAATAACAGTACATATAGTTACGATAGTTTATTTGGAATATTCCCTTACACAGCTTTGTTTCATTTCATAGTATCTAATGTACGAACATTTATTTCTGTATGGATATTCAACTCACTAAACATTTTGAGTCAGTCATTGCCACCTACATTTAACATGAGTTTATTTTATTTTATTTATTTTTTATTTATGTGGTGCATTTTAAACTGTCGTTTTAGATTTTAATGTCAAATATTTCACTCTGTATTTCTTGGCTGTATTTCTTCTTTGCTGCATTTATGACAATCTACGCTTTCTTAAAAATCTAGCTTTTAATCTATTTATTCCCTCATGAATGAATTGTTTTTTACATCCTCAAAATACTTTTGATATTTGTGGTCACTGGGGTGACATTAGCGTCTGTGGGGTGAGAAAATATTAATTGCTTAATTCATAAATATTTCCTTTTTGGTCATTGGACGCGGTAGCGCAATCGGTAGAGCGTTGGTCTCGTAATTGAAAGATTGCGGGTTCGGTACCCGAGCCGGCCAAAGACCGTCGTGTACACTAATGGTGGCTGGTGCACGTAAAATCTGTCGTGGCCGTAATGTCCTCCATGCTCCCATAAAAAATTATACCTCTGGGGGTCACCGGAGCAGGAGAGCCATCCCTTCCGTGGAGGATCAAAATTGTGAGGGCATGTCTCCGGACCACCTTCCAGACCGTCGCCAATTGCCCATCTGCGCAGCACTAGTGCGACGTAAAACCCAATCATCCATCCATCCTTTTTGGTCATTGATTTCACTGAGCTGACATTTAGCCTTACATACAGACGGAACGCTTGCAACTTCGATGACGTAAATTCTGCAAGTTTTTTGCAAATACAGTCGGCAGCAAAAGTATCCGAGCACTAGCAAAAATTCCTATGTAAAAAATGTACACTGAATGCAATTTTATTAAATAAATCCTTGTCGAATCCTGTTTTTAGTCAGTCTAAGAACACGATTCAACAAGGATTTATTTAACAATACAGTATTTAGTGTGCTATTTTTATATAGGAATTTTTGCTAGTTCTCGGATACTTTTGCTACCGACTGTAGTCATACATTTGGAACGCTTGCAAATGGCTGCAAACGGCTTTGCAAACGGAAGTGTTTCATTTGTATGTACCCCATAATCATCGCGGTAACATTAGCGTCTATGTGGTGACAGAATATCAATTGCTCAATGCATACATTAACAATGCAATTTTCTTCAATTATTTTTAAAGAATTATTATATTTGTATGGAATAATATGATGAATTTAAAAATGTATCATTCTTCATCTAAGATTTTTGCAAACAGAAAGTTTTAAAACGTCACGGAATAGACAATTTTTTTCTCGGATGTATTGCTAAATAGTCTAAACAGACAATTCGTTTAAAAAATATACCAGAATTTTTTATAGTATATTGATTTATTTACTCAGATAAAACTAAAAATACATTTAAGTATGTTATAACATAGTTAATAATTTTTTAATTTGTCACTATCTGTTTCAGCCTGTTTAAAAAACAGACCAATGCATGTTATTCAAATTCACTGTAGTATAATTCCAATTAGAATTCATAAAAATAAAACTAATGATTTGTGTACAGAGTTCCGTAAGGGAATTCAGATAATTTTTAGTCTTTGAGGAATATGGCATGTTTACTATTTCTGTACTGCACCGTTGTATAATTTGTTGTTGCAGTGATAATTTATTAGTGGAGAAAGTTGCCAAGGAATCGTAAACTAGAAACATTTAAAAAATACAGTCATCAGGATGCCTTTATTAAAGAAAATCTTCTAAAAGTTATCAAGGATCAATATTTTCAAAAAAAAAAAAAAAAAAAAATACAGAGCATTGTTTGATATTTAATGATGTTACAATAATCCATGGTGAAACGTTGAGATTGTCGAATAATGTGGGGAAAGAGCGAATCTAATTGCGTCTATACTATACAATGATCTGGAGCAGCTCTGAGTTTCATTCACTAGAACAGTTTCGGGATGTCTGTACTAAAAAAGCCAATATTCAGAAAAACAGCCAAATCTTAGTGCCAAATACTTTCTTTGTTTTTCGAATAAAATGATATAAATATTTTGAATTCAAAAGTGCATTATTAAAACTTATAGCCAGTAATTTCGACAACAAAATAACTCACAATAATAAAAAAAACCGTTACATCTAACGATTGCACTATAATTGTAATTTCGAAACCAAATCATTTCTTAATGATATTAACTGACAGGGATTTCTACATTTAACTATAATGAAATAAACATGTGCAATACTATTTGACTTTGGGATTTCTAAAAGAGTAATTTATTTAATAAATAACATTTTGAGCTGTCAGTTAGACGACTTCTGATGGGCAAGCAAATAAGTTATTTATTAACCGGAAAATACTTAATTTGCACAAGTTAATGATTTTTATTCGACAAACAAGGTAATAAATCTACAATTAATTATTTAAGCTTTCAACAGCGTTGTTAACAGATAATACACAAATTGTGCTCTTTCAATAAGTCTTCCTTATAATATATAAAAAGAAAGTTTGTATCATTCAGTTAAATGAATTGAATGAACTGATATTAATAAAATGAGCTTTTCAGACAATTTAGAATACTTTAAGTAACTTAATTGCGAATTAGATTTAAATTAAATTTATTTATTTATTTATTTAACTGATAATTTAATATTTAATAAATTTAGATTGAAATTGGATGTATATAAATAATATGTAACTCCCTCACATGCACAAAAATAGTGAAATTAACGTATATTATTTAGTTACACAAAAACATGTTACTTTTAATTATTGGTTTACGTAGCTACATCAATTTTATAAACATTTTATACATTATTTTATACAATAATAATCTAATTTAATAATTAAATTTATATATATTTTATTCAATATAAGTGTAAATTGGTCTAAATATGATTTCAGATGTATTTTTCACATAATTCTGTGAAGGTCAAGTAATATTAGTAAATGAGCACAGCTGAATATGTTATACAGGATGTTTCAAAACTCGTGAGCAAAAATTTAAGGGGCGGTAGAAAACATCTTAACAAGCCATTTTCACCATACAATGCATGGGCAGAGAGCAAGCGGTGACCGCTAGAGGGCGCTGTATTGGAAATCATAAAGCGCGCATTTTCTTACTCATCGTCATGTCTACCGTAGATTTCAGGAGGCACAACGACATACAGTAATCAGGAAAAGGCGGGCATGCATTTTATGTATGGTCTGGCGAATGGGAATGCTTTGGAAGCCGCAAGACTGTTGTGGTATTTTTCGGTCTGACATGTGTCTTCTCGGCCAGTCTTGCGGCTTTCAGAGCATTCCCATTCGCCAGACCATGCATAAAATGCATGTCTGCCTTTTCTTGATTACTGTATGCCATCATGCCTGCTGAAATCCACAGTAGAAATGACAATGTCTAAGAAAACGTGTGCTTTATACTATCCATTACAGCGGCCTCTAGCGGTCACCGCTTACTCTCCGCCCATGCATTGTGCAGTGAAAATGTCTTGTTTAGATGTTTTCCACCATTCCTTAAATTTTTGCCCATGAGTTTTGAAACACCTTGTATATTCTTTGCAATTTCCGAGAATTTTTTTTCCCTTGTTAGTGCTTAATAGATAACATTTATAACTTATTCCGGAATGCTGTTCGTACCCGCCTTTTTTCTTTTGTGTGTGTGCACTACTTTGTTTGCAGAGGAATTTTCTGCATATAATTGAGTCGAAATAAGAAGAAAAATACTCCTTAAAAATAGTACTGTGAAAGAGAGGTGCTCACTAAAAATGCTCCGAAATAGTTACCAGGATAAATAAAATAGTTAATAAAAGTTACCAGGTATGGTTATCACATGTACAAATAGTTCGAGATGAACAACAACATCTTATTCAAAAGCAAATAAAAATGATTACTAAAATTAGAAATTCAATACGTACATAGATACATGATGTATAGTTATTATTACAGCAAAATCGCATAGTGTTTTCTTTCATAAAAACAGCATGCAGACATCTTTTGCTTAGAAAATTTTACAAAGCAACATTTAAAAATAAATAAATAAAATGAGAATAACATATTTAAGAAGTATTTTAAACGAAACAACAGAGAAACGTGACGCGTCTGAGACATGTGAAAGTTATTTCCCAAAGGAAGTCTTATCAAAAATCTTCATAAAAAAGTTTTAAGAGACGTTATTTTTGAAAAAGAATTTTTCTTGTCATCTGATAAGCGAACGCGTAGTTTATAGAAATAGCAGTATTGCCTCGAGCAAAGTGTGTATACTGAACACTGCGGGTGGAAAATTAAATAGGGAAACATGACATTTACGGATAATATTCTTCACTGTTGATAGTAAAACAGAAAGGCAGCTGCAACAGACATATCTATGAAATCATTTGGAAGAAAATTTTGATGGGGTATTAAACTGGAAAACTTGTCATTAAACATATTAATAAAGAAAATAAAAACACAGTTTTACAATTACTGTTTTAACTTCGCAAAAATTTTAAGTGCGATATCACACATCTGTTTAATAGAATATATTAAATTTATGATTGCCAAAAAAAAAAAAAAAAAGTCACAGTTCTTATCATTATTTCTTCTTTTATGATTATTCATCATAATTCTCAATTTTAGCTAAAGAGTAAATAATCATAAGCGATGAATGTGTTATAAATCATGACTAATATATCGTTTAATAATCATAATAAGTGGTTTGGATTAGGGATATCGCTGTATGGTAATTTTTTTCCCATTAAGGCTCATTAAAACAGAACTTATGGCATCCGAAACACTATTAACATCCATTCCTGGACCGGAATTCGAATCCGGAACTTTTCAACTGTAAGCCAGAGTACTAACTATTCGGCAACCTGATGAACTAATCATAATCATGAAATTTTTATCGTTGTTTTGAGTTTATTATCTATTTCTCTCAGAGTTTTTCATTTGAATAATATACGGTGATTTAAAATATTTAATTGAAAATACTCGTAAAACAGATTAATTTAAAATATACAAAATGAATAAAATAAAGTAAATAAAGTCATAATCTAATTTTCCCTAATATTAATCCATAAGTATAGCTTAGAGAAAATTAGGAAAAAACTGGTTAAGGAAATTAGTGAAAATTAGTGAGTAATTTAATATATTTTCACTGAATTATTTCTTATTTCACTAAACTATTCCATGTAATATTTCATAGATTTTTTACTCAATATCTGCACATAAGTTACAGTAATGCATAACTTCCAACATTCTAATTAATATTGCGTAGCATTGTCAGTACCCGTTCCATTTTCTACACTACTTTATTTTTAGCGTAATTTTATCCGAATGTAATTACGATTACTTTAGAATAATAATACTCTACAGGGGTGGAACATCAGCGCAGAACTCGAACTAGTATTGAAAGTGATCTATTAGGTCGTTGCAAAAGTTCGTGCTGACGCGGATCATTTTATTGCCTCCAAAGACGAGAGCTTCTATCGCCGTGGTATACATTTGTTACCCGAAAAATGGGCAAAGGTTGTAGAAAGTAATGGAGAGTATTTTGATTAAAAATTGTCATTTGATTTGATGTATTTTTATGAAATGAAGCAATAAAAAACCGTACGAATTTATGCAAAGGCCTAATACTTTAGACAACGGATTTGTCTCTCATAAACATTTTTAACGTATCTTTTCATAAAAAACAATAAGGTGAATTTGCGTGAAAAAAAAAAAAAAAAAAAATTAGAAAGAATTTTTAAAACAAGATGATATGATTCATGTGACTCAGAGAATTCAAGTTATTTCCAGTGCATTAAATAATTCTCAAGATTTACAGGGATATAATTTTTTTTTAATTCCAATAGTTCACATTTATACATATCTAACTATTATTTGTTCAATGAAATGTTCTTTGGTTATAATAAAACAATTTTATGTACAAAGAATAGAGTACTTTGAAACATTTAAATTCTTCTTTTGATAAAAGCGGCGTAATTCTTAGAGATTCAGATGAAACCTAGAAAAATAAATAATTTATCAGATATTTACTACGCCAGCATTATATGCTATAAAAAATGAATATTCTTCCAATAATAAATGACATTAATTTTCGCTAAAGAATTCCGAACATGATATTTGTATTGGTTGCAAGGTTATGTTACACATAAACAGAAAGTATTTCTTTCTATAGTCGTTATATGTTAGTATTAACAAAAGTATTTACTGTGCATTCGCATTCCATACATACGAAAACATCCGTTTTCTTCAAAGCAACAACATTCTAACATACCATATTGTCATTAGAAGTCAATAAAGGTGTTGTATGGAAACTCCTCTAATTAGGAAAATACATTTATGCCGACCATTGGGAAATCATAAATGCTTCCTAGCTATTCCCATAAAGTGTTCCTTGTTAGACACATGTTTATCTCACGATTCACCGTGATCTAAAAGGATTCAACCAGCTTTTCTAAAGCATACCTCTGTTATGAAAGGTTTTCTTAGAAGTCTTTATATTTAATAATAGTCTATTTAGATAGCGAAAAAATTAATGAAAAGAAGTATTTACTACGAAGTGATTAAACAAAGTTTGAACAAAATGCAGATTTATAAAACATTTTCAATCATAATTTTATGTGATGTTACATTGAAAGCTGTGTTTTAGCTATGACAAAATTATGTTGAATTTTTCATACTTATTTTTACGTCAGAAATTATATAAGTGTAATAACTGGAAAAAAATTATTTAAATAAATTAAATTCATTTTAAAAGTATACTCTTGTAATTCTATGATTGTTTTTATATGAATTTTTATATGAATAAACTTTCTCTCTTTTAAGGCTCTCACTCAGAGAAAGAAGTTTTTTAATCAACAAAATATTATATGCAAAAGAAAATTTCTGTTTAAAATGTGTCTAATAAAAATTTTTGTTAGATTAACAAAATAATATTTTTTGCAGTTCTAACATTCTTAACATTATCTTTTTTCTCTTTTTATTAAAAAAAAAAAAAAAAAAAAAAAGGGAAAAAAAATTAAAAAGCACTGTTTTATATTTGCAAGTAAACAAAATTTAATATAAAGTTAAACAAAATATTTTGTTGTTAATAATAATAATAAAAAAATACAGAGGAATTTTGTTGGAATTTTGTAAATTTGTTGTTAATTTATTTTACGTTGTTGTGTAGCAAAACTTATGTTGACTTCTTGTGAAAACTTTACTTAACAAATAATCTCAACGAAACACATTTTGGAGTTTGAATCAAATCCTTTTTTCTATGTAAAGGAGTAATTTTTGTAAAATTTGCATAAATTTATTTTTATCTAAGAGTGATTACATAGGTCGACATGTAAAATTTTGATTTTATAATTTTGGCTGATCTTTATGTTTTTTGGTATGCTGAAACCTAAAATGAAGCCAGTTTTTCTCTATCACGTATAGATTTTTGTCAATAATTTTGTACAGGGTGTCTGTCTATGCAATTTCTTTCATTATTCTTCCACCAATATAATTATATAGTAAGTTTTATGGTATGTTTCCATGATTAATTAATAATAGATGCCTATTGTTGTAATTGTGAAGCACTAGTGCGACTTAAAACCATATCAACCAACCAACCGATTGTTATGAAGGTATATGTAAGAAATCGTGTCGGTAAACACCCTGTATTGACAAAAATTTATACGTGATAGAGAAAAATGGGCTGCATTTTCGGTTTCAGCATATCAAAAAACATAAAGATCAGCTGAAATCATCAAATCAAATTTTGTCAACTTCAATTTTGTTGGTCTGTGTTATCAGACACGCCGTTAGGTGTTCAACGCTGATGTGATGCACTAATGTAGCAAATCGCATGGCATCTTTTAAGACGTAAGTAATATCGTAAACCCTTTCCTGAGTAGAACATCTGCATGATGTACCTACATACCTAATAAGATTTTCAGAAAAAAAAAAAAAAAAACCTCATAAGATCACAGGAAAATTTTGTCTTTAATGTTTTTAAATAAAAGACATTTAAATCATTGATATTTACATAAAAATTTTAATTTTAGAAAATATTTCTTTTACTGCTAAATTAAAAATTCTTAGAATTAAATTAAATTATTGTTTTATTAAAAATGAGTTATTTCCAAAAAAAAAAAAAAAAAGAATGACAGAATAAAATGACCATAATATCATACATTACAGAAATTCCAAAAATAATAAATGTATCTACAAAACAAATAAATAAACAAAAAGAAATAATGTTCATTTTATTTATAATGAATAAAAATTTAATATATACATATATAATTGATGGCTCTACCACCGTCTTTATGAATAGCATAGATGCCAGTATTTTAATTTATTCCGGAGTATTTTTCGCCCCGCCTTCTATATATATATATATATAAAATAATAAATCCTTAAAAAATTAGTAGTATGAAAAAAAGGCAGGGCTAATCATACTGTGGAATAAATTAAAATATTGGAACCTATGGAATACGCGTAAATTTATTAAATGCTTAAAAGCAACTAAGCAATTCCGCATTATAATGTCTGTGATTAATTCTGGTTATTAAGCAACATACCAATTGACAGGTACTAATTACCTCTATAAAACCATTAATTACTCAGATGCTACCATTCAAATCGAAATTTTAATTATGAAGTATGTTATTGGTTACTAGAGTTGAACACAACCGTATAATTTAAATGCTGATTTAATTATGTAAAATTTCATGCACCTGGAGACTTAAAGATAATTTTGCATGAACAAGACTTGAGACAAAATAGAGCATTAAAATTATCTTCGTAATCATTAAGCCTCGTTTCGTAAACAAATCGAAAATTTAATGATAATGCTTTGTTCAAAATGTTTGACAATGTAAGCGTTTATAAGACTTTTTCTGATAGTACTTCTTTTAAGATTTAATATGGCACTATAGTTAAAAAAAAAAAAGGCCTTTGATAATCTGTTATATGAAATAGAGAAATAGTTTATAAAGTGAATAAATTAGGAAATAAATTTCTCTCTGTGAAGTTGCCAACAACAATAAGTATATACACAAAAATACGTTAATGCTCTAATTATAGAATATTTTATCCGTTTTATTCGTTAAGATATGTATCACAACTTTCATGTTAAACGCCCGAATGTTAGAAATATTTGCGGTTTGATATTCTTCGATTTAGAGAAGAATAAATTATTGGTTTCAAGAAATCTTTAGATTTTCGGTTTTCGAAGGGCGCATGTGTTTAGAGATGTTCTAAACACGACTCGACCATTTTTTGAAAATATCTGTCTGTGTCCGTGTATCCGTGTGTATCAGCAAAAGATTTTAGACGAACCAATGGACGGAGTTCAAGAAAACTTTCTGTTTGGTTCGAATTTGAATTGAATTGGTGCTAATTAGATTTAGGATACATTACCCAACTTGAGACACTGCTATGCTGCAAATTTAAATTTTATGCTGTTATGCCCAATGGGTATTTAAAAAAAAAAGCTTAAATTATGAGGCTTTTTATGCCGAAAAATGATAAAATCAACAGGTGCATTGACTGACTCGCGATCAAAAATAAATTAATAAAGGTTCAAAATATTATACATTCCATATGGATTATTTCCTTTATTATATTTTACACCCATCCTTTCAAAGCACCACCTAATGCAATTTTTTGGTACGATTTCTTTTAAATTCCTAAACGCATCCATTGAGACGTCCAACTATTAATTTTGGTGGTAATCTGCTCGCTGTTTCAGTTGCAAGCTACTCTTCACAGCGGAAGTTTGACTGTGGCTATCCAGTTCTCGAATCACATTTTAAAGTGTTAACCAATTTATTATCATGATAATTGTCCGTAACAAAATAATTTGTTTCGGAAGATTTATAGACATCATTATCATTCATTTAACGTCATATTAACATTTAATGAATAATAATCAGTGTTTATTACAATAAGTAATTTCCTTAAATAAAATAATGAAACTCCCTACATTTCTTAAAAAATCATTTAAATTTCGGTTAATTTTAATTATTCGTCTATCGCATTCCATGATGCTGAAATTGTTTTTATATTAAAATTAATGAATAATCAAAGGAATTAATCATAGTTATTCATAAGAATTTATCGGTATTAATCGTTAATTTAGCATGGTCAAATAATAATCAATTAATGCACGGAATTTATAAACAGAGACTTATGACACAAATTATTCACTGCATTCCTTTAAAAATTATTTCTTTTAATTCTAAACATTCATGTTTTATTGCATTTCAAAAGTGTTTTATATCTGAATTCGAAGCATTATAGCAAATATCCTTTCTAAAGAATTCCTATGTACTGTCCAAATAAACATCATTTATCATAATACATGTTGACATATCTCGAGCTGAAATACGAACATATGCGTAGTTTATTCCTAATTTTATTATAAATATTCCCATTATCCTTATTTATTTCGCTTTGTTTAACAACGATAAACTGGTTTCTGTAATTCATGCCGTTCCTATAGAAACGAATTTCTACGTCATTCTTGTCTTTCTTATATAGTACTGATAGTTAACCTATAGCAAAATGTGCTGCAATAGACAAAATTTCAAGTTGTATATAACTCTTTATGAAAATGAAGGATGAGTTATTTTATAGCTTAATAGTCGTTTTATTATACTGTAAGGCTCTCAGTCGTATTGCATGTTAAAAGTGAATAGAAATTAAATAATTATTTATTTTATTCTAGTATCTTATTCAACAGAAGAAAGTATTGTATTCGTAAAAATTTTCAACATCCAATTTCCGATGGATTTACGTGATTTAACCATTTTTAGGTGACGTCTGTTTGACTTTCTGTGTATCAGCGTGTGTGTAAAAAAAAAAAAAATCCTAGCGGTTCTAATTTAGTATATAATACACAGAATTTCATGAAAATTTATTTAATTACAGAAATCGGTGGCTATAAGATTTCAGTCATATCGCCCAACAGGATGCGCTGCTAAACTGTAATTTCTCCAATTTACAGTAAAGAGTATGTAAGAGTTTCTATTGTCTATAATTGCACCAAGCTGGATATGTGAGATAACCATTATGAAAACCGAAGTTGACTGAATGTGGGTGAATGTTGGATAAGAGGAGCTGCTGCTATTACACACCTTTGTGGTTTCAAACAGAGCTTTAAAACAGCATCTATTGATTAAAATTACACCAAACTACATACATACGGTAACAAAAGTGTCCGAACACTAGCAAAAATTCCTGTGTAAAAAAAATACACTTCATACGGTTTTGTTAAATAAATCCTTATCGAATCATGTTCTTACGCTGACTAAGAACAGGATTCGACAAGGATTTATTTAACAAAACAGTATGAAGTGTACTTTTTTTACAAAGGAATTTTTGCTAGTGTTCGGACACTTTTGTTACCGACTGTACATAAAATAATATTTTTGTGCGTATTAACCAGTAGATGGCACTGTTATTTACAAGAGACTTTAAATAATTATGTACTTTGTTTTTATCGCATTTTATTTCATTATATATTCTCGTTATTTGACTTTGAGTGCATTAAATTATGACATTTATAGATAAAAATTTTGTTCGGTGAGAAAAAATTACGGTAGTCTCATTCCAGAGACAAAATTATGTTGCAACAAATGCTGTTATATCTAAGTTGTAAATTTAGAATTATGGCTTGCAATTAAAAAACTCTCAATTTCGTTTTACAATAAAAAATCCCCCCAATAAATATATTTTCACTTTCACAATATTCATTAAAACTGATCAATTAATTTATAAGTTATCGTTCATTGAAATTTGAATTCAGATAATTATCTGCATTAAGTCATGTATAAAGTTAAAAATTTACTTCAAATGCGCATATTGGTAGAAACAATGTAGTTTTACGTGCTTAAGGTTTATACTAAAAAGAATCGAATAAATTTTGCATTCAAGAATGCACATTAAAGTTGTTGAAAGATATTTGTTTAGTGTTTTGTATTACAAGGGGGCTCTACCCCCTGCTCGCTCCGCTCACCAACTCCCGAGGGAGCCTTCGCCTCCCCCCGACTTGCTTCACTTCTTAACCCCAGCGATGTTCTGCCCGCATATTCAATGCTTAGCCTTCCAGTAAATAGGAATATTAACAATGCATAACACAAGATGTTATGTAGTGAGAAAAGTGTTATAGAATTCAATGTCAAATTAAAATACATAACATTATATATATTTTTAATGAAATATTATGCTAAAAATCAATATATATATATATATATATATACATTTTCTTTTTCAGTGTTGAAAGAAATTTGTAATATCTAGTTCATTTCGCGTTACAGCTTTAGTATATGACACCCTTGGCGACTTTTAAATTGTCGTCATTTGGCGGTGAATGTTTGGGTATAATCGCTTGTTTAAAAAAAAAGTAAAAGAAAAAAGAAAGAAAGAAAGAAAAAGAAATCTGTTACTTACTTTTTCTAATGCCTATACTTTTTACTATTGAACTTTTAGGGCAGTATATAATAGTCTCTAGATATTTTTAATGTACTGTCAAGATAATAATTTTTCGCATTCGAAAAAATCTGAAAAGAAAAAAAAATATTCTTATTTTTATTATTTTAATTTGGAAAAAACGCCTGCATCTTCAATTTTTAATTATCTTCTACCTATTTCTTAAAATAACGAAGGATAAAATCTACTCGATTCTTTATAAAAGTTTTAAATGATGACTTTTTTTTCCTATCGTAATTAGAAATACAGTCAACAACATTCTTAGACTGACTAAGAACATGACTCGACAAGGATTTATTTAACAAAGTAGTATTAAGTGTACCTTTTTTTAAACAGGGTTATTGCTAGTGCTCGGATAGTTTTGTTGCCGACTGTATATGAAACGTATCAAAGAAATGCCTAATTCTGTCATGTTAGAAAATTATCAGTGCTAAATTAGAAGATTTATAAATTAGTTTGAATTTAAATCTAAAATATTTTTTCATGCTAAAATGTATCGGAATTATTTAAAAGTATGATTTTAAATAAAAGAGATAAATACACTTTAAAGACGAAAATAAGAAATAAAAATAAAAATAAATACAGTCAATTATACAAACACGACATTATTTCATTATTAAATACATATATTTATATATATATAACGAAAATTATAAACAACATAAGAAGCTCTCAGTACGAAAATTAATTTTCTAAAAGTATAAAAAAAAAAAAAAAAAAAAAAAAAGATATCTGCAGATGAAAAACTGCAATCTTAAATTAATTTTTTCACTGAAAATATCTAGGATAACACTTCTTATTATTTATAAGCAAACGACAATATATTTTGTTACCTATAGCAGCATTGATACCTATTTCTTTTTCTACACCACTAATCATAATTCTGTGAAAAATGACGTCATGCGTCTAACAGAACAACGATTTGAAGAAACATTTTTGAAGATGGCAAATAGAGTAGCTTTATTAACCTGGCGCTTTTAATTAATAACTTCGTTTATTAAGATGGCAGAAATTTTTAATTAATTGAAATGTCCTCCTTGGATTATTTGCCACCATTCGGTACTTTTCATGATGCGTAGGACTTTGCCTTCTGCAAAGAGATACGGCCGCAGACAAAAAAAAAAAAAAAAAAAAAGTACACCAGCTACATTAATTTTACACTACTGGCCATTAAAATTGCTACACCAAGAAGGAATAATAATAACGGAATGAAATTTGTTGGACACATACATTATAGTAGGAAGAGAAATTGATTAAAATTTCAGGAAATTTGGAGTAATATGTACTGAGAAAACAGTACATAAAGCAGCGACCTCTGTGAGCAATAACAGCACATATCTGCCTAGGCATTGAACCGAACAGCGATTGGATGACATGTACGGGTAGAGCACTTCATGGAGTTTTAACACGATGCCACAATTCATCGATTGAAGTTACTGGTGAGTGGTGGGGGGCCAGTCACTTTTCAACGATTAAATAGTCATCTTCATTGGTGCGAGATCAGGATAACGCGCTGGCCAGAGCAACAGTCGAACACATTTTGTATCAAAAAAGGTCCGGGCAATACAAAACATCTTGCGGTCGTGCATTATCTTGCTTAAGTTTTGCGCTACGGAGGCCTCGAATACAGGGCAGAGGAGCGGGCCTTAACTCATCAGAAGTTTAATGGTCGCTGTCCAGAGTGCCAGGAATACGAACATGAAGTAATCGAGACGTGTATCCAATGGGAACCCATAACATCCCTAACAGCACAAAATGTTCCAGAAACGTAACAATCATATAATATTGAAACATTATAAACACTTTCGAAACGTTTAAAAACGATCAGATTTCTTTCCGATTAGTTTCAAACACGTAGAAATGTCCGTGATCGTAACAAAAAATCAGATACGTAACAGAAACGTTACAATCACTTAACAGATAGAAAATCAAAAAGGGCGAATGTTTCAGAAAGGTATCAGAGAGCATACTAAAACGTGTTACGTTTCTGAAAGATTGCAAGCTTTTTGCAACATAACTGAAACATTCTGTGCTGTATGGGATCATTGCGAATTATGGACAGTATGATGATGTCGAATCCCAGCTGGTAATGTGCATTATTCATAATGCCGTTAAATACGGATAAGGCAATCTTGATGGTGTAAACAGGATTGTGATTTTTCTGAAAAGTGACTTCACGCCATTCGTGCGTCCAGGTTCATCGTTGATCACACATTAATGGCGCCCATATCAGTGATGCAGTTTTGAGGGTAATCAGAATTTTATGATAACTGAATTACAGTAAAAATTTGATGATAACTGAAATACAGAAATGTGTATAGTGCACACATTAACTGGTTTCACCGTTCATATGAAATTTTCCTGTAGGTTATGTAAAAGGCAGAATTCATGCGGAAAATCTTTGCGAGTTCGCGTACTTCAATACAGCCATCGATACAGATAGACATATGCATATAATTTAACCTATGGTGGGCAATTAAGACACTCGGATCGCACATGGAACACACTGTACTGTAAATTTCACGAGACGTTATATACAATTCTTTTTCAATTATCAAATTATCTATACCAAGTTAGGAATAATAATCGGTTCTATTTTAGATTTTTTCCCTCTTACACTCTGCATTTGTAAAAAGGAAAATTCTATGATCGAAATAATATATCACTGAAATTTAGTTATTATTATTTGCTCCAGAGATTTTTTTTTTTGTAAACTACAAAACTCTTAAGGGGGAACAAGACTATTAAAAACAGTAAAAACAAATAAAAACTGCTAGATATCAAACTGTTATATCTCTGCAAATAATTTGTTTTTGGATATGAAAATTTACCATATTATAAAACTATATCTTATTTGTTGATTGCTACCTAGAAAAATAATTAATTAATTATTAATTAATTTTATTATAAACTGACCATAGTACTTTTGGCATATTATTCATTCAGTTTAACTACTTTAAAGATGTGTTTATACGCACAGTTTCTTTTTATTTTGAAGAAATATAACTAATGTTTAAAATGACGAACCATCAAGTCAACACAATATCATAAACTTAATAAAAAATGTGCTTTTTAGGGAAATTTCAGATTTTTTCACTCTTTAATTATCATAACTAATTAGTCTATGAATGGAAATCGTTATTGATAATAAAATTATCGAACAGATACAGCACTTCACCTATCTGGGATGTGAAATTACCTTTGACTATGATAACGATTCCCAAAAAAAGCTACACAAATTCCAACACATTTGTGGCACTCTCATACGAACACTAAAGAGAAAAACGTGGAAAGAAACACAGGTGAAGTTTTACAGGGATATGACAGTGCCCACTTTGCTGTGTGGTTCAGAGGCATGGACCCTGAGTGCCCCAGATAGAAGTAGAATCCAGGAAGCAGAGATAAGGTACCTACGATCTCTAAAGGGCTGCACAATTATGGACAAAATCAGAAATGAAGATATTCCAAGATAAACAAAAGGTTTTAGCCTCTTAAACAAGATCAATGAATACCGCATTAATTGGAAAAATCATGTCCAACGTATGGCATGCGGAAGACTACCGATAGCTGCCTTCTACTACATTCCAAGGGGCAAGCGAGACTTCGGTAGACCCAGAAAATGGTGGTTAGACCAAGAAGTCGGAACAGGCTCACAGCTTAATTCTTGAAGAAGATGGTAATGATGAATGGAAATATATAAGTATTCATCATTTTAATCATAAATACTTGTGTTGTGTACAAAATTTCATGTAATTCTGCCCACTAGTTTTTTAAATATCATGCGCGCAAAGTATAATATGCGAAAAATATAATGCTCAGAAATTTATTATAAAAATTAATTAATAATTAAATAATTATTTTTCAAAATGGCAGTCAGAAAATAAGATACATATATATATAGCATGTGAAAATTTCATATTCATAAACAAATTATTTTCACAGATATAGCAAATGAAATCCAGCAAATGTTATTAGTTTGTAATGTCTTTAAAGGTCCTGTGCCTCCTTAAATATAACGTTTTATTCTATAAACACGTTGTATATAAGATTCAAATAAGACAAAATATTATTAATTTATAAGTTCTCTGTACATAATTCATCATTACCACTAAATATAAAGGGCTATCTTATACCATTAATATTGCAAACACTTTTATATAAAGTTAAGTAAGGAAATCTTTATTTTTTAAAGCAGTATTAGTTTGATCCGTATTGCTTAAATTATATCATTCTAGTATTTAATTCAAATACTTTCATTAAAAAGTGCAGATAATGTTTTCCTGCGAATGTTTTCACAGTTCTTCATAAATGGCATACTGAGTACGTTGATCACCAAATTAAAGACTCTGTATTGTAGAAGCGAATCATTAGTTGTGTTTGGGGATAACAACACAGCTCAATAAAAATGCATGTTTAAAAGAAATATGTGTCCCACTTAGAGGATTCTAGAATACGTTCGATTGGTCTAAATAAGGTAAAATTTGAACAATAAATAAATCGAATAACAAGATTAAAATTTATTTAAAAAAAAAAGTACCAAAATTCACTAATATGGCGCAATAATACAAACGGTATTTATTTGCATATATTGAAAATGTGAAATTTGCGTTACAGCGTTTTAGTTCTATTATAACGTTTTATCCTATTAACGTTACTTTTTGGATAAAAAGAAGGTGTATTATTTGTGAGCACTAGTTACTTCTCTGGACATCTTGTCTACGTTGCAAGGGAAAGCGTTACTGGTAAAATTGTTCTACCAGAACCAGAAGAACTCCGCTGCAGCTGTAAAAGAGTTCCGGCGTATGAAGTAGATTCGAAGAAGTCAAATACCTCCGTGTTCCCTACGCAAGATGATGAAGAACATCTTGACCACTTGCGATTTCCTCACGTAGAGTACGAAAGTAAATCCAGTCTTTTAGTGTCGGAAATGTGGCTACCGGCGGTCGTTGAAGCCAGCAGTCAGTCACCGCATATTAGTGTAGGTATGCCAGCTGATTTTCCTGTATTCGATATTTCGTATTCCACTCTACGAAAAATACTACGGTTGATTTTGCATTTTTATCCCTACAAAATCAAGACTGTGCATCTATCGCAGGACGGAGAATCAGAGGTTCGAAAAATCTTTGCCTTTCAGTTTTTTGCTTGAATGATGGTTGGCGTCACTTTACCATGAAACATTCTGTTGACTAAAGAAGCCCACTTTTGCTTCAATATGGGCAAGTTAACACTTACAATTGTTGAATTTAGGTAGCAGAAAACCCCTTTTGCTATCCAGGAACAATCCTTGCATCTTAAAAAAGTGAAAATATGCCAGGATATGGCTATCTTTATAACTGAACCGTATTTTTTAAAGAGATAAATGCAGATAGTATAAAATCCTGTTCCGTCGCAGGAAAACGATACTGTGATATTATGAGGGATTTTATAATTCCCCAATTTCAACAGCATGGATGCCTCTAGAATATCATTTTCGTGCAGTATGGCGCTCGTTCTCACACTGATCGTCGTGTAAAGCAATTGCTACAGTCGGTAACAAAAGTGTCCGAACACTAGCAAAAATTCCTATGTAAAAAAAAGTACACTTAATACTGTTTTGTTAAATAAATCCTTGTCGAATCCTGTTCTTAGTCAGCCTAAGAACACGATTCGACAAAGATTTATTTAGCAAAACTGTATTTAGCGTACTTTTTTATATAGGAATTTTTGCTAGTGTTCGGACATTTTTGTTACCGACTGTACCTCTTAGCTACGAAAAATATGGTTCTGCGATTAGTATACATTGTTGAACGTGAAAGAGGACATACTTAACAATTTTATAACTACTTTTTTTTTTTAAATATATATACACTATAGGATCCGTTATCCGGAAACCCATTATCCAGAATGTTCCGAAAACCAGAATGCAAAATGCCAATTACCAAAATTTTTAATTTTCGTAAAGTTTAAGAATTAAAGATAAACAAGAGCAGTGGTCAGAATTATAGTTTTACAACGTACTTTCTTTAATGCTACGGTGTTATTCTGGGGAAATATGGTGAGCACAAAATTGTCCAAATAATTACTGAAAATTTTGCAAATTTAGGTTAGAAAATGAATTTTTATGGTATATTATAATAGATAAACATTAATAACACATACTTCTTAAAGTGCCCAATAAGAGATGAATTTTATTCTTGAACTCAAGTCGCTTGCATGAAGTCTCAATTGTTATAAAAATTTTAAATAGTTTTTATTAATTCCCACTATTTTTAGAATTCATTTCATAAAATTTTAGTATTATGTGCTAAAAATATTTGAAACATTTACGAACAATTAGTAACAGAGACACACTATAAGCAAAAAAAATATCATAGAAATGTTTGCAAAATCCAGATGAAAGGATTTTACTCTAAGGTCCAAAAAATTACTTTTTATATATGTTTATTTATTCTTCATTTATTATTATTATTTGTAATTTAAAATTCTAATTAAGATTTTTTTTTTTGTGGAAATATATAGGTAAAGTGTTTATATATATTATTATGTTTATCACTTTCACTGCTATTTATGAAATTATTTTGTACCATTTTTATACATATAATAAAGTGTTCCGAATTGCAGAAAAACCCCTTATCCAGAATATCCCAGGTCCCAAGCTTTCTGGATAACGGATCCTATACTGTATTAGTTAATATTTATAAACAATATTAATAGGGCTGCCAAAGACGAATTTTTTTTAAATAGTTTCTTACCACTATTTCCATAACATAAAATTTATAATAAATTTATACAAGAAAAGTGCAGATATACATGCGAAAACATATTATAAATTTTTTGGAGATAGGGGTACGAAAAAATATATAAAAAGTCGCCTTGTGTCAGCCCTGTATCAAGTATTTTTATGGGTATTACAGCACTGTACACCGGCGGATATTCGTACCAGTTTTTATTATTATTATTATTATTATTATTTAATAATCATCAAGTGTATTATTTAAATCATTTATAATTCAAATTTTATGTCATTGAAATTAATAAAACGCATTTTATAGCCCTCTGAAATGAGAAACTTATTTCTTCCTAACCTTATACTTAAATCCAATTTCAAGTTATTTTATTAATTTATAGAACAGAAGTTATTTTTGGCAATTTAACTTTCATTTGAATATTGGAAAAAAAAGAAGTACTTTTTGAGAAATTTCTTTCGATAATAATAAAAATTAAATAGCTCATTGAATAATAAAAAATCATTCTAAGAAGTAAATACCTGTTTTATAGATATATATAACTTCAACATATTACTAATTAAAGTTTAAAATTCAAAAACAAATATTTACAGACGTAAATGTAAGTTCGTGTTTGAATTTTCTTCCGACTAGGTAAACACCTTTTCACATTTTGTCCCACATGCAGGATTATTCTTTGAAATTTTAAATAAATATTTTTCTGTATTTCGTAAAATAGTCAAATTAATTAAAAGTTTCCTCGAATTCCATTTTCTCTTGGAATAATATTTCATTTCAAGATTATTTGAAAATGCATTTTTGACTTTTATGGGGAATTAGTAATGGTTTTTGGAACATTTTTATTTCGCACTATTGTAATCTGAAACTTTACAAATAATTAATTTTCTTTCTTGTTTTTTAAGATTAAAATAACAAAATGTAATCCGGAGAGTATTATGACACTAAAGCTGCGTCACATTGACGTCACAGTGTGATGTTATAAACTATCAAGGGCCACGTGACGTAGATGCATCCATGTGGCTGTGACAGGGCTTCGACTTGGGTTTATTCGCTTTTAATCCGATTTCGGTGACACCAATCAAAAACACGCAATATTTCCTAAAAAGAAAATGAAGTTGTTTGATCGATGAAAATTATTGGTAGGAATTATTTCTGTGAGTTAAAAAATTATAGGAATCTGAGAAGTTAAAGTTATCTAAGCTTGAGAGGATTCTAGATTTATGCATTTAATGTATCAATGATCTTTTTTAAAAAACCTGTATATATATATTAACATATATATCATTGTGAAGGAAATGAAAAAAATATACAGATAAAAAATGAAAAATATATTGATTATACCAAAAAAATCACATAAATATAAAAAATAACTGAAATCACTTTTAATTAAAAATATTTGTGTTTGTGTTTATTGTTTAGTTAATTTTGGATTTTCATTATCATATGCTTCTCTGTTTTATATATTACAGCCTTTTCCATTCTTTTATGCTTACTTTTATATAATTTTTATGCAATCACGTTATATATTTTTACATAATTTTTATGCTTTGTTCAGTATACTTCCATAAAACGTCTTTACTCTACTTTATTTTTATTTATTTATTTATTTATTTTTTTCAAAACCTCTGCAACATATACCGTCGGCAGCAAAATTGTTGAAACACTAGTAATAATTCCTAATTTAAAGATGCGCACCTTTTCTGTTTTTTAGGTAAATATTTCTCCAGTCATGATCTTAGTCTTATGCTTTTTATATATAAAAAAATAGTTAATGATAAAAGTTAGTGATCAAACTAAAAAATATACAATGAATATATGAAAAGTGTGGATGTGTGCTTCCATAATTTTGCTACCGACTGTATATTACCCCCCCCCCCCACCCCCCAGTTGAAATATTATACTTCCTTTTTTTATAAATCAAAATTTTCTTCCTTTCTTTTGCCACCTACTTCGTAATTGTTTATTTCTTTTCTTTTATGTTAGTTTATTGATTACAAGCATCTGACTTTAAATATTCATTAACTCCTCAATAATAAAGCTTTGCAAACTTTAATGATAATAACATATTTCCTACAAAAAATGCTGTTTATAAATTGTTGATAGTTTAATAAAATAAAATCAGTATTTCTTTGTTAACGGACGCAACTGATAATATACATCATTATTAGTATATATTATTCTAAATCATGCGTACTGCATTGGTATATTATTAAAAATATCCTAAATTTCTTTAAATCTTGATCTGTAATAAAACAGAATTAAAGAAGACGGCATAAATTGAATAACTTTTACTTATTTTTTACAAAGTTTACTTTGTATAAAACGTATTCATGAATAAGAAATTTAAAACAAATTTTTTTTTTAAACATTCTAAATAAATTGTGTAATGATATTAAATTTCATTTTAGGAAGTATTTGAAATTAATTATTTGTATCATTGTATAATTAGTTTTGTGTTCATTCACATTCAACTTAATATATTATTGTAATCAACTTTATTATCATCAGATACATTTTATCATTTCGAGATTTCTGCAATATTCATTCATTTGTAAAAAATAGTCATAGGGCGGCAGTCCAAACCATAGCCGCTTTTCAATAATTATCACATTAAAGGAAAACTTACATTATGTCATATTTATTTTCGATAAAATTTTCACCTCAAGATGGTTATGATTTTTATTTTATTTTTAATCAACAATTCCAGTGCTTTACGAATTTTAAGCAATAGCTATATTACACAATGATATATCTACTATTAGAATCTGCTAACATTGGATATGGTTTAAAATTTTATTTAGAGATTGACATAAATTTATTTTTATTGCAAAATGTTTAGTATTATTTAGCCTTACGGTGTAAAGTGTTCGAGATAGTTTTGCTCATAAAAACATCATTTCAGATGCTACATAGTAGCTGCAGATAAATATTTTACAGTTGAATAACAATTAATAGTACAAAAATAAATAGACCAGATTAAATTTCTATTTTCTTAGGTTAGGTTCAATCGCAGCAAAATGTATTACTATGAGGTAAAAAATAGTATACTAGGTTTTTTTTTTCTGTTATCAGGGTATTAAAAAATCATTAAATTTTTCTTCTCAAATAGTACTTGTCCCATATGTTGAGTTTGCCTCACTCATCGAAAATATATTTATTATTAATAAAACATGAGCAACATCAGTATATTATGACACACTTTTAGCATCATTTCTAAAAACAAGATAACAAACTGTAGCTAAATTATAATACAATATTGGAAGCAATATAGTGCACGGTTTCCGGGCAACATTTTATAGGCCTGATATAATGGTGAAAAAAAATCATACTCGAACCATTTTGTTTTTCAAAAATGTCATTTCAAATGAGTGTAATACGTGAATCATCTAAGAAAATCAATTGTTTCTGAAAAAAATAGTAACAATGGTGGCGATTTGACTTAGAGACCGAATTCCGCAAAAATTTGTAGTTTAGGTTTGCCAAGGTTTGGAAACTCTTACTTCAATGAGAAGAAAGTTCTGGAATTTTTCGGAAAGATTCATTTATTTGTATCGCAGAACAAAATTATTTGAAAGTTCTATAAATAACTAACAAGACTATAAAAAAAAAAAGTAGATTGGTTAGTGTTGACTGCAGACTACAACTTGCCTATATCTCTAGGTGCTACTTTTTTTATGGTATTACAGTACAAGTAGAAACAGATGGTAACTTTTTCATTTCTACAAAAATGGGCGTTGACATAGCGTAAAATTAGGCATCCAGACGTGACGAAAAGTGGTAGTTCAAGATTTCCAAAGTTTGCAAACTCTAACTTTAATAGAAGTCGATTTCTGGAATTTTTTGTAATGATTCTTTGGTTTCTAGCCCAGAACTACTTCAAAAATTCTTCCAATCACTGGCAATACTTTCGATGAATTCAAATTTCATATAGACTTCGAATTTTTGGTAGTTCCTGAATTAGTGAAATTTCTACTATGTAGTGTATTTAACAACGTTTATTTGATTTCTGTAGTAAGAATGGCTGTTTCAGTGGATTGTTTGGAGAATATTCATTGATTTTTGATTTTTGTGGCATAATATATATATTTATCAGTGGCGTATCGTGAATGACGTTTTGAGTATGCTCCATACGAGTGGCTAGAAACAGTTCGTTATAATGAAAAGCTCGTTTATATGATTGACTATTGAAATGTCGTAATATATACGTTGTTTCTCGAAATAAGTGAATTTGCCAATAAGATATTTAAATATTCATTTTAATGTATTGCTTCTAATTACTCATGTGGAGCATGCCCTATACGTCATTCACGATACGCCTCTGATATATATATATATATATATATATAGCCGTTTACTTAATGTTCATTAAATAAAGTGCATTCATCGACTGGAACCTGCTTACGTCTTTAAAAAATTAATTTCTACGCACACAAATATTAACACCTCTCATAACAATATCATTGCTCGCTCCATCTACGTACTGAATATTCATTAAATAATGTGCATTCATAGACTAGAACCTACTTATGTCTTTGAGAATTACTTTCTGCGGGCAAAAATGTCGACAACTTCCATAACAATATCATTACGGGCTCTATCTATAGGCTGAATATTTTATAATTAAAGTGCATTTGTCTACTAGAACTTGCTTGTATCTTTAAGGATTAATTTCTACATGCAAATGTGTCGATAACTTTCAAAACCATATCATTCCGGATTCTATTTACGAGCTAAATATTCATTAAATAAAGTGCATTCGTCGACTAGAACCTGCCTATGTACTTTCTGCGCGCAAAAATGTCGACAACTTTCATAACAATATCATTACGGGCTCTATCAATTAACTTCTTTTGAAATCTCTTTGATGATAGGTCATATATAATGGCCAAAACCTTTGTATTTTTGATCATTATCAATATAATTTTCGCAAATATCTCCAAACAGAAAGACGAAAAGGAAGGTGCACAATTAGATGTTATAACAAACCTATATACCAATTTTCAACGTTCTACGTCTAACTGCTTTTGAGTTATGCGAGATACATACAGATACACATACGCACATACACACAGACGTCACGAAAAAATGTATAAAATCGCAGCTATCTCCGGGAGCTCATAAACCAAAGTTATAGGTGTACCACTAGACGTCATAACATTTACAAATATAAATTTGCATCATTCTACGACCATTCGTTTTTGAGCTATGGGACATACAAAATACATTTCACAAATCGGGATTACAGTACTTCCTTATACTATGTATAAAGAAGATACAAAGATTTGATTATAAAAAAAAAAAAAAAAAAAAACTTTTCGTGAGAATAAATTTTTCGTTAACCTCAGTATAAAATATACCAACTTTTTCAAAAATTATTCTTTATAAATTTTTAAACTATTTACGAATGGCCATGTTACTCCATACATACATAATGACATCTGATTGCTTGAAAAGCAAATGCGAGTAAATTTCTCTTGATATTAATAAATCTTGAACACTGCTTATTTATGTTAAAATTATTATTTGTATTTTTTAATGCGTTGTATTTCTGTGTCCACTTCAAGCTATAAAAAGAAAAAGACACGATAATTAAGAATAATTGAGAACATTCCGTGTTGTAATTACCAATGGTCAGATTACATCTGTGGTATATAAAGAATAAAATTTTGTTTTTGGTTTACAGTAAAGATTCTATGGGAAGACAGAAAAATTATTCGATTAATTGATTTTCCGTTAGTCTAGTAATGGAATCGATTCTAACAAGAGAAAAGTTCCATTTAGAAGATTGAGAGGCAGGATTATAAAGAACTTTTATTTACTAAACATTCTACAAATGTCCTACACCTGTTTCATTTATTGTTCTCATGAATAAATAAATAAATAAATAAATAAGTTTTATTCAAGTACAGATTCGTAAAAGAATTTGAAAAATTCTATTTGATTTTAAACTGAGAAGAAATCTTTTCCTTGATTTTTTTTATTTTTATGTGTTCATGTTCAAAGACTACAATCAACTAAGAATAATCTATTTAAAAGAACTTTTAAAACCCAAATTCTTAATGTATTATATCACATAAATCTTTTCGAAGTTAGAATAAAATTTAATTTGAAAAAAAAAAAAAAAGAGTAACTTTTTCGCTTCCAAAAAAATTGATGAAATTTGAAATGCAAGTTGGTCTTGTGGGATACAGGCTGCATATTATATTTTTGTGTACGTGAGAGAAAATTAAAAAAAAAAAAAAAAAAAAAAAAATGAAAACTGCAATTTTTAATCCAATTTCAAAAAAAATAAATAAAAAAGTAACTTTTTGTTTATTAACCAAAAAAATTGATGAAATTTGAAATGCAAGTTGGTCTTGTGGGGTACAGGCTGTATATTATATTTTTGTGGTCGTGAGAGAAAATTAAAAAAAAAAAAAATTGAAAACTGCAATTTTTAATCCCACTTCAAAAACATGTGGCTTAATATGAAGCAGGGTTTTTTTTATTTCTCCTAACGGTTTCCATAAAATCTTCTGTTATTGCCCCCTAAAATTCATATTTTAGTTAATTTTAAAAAATCTAATTGTCCAATCGATAAGCTGTTTAATCCATCGGATTCATAAAAATTCTCCCTTTCATTTGGTAGCTTATTTGTAGCGATACAACTGATATTTCTAATTTTTTTTTTTTTCTAATTTATTTTCCCCATTTTAAATAAATGTACATTTTTTTTTTTTTTTTTTTTTTTTTTTTTTTTTAATCTGTCGAAAAAAAAAAATTAGCAACAATTAAATTATGTTGAGATTCACAAACACACCGTAGTGAATGACATCAAGTACATAAGAATTTGGGGGGAAATACGTTTTCTTTTTAGTTTATTGTAAAATCTGTAATTTTTGTGTTCTCAAGTTCAAAACATACGCTTAAACTAAGAAAAAAATATATTAATATAAAGAAAAACACAACAATAAGTGAAATTTCTTCTTGTTAAAATGTTTACCTTTATAAAAAAAAAAAAAAAAATCTAAATCCATGGTTCGGCCATAAAATTTTAATAAAATAATACGAGAATTTTGGGAATGAGTAAAGACCAAAGCAAACATATTGCCCATTGCGCAGCACTAGTGCGACGCAATCAACCAACTAACCAAAACAAACATTTTCTTTTTCTATATTTATAAAAAAGCACTTTAAAAACACGTACAAGTTTAAAAACATATTTAGTTAAAAAAGAAACATATATTTCTAAGCTTTTCGCCCTGATCAACAGGGCATCATCAGGAAATCTACATTGTTTTTACAAAATGTGCAGTTATGTGTTGAAGTATATCTTTATATATATATTTCTTTTGTGCGTGTGTATGTCACTGAACTCCTCCTAAACGGCTGGACTGAGTTTAATGAAATTTTTTGTGTGTCTTCAGGTGGATTCGAGAATGGTTTAGATTTACAAATGAAAGTTGTAACTTAATTAGTTCTTTCTTAATTAATTTTTAACCAACTCTTATAACAACTTTTCCACCTAGATGGCGTGAGTTGTCGTAAACACGATGTCAGAATTTATTTAATGTTGAAATGAATAATATTATAGTTTTAAAAAATTAAAGAACGCGCTTTTATAGAAATGTGAACTAAAAAGCACGAAATATCTATATTAGTATTAAAATTCAGGGTAAGAGAAAATCGTGTGAGTGACACACCGTAATATTTACATACATTTAACTCTTTAATTAAAATAACTTAGAATTAACAAAAACCATTTTTAAAAAATCTCCCCTAACGGGAATCGAACGCTGGACCTTTAGATTCGTAGCGCGGCGCCTTACCTCGACGCCGCATCGTTCACGTACGGAAAGTATTTTTTTTTTCAATATAAATTTTTTGTTTGCTCCCAGAGAAGTTACAAACAAACATACATACATACATACATACATACAGGTGAAGCTAATAAAAGCGTGTTAAAAATGAATTTTTAACCGTATCTTACGAAGTGTTTAAAATATTTTTTCAAAATTAATATTTTTAGAATCGTAACCGTATCTTACGAAGTGTTTAAAATATTTTTTTTCAAAGTTAATATTTTAGAATCGTAAACACGATGTCAAAATTTATTTAATGTTGAAATGAAAAATGAATTTTTAACCGTAAGTGTTTAAAATATTTTTCAACGTTAATATTGTTAAAATGTTAAAATTAGTTAAAATGGTATATTCTTTTAAAAAATTCGTCAATATCCGACGGAGTTATTTTATGTTAAAATGAAAAATGAATTTTTAGGCCATTATTATTTGTGCAGATGGAAAATGTACTAAAAGTTTTCCGAAAAATTTCACGATCACAAATGTTGACGGATATCCAATCTATCGTCGAAGAATTCCCGATAATGGCGGACAATCTTATCATCTATGGCGGTCATCTATGTCAACAACATAGATATTGACATTGATAACCGATGGGTGGTCCCATATTCGCCTCTGCTGAGCAAAACATTCAATGCTCATATTAATGTTCAGTTCTGCAGTTCAGTGAAGAGCATCAAATACATTTGCAAGTATGTGAATAAAGGCAGTGATATGACTGTATTTCGAGTTGAAAATACCAATGTGAATGCTCCTCTGGTGAATAACAACGATGAAATAACACTTTACCAAACTGGCCGGTACGTGAGCTCCAATGAAGCTGTTTGGCGTATCTTTGGTTTCCCAATTCATGAACGGGATCCAGCAGTTCTTCATTTAGCCGTCCATCTTGAAAATGGCCAGCGCGTATATTTCACGAGCGAGACAGCGATTGATCGTGCTATAAATCCACCAAAAACTACACTCACCGAATTTTTTGAATTGTGTAATCGTGCGGATGCTTTTGGTGCTTTTGCACGGACATTACTCTATTCAGAAGTACCACGCTATTTCACATGGGCTCCAACAAAAAAATGGATGCCCCGCAAGCAAGGCACGCCGATTGATGCATGTCCCGGTTTATTCAAATCAAACACCTTGGAACGAGTATTTACGGTCAATCCAAGGAAGACTGAGTGCTTTTATCTTCGACTGTTATTGGTTAATGTCATCGGCCCTTTGTCATTTCAAGATTTACGTAAAGTGAATGGACAACAGTATCTAACGTATAAAGATGCATGCCTTGCACTCGGCTTGCTGGAAGACGACAACCAGTGGGAGTGTATGCTTGCTGAAGTAGGTCTGAACTGTACAGCAAAACAAATTCGTCTACTATTCGCTATAGTGTTGACTACATGTTTCTCGGCCCGAGCAGAGACATTATGGGATAATCACAAAGATTCAATGACTAATGATATATTGCATCAACATCGTTCACGGTGCAACGATCTAACGATAGTATTCAATGACGCTATGTACAATGAAGCATTGATTGCTATTGAAGATCTTTGCATTATCATTGCCAACTTACCACTCAGTCATTTCGGTATGCATTCAACAAATCGAAATGCATCTGATTTAATAAGCACTGAATTGAATCGTGAACTACAATACAATACTGTAGAAATGGCAGCGATTGTTGCTCGCAATGTCCCACTAATGAATGAAGAACAAAGAACCATTTACGACAGCATCATGCTCGCAGTTTTGGCAGGACAAGGTGGATTCTTTTTTTTTTTGGGTGCACCAGGTGGAACTGGCAAAACATTCCTTATTTCGCTAATTCTCGCCGAAATACGATCAAATAATGGCATCTCATTGGCTGTTGCTTCATCTGGCATTGCGGCAACTTTATTGGATGGATGCAGAACAGCTCATTCATTATTTAAACTGCCACTAAATATTCAAACTAACCCAGACGCAGTGTGCAACATAAAAAAAACAATCGTCCATGGCCACAGTGCTGAAATAGTGTAAAATTATTATCTGGGATGAATGCACTATGGAACACAAACATTCGATTGAGGCGTCGAACCGGACATTGAAAGATATAAAAAACAACGACAAACTATTTGGCGGCACTCTTTTACTCTTTTCAGGTGATTTCAGATAAGCATTTCCCGTTATTCCGTGTTCAACATACGCTGATGAGATCAACGCGTGCTTAAAATCATCGTCATTGTGGCTTAATGTTGAAAAAGTACAACTGAAAGTAAATTTGTGCTTTCAAATGCTTCAAGATCCATCCGCTGAAACATTCTCAAAACATTTGTTAGATATCGGCGATGGAAAAGTTACTACAGATGAAACTGGATGCATAAAATTACCGACCGATTTCTGCACAATCATTGATTCTCAAGATGCTCTTATTGACCAGATATTTCCCGATGTACACAGACGATACACAAATCATGAGTGGCTGGCGAAAGAGCAATTTTAGCAGCAAAAAATGTGGACGTCAACGAACTGAATCTCAAGATACAACATTTATTACCAGGAGACTTGGTGTCATACAAATCTAATGATACAGTTTGCGATGCCACCGAAGCTGTAAATTATCCAACAAAGTTTTTAAACTCATTGGATTTACCAGGCATGCCACCGCATATTTTACAACTGAAGGTTGGATCTCCGGTTATTTTGCTTCGTAATTTGAACCCACCACGGTTGTGCAACGGCACGCGTTTAGTCATAAAAAAATTAATGAAAAATGTTATCGAAGCCATCATTTTAAATGACAAATTCCGAGGTGAAAATATATTACTACTGCGAATTCCTATTATACCCACAGACGTGCCAATTCAATTTAAACGCCCTCAATTTCCAATTAGATTGGCATTTGCAATGACTATCAATAAGTCTCAGGGCCAAACGATGTCTGTCTGTGGCTTAGATTGGAGCACATCATGTTTTTCACACGGACAATTATACGTGGCTCACGAGTGGGCAAACCATCCAGTTTGTTTGTATTGGCGAAAGATGGGATAACAAAATATATTGTACACTCTGTTGCATTAAGGGAATGATATTGTTTTTTAGTAATATTGTTATAAGTAGCGATATGTATATAATTTTAAAGAATCACTTTTAATAAATTAAAAAAATAAATGATTGGTGTTTTGTTACTTTTATATTCTTTCACCGTTCACAGCGCTCCATACATCTTCCACTTATATACCACATCCTAACACACTTACAATAAGTTAGTTATTTTTTTCTAGCAAAATATTCTCTAGAAATAATTTATGTGACAAAACAACGTTTGTCGGGTCAGCTAGTATATATATATATATATATATATATATATATTATATTATCAGATGAAAACTACAGTTAAAACGCTACTTCAGTTTTAAAAAATTTGGAGTCCATTGGTTGGAGCTGCTCTGTGTTCACAATGAGGCAACATTTGATAATTGGAACTTGCGTAGAAAAAGTCAGTTGGATGGTTACTGGAAAAGCTGGCCTTGCAGTAACAGATGGAAATCATAGTCTTTTGGAGAAGTCAGTAACTGGGAACTGGAAACACTGAACTGGCGGTAACAACTGTTGGAAAAAACTTGTAGTGAAAAGGAATAAATCTTTAGGAGAAATCGGTGGATGGGAACTGGAAAAGCTGAACAACTTGTACTGGAAAACTTTTCCGTGTTTTTAATGTGCTTTTTTATAAATTTAGAACGATACACGTGTCTTTTAAAAAGTGTCTCTATGCGAGATATGTTTTCCCTGATTTTTTGTTCTTTTTTTACAATAGAATGAGTAATGGCAAATTCACTTTTTGAGCGAGTTGAAGTTTTCGCAACTAACGTAAATCTTTACTAAAACTGAATGAATATTCGATTGCGACATACATTTTGTTTGTGGTCTGGGCAACGGAAATAGCAGATTTGCACAACGCTTGCGACGATATCACTGGAGCCGTTGTAGCCTAATTGGTAAGCACCAGCTCTTAACTGAAAATTTGGGATTCGGCACTCGAGCCGGCCGAATACCATCGTGTACATTAATGGTAGCTGGTGCATGAAAAATACTTCGTGGCTGCGATATCTTTCATGTTTCCATCCAAATTATACCTTTGTAGATTACCGAAATGGGAGATCCATCTCCACCGCATAGGGTCAAGATGTTCAAGACCACCCTTAGAGGTGTTTCGTGGTGCCCCTTAGAGGTGGATCGTCGCCAATCGTCCATAGCGTAGCACTAGTGCGACATCAAAACTTACTCACTCAAATGGATTGCTTTGCTTACATCTTATTTTTCATCACATTACGTCACAGCTTAAGTCGCAGATCTCGGAAAGAAGTTTTCCCAGTGACATACATGGCACAAGTCTTAGCAGAAGTGTTAGAAAGGCAAAAATGTTAATAATTCATCAAACTGGACAAATGCGTAATATTAGCACTAAAATTCTAGATTACTGCACAAGTATATCACATAATATAATGAGTTTTACATTTAAGATACTTGCACTTATACTATGTATTTACATCGCATAGAAAATTACAGCCAACAAAACAGCTTGCGCACATTTAGTTGGTATGTTCGTTCAGGCATCAAAGTGAAATGGATCCTGGATCACGTTTCATTTATAAATGAACACATATATATTCGTAATGGGAACGGTAGAGCCATCTCAGAATAACCAAAACCCAATTAAATCAGCAGAGTCTTTAATAATTATCTCAGATATCAGGTTTAATGAAATTCTATATTATAGCGATTGGAGTATAATTTGTCACTCAAGTCGGGAAAAGTGAGGCATTTTCATTTCATTGTCATGGGATTGCATTAAGTTGAATTATTATAAGTCATTTTAATAAGAATATCTTGTATCATATATGGCGAGTTTTCTTCCAATAAAAGTTGTGATATAACTGCTACGTAAATTATGCAGAAACATATATGCGCTACTTAAGAAATAATATACATCAAAATTCTAATTGATGCAAAATTATGCCACAGTAAAACTAAATATAAAATTTCAGATAAATCCATGCATGTATTCTTTACAAATTTTGAGTCATTTACATGCATACTTACATTTATTTAAAACAGAACAGAACTTTAATTTAGGACTTTCCAAAATATATAAATAAATCAAAAAATGCAGTTAAAAGTTCATTAAAATTAATTCTAAATAAATAAATAAAAAAAAAATACGAAAAAATTATTAACTATTAATTTAGCATTCTTACTAATTTCACACTACCAACAATGCTAATGTCGTTTCTCTCGTTTATTAAAACTAGGGTCTCTGCCCCCTCCTGACTTCATTTTTAATGATACAGGTTTAACTTTTCATTGTTTTGATTGCAAGAAAAATTTTCTTTTATGTTTAAAAAAATAAATAACTAACAAGGTGTGCGCATTTTACTTTTCGTGGCATTTTCTTCAAATTACAACTCAAAGAAAAATGTTGGGAAAAAACGCGAAAATCCCACGAAACATAAAAAAATAAATGTAAAATAAAATAAAAATTTGTCAGAATCAGAAGATTGTTACATACTGTACACCATAATTAGCTGATGTATATCTTCGCAAAATCCGATAAGGTTTTCATGAATAATTTTTAAGTTCATAAAACTTTTGCTACTGAAATGTTCTGCCATATTTCAAGATAAATATCACTTAAAATAAGGCTTTGGCATATAAACAGTTCATTTTATCATTCTTAGCACACATTTCTGTACATAACAGTCAAATTTCATGTTTTTGTGTTAAAAATGTTTTACTATATACTCTAAGAAAGCGGAAAAGACATAATAAATAGAAAAACAGCAACATTTTTTTTTTTTTTAAATAGAGAGATATTTTGAATAAATACTCGAATTCTCTCCATTAATTTATCAAAAAACATTTGATCGTAAGTTGATATGAATTTCATACCATAATTCATTAAATTATTTTTTTTTACCTTCACGCTATTTGTTTAAATATAAAACTTTGTATGCTGGCTGCGCATCATTTTATGCTATGTTATTATCCCTTTTCAATCCTCAGAATTGAATACGTTCTAAATAATAGTGTTTAGGGTTGGCTGTTTTAAGCCTTCCTATTAACTACAGTAACATAATACTTTCTAAAATTTATAAAGAAAAATCTATGTTTTATTTCATATATATTCTTCATAACTCAACCAGCGATATAGTAGGAAAAAACTTTAATTTGTTTAAATTTCCTTCAAAGATAATCCTTTTTATATTTTTTTCCCAATAAGAGTTAGAATAAATTAATATTAACTAAACTGAGAAAACCAAATTATTATTAATAATAAGTATTAATGTTTGGTGGTTTGAAACCGGAGCAACACGTCAAATCTTACGATTAGTTTTATTTAACAAGAAGAATTCAATGTCAGAAATTAAAATTTGGATTGACGCTTTAATTTGATAGCTATTCTTCATGCATTCTCAATTATCGGTGGTATTCTCCCTCCCCCCCCCCCCCACACCATTTTTTTGTGTGTGTGTCTGTGTGTTTGATGATAAGTTGCAGTGTATATTTAAAAATGCTACAACGTTAGATTAAGTCATGCACTTATACTGAACATTACCCAGGTGCAGAACTGCACTTGTAAATTTTATTACCATGAAATTTTATTAGCATCTTCACCACACCTTCTTTGCACTAGTCATATTGTTTTTCACTGGTTCCCAAATTTGCAGTTAAGTTTCTTATTTCTTTTCCAATATTTGCACGTACGGACTTGTGTTTAAATCGCTGAGGACGATTTTAACTTCTGTTTTACAAGTTACAAAATATGTCCGAAAAAAAAATAATAATATGTGGTTTATCAATTCAAGTAAAACTTGGCAGTAAAGTTAAAAATGATGCGTCGAAAAAACAAATGAGTTTCTATTATAGAACAGGAAAAAAACACGGTGAGAGACATTTTAAGCAAAAGAATAAACTATTACGTACAAAACTTTGAATAAACACCATAAAATGCGATAATCTTGCAACAATTGTTTCGTGCGTTGCAGCTTTGATTGCAGCATTCGTACCTACTTTGTTCGCCTGACGAAGGGTCGTGTGCTCTTTCGACCCGAAACAATTCTTGCGAGATCATTGCATTTTATGATCTTTATTCAAAGTTTTGTACGTAATACTTTAAAACGCCAGTTCTGTGCTGCTTTCTTATTAAAAAGATTAAACTGTTGTAGTTTACATTTAGATCAGATAACAACTTATAAAAAAAAAAAAAAAAAAAAAAAAAAAAAAAAACAGCAGTTTTGAAGAGCTAAATGAGGTACTTTTACAGTGCTGCAGTGAGTGAGAAGTATAGGACTCGGTGTCTATTGGCATAATTTCTCCAGTGACACTTCTACCCTTCTGTATTTATATAGTAAACTTCCATAGTATATTTCCACAATTAATTAAGGAAAAAGTATTACATGAATATAGTGGTAGGATAGTCACGATTAAAAGAAAAAAAAGTGTCAGTAGATATCCTTTATGAGTTCCTACTTTAGAACCCATTATCGCTGCAAAAGCAAAACTATTATCTGAAATTAAAGGTTTGGAAAGACCATATGACGTATTATAAAAATGGATGACGATATTTAAACATCCTTATGAAAAACAGAAATTGGGCTTCATAAATAGAGATTCAGTTGCAATGAACAGGAAGAAAAAAGAGTTCGAAACTGATTTTGGAAAATTTCTTAAGTCAAACAGAAATTCTCATGCAAAAGTTTAATTCCCTGATGAGTTGCGGACTGTTCGTTCTCACAAAACGTAGCAAAAATGCTATCAACAATTAACTCAATGTTCGTAATTCAGCGTTAAATGATTTATTTTTAATTCAATTTAGAAGTAGAAATACTGTCACAGTAATTTTCTGTAGAGCATTATTATTTTTATAAAAATAATATCGCTTATACATATTACAATTCCGCGTTTTTTCCTTATTATTCTACACAACTATATTTATATTGTAATCATTTATTATATGTTCTCAATATCAATTAAGATAAAAATGTGGGATAGACATACTGATGGAAGAGTAGGGAAAAAAGGCGGAACTATAATATGTATCCTACTGTTGCATCGAAAATGAAAGATCCCGATGAAGAGGGGATGGTGAAAAATCAGAGAATTTTCAGAGAGATACTCTCACGAAGCCTTAGTAAAACGTTATCTTCAATTGTCGCCATCCCTTACATCAGGCAATGAAAAAAAGACATTATTTCTGAACCTAATGGTCTAAGCTTTGAACATGTTACTGATGAACAAATCATAGGTGAAGTATTTGGTAGGGTTTTGAAAAAGACTGAATTAGAAGAAGAAGATAAGACGCAGCAGCAAGTGACTTATGGTGCGGAATAATATAGAATAAAGTTTTAAGATGGACACTTCATACTAGTTGTTATGTCGCTTTTTCTCAACATATTACAAGATAGGTTGTGTGAAACACACCAGTGCTGTATGAAAGTTTATCATTTACTTAGCATTAAAGGTCAAAGTGAATTTGACCGGATTTTTAAAACTTTTTGCGGAAATTTTGAAAACTCTAATAAATTTTCGTAGATTGAATGATATAAGTACAAAGAAGTGACAATAACTCTAAGGCGATTCTAAGACATTGCTTGCGAGTCACATAGTATTAGCTTTTTTTTTTTTTTTTTTTTTGGTTGGGGGGTGGGACAAGCTTTGTCTTTAGACGTTCTTCTTAAATAATAATATACTTAAATAAAGATACTGCGCATTCGTATTATTTTCAAGTTCCACTAGCATATATATGCAGGGCCTAATTAATGCTTGGGCCAACTGGGACGTGTTTAATTTTTCACCTATGCACACTTTAAGAGTTTTCATATTTTAAGAATTGTTTTTAAAATTCTAATTTTAGATATGATGTTTAAGAAAATGTCATCGTATAATTATAATGGAAAAATTCAATTAGATAGTAACATTCGATTAGACGCAACTTCAGTCTTATTGTGGCAAAATCGTTTAATAGCACTTGAAGCATTTAAAGAGAAAAGGGCGCTGATCGACAGCTCACAACCAATAATCAGATTTAAAAAAAAAAAAAAAAAAAAAAAAGTTACATTATCAAAATAGTTATTGAATAAAAATAAGGTAAAATAGTGGAAGGGGAATAGAAGATAATGAATAAAAGAACTCAAGCTCCTCCCGAATTGATACGAAAACTAAACGAATAATTCTCCTGGAATAAAATAAGATTCGTAAAATTTTGATGGAATAAATAAAATGAAATAGAGACTCAAATCATAAGCTTTTGGTATTATCTTGATTGGAAAAGTGAAGTGGAATTGAAGATTTTATTTGTTAAAAAAAGAAGGGGAAATATCTTGATTGAACATCAAAGCAGAAGATAGAAATGGGGTATAGATACAAAGCTTTTATTCAATGAATGAGAAAACATAGACAAAATTTACTAGTGATCTATTATCTATAAAAGATTTATTTTTTGTCTGACAGTCGAATTTAATTTTTAAATTCATTGTTTAGAGTTATTTTTCTGTTCTTCCTGTTCTTTTGTTTTCTTTCTTTTCTTTCTGTTCTTTACTTTTTTTCTTTCTTTTTTTTTTTTTTTTTTTTTTTGGAAATGAAAATCTGTGCTACAGCAATTAACATAACACTTGTTTTAAATTTTTTAGATATGCATAGTGACTAACTGTAAGTTACTATATCTACAAATTGAAAATGATCCATTGTTAAAAAAAAAGGTTTAACATTTTTTAATTTTCTCTTTTATAAATTGAATTGCTAAACAAAAACTCATTTTTGTGTATTATTCCAAATAGAAATTTTGCATAAAAATAAGCGCTTTTATCTATTTTAGGTGCATTCCTTTTGCATTAAAGATTTTCACTTTCTTGTTACAGTATTCGGTAATGTAATTTGTTTACGAACAAATTTAGTTAAGGGGTCAGGTACCTCTGAACGGTGGAAAAATCAGAAAAAAAATGGATCATGATTCTTTTTACGATTACTTGAAAAATAATTACTTTTAATATACTTGTAACTTTTAACAAGTGTTAGGAAAGGTTTTATCGCTCTATTACTTTTATTTGAATACTTGTACATTTTTAATTTTATTTATTTATTTTATTATTATTATTATTATTATTATTATTTGAAAATGTCGGAGCTAATTTTTTGTCAATATAAACCTTGCGCAAAGGATTACATGGAAATTATACATCACATGACCTAAAAAAATGGTGCACATCAAAAAATAACCTATAGTTAAAATAACGAAAAACAAAATTGCTAGAAAACTCTATTCTTTTGAAAAAAAAAATATAAATAAAACAAAAATTGCTATTCTGGGCGTAATTATGCTTATAAATACAAAGCTTTTAATGTTAAAAAGCTAATTGCTAGTAATTTAATATATTTATATCTCATGTAAATGCCGTTAAGCTTTTATAATATAATAAGAGAGCTCCTCAGAACTGGCGTTTTAAAGTAACAATTACAAAACTTTGAATAAACACCATAAAATGCAATAAACTGGCTTTGACTGCAGCACTCGTGCCTACTTTGTTCTCTTGACGAAGGCTCGTGTGTTATTTCGACCCGAAACAATTGTTGCGAGTTTCTTGCATTTTAAAGTGTTTATTCAAAGTTTTGTGATTATTCCGTTAAATTTTTATTAAATTCTGGCTAACCATCACGGAGATATTATGCGCTCAAGATTATACATCAACAAAAAATTCAATCTGACATTTTCATAAAAAATATTTTAAATAAAAAATGTAGAACTATTTTAATGGCTGTAATAGAGAGATAAAATCTTTCTTAACACCTGTCGAAATTTACAAGTTTTAAAAGTAATTATTTTTTGAATAAAGTTATAAAAACAGTTATAGTAATTTTTTCTGATATTATCTTCTTTTAAAGGTACCTAACACATTAAGATTGCACATAAAGTAACATAGTTACATAATACAAGTATTTAGATGATTTTTTTTTTTTCATCTTATCAATTATTCGGTTCAGCTACATTTTTAAAAAGAAATATTTTTTCATTAACAGCATTATGTATTGTTTCTTTGATGTTTTATAGAAAAATCAAATACCATTTAAAATATAATAGACATTTAAAAAAAAAAAATTATATATATATATATATATATATATATTTACTTCAGATCCTCATTTTATGGTTACATTGATCTTTCCCTTCGAAAATTAAATCCAACAAACTCGATTAACAATTATTTTGTTAGTTTGACAACTCACAGTTTTTCTAAAATATCAATGCAAAATGACCTTATAACTATCATATTTTAATTAATTTTAGAATATCTCTGTAAAATCTCAAATTTTTAACCGATTTTATAGATTTTCGGATTATGAGCTCTTATTCACTACTTACAGTCAAATTTTAGCGTTCGTCAAAATCAGTTAAAATTTATACATTTTTCAAAAATTGTTTTTATACTCCAATCCAAAAGAAAAAAAAAAAAAAAAAAAACATGATTTATCATTAAACGTGATTTAGAAGTTTGAAGATAGCCGAATCTGAAATATTTTTTAATGCAAAGTCTCCGGAAAAATCACAACATAACTAAGGACCACTCTGTTGAAATCACCGTTGTAATAAAAAATACCGCTCTGTTCCTATGGGAACTGCAGTGCCCCAAAACATAAAAACGACACATAAACGACAAAAGTTTCAAACTTATAACAGTCGTCTTTTGTGAACGGGGGTTTAAAAATAATAAAATTGGCATACTTCTAAATTAACTAATCTGGCGTGTCACTCACATGAGTTTTTATTACCCTGTATTGCAATCCGCAACCCCCCGTTCAGTTCCAGCGCCTATATTTACTATTATTATTTTTTTTAAGTTCAACGCTATTATTAATTTGTCTTCAAACTTGCCAATCTTCATATTTTTTTTTTCAACTGGCAATTTATTACAAACTTCAAAATAGCAAATTTTAATTTCCTGCAGCTACTTGTTTTTACATTGGCAAATGCATATAACAAATATACATACAGATCAACTGCTAGTCTTGATGAAACTCTTCAAGTGGTGACTTAATACGAACTTCAAAATACCAAATTTGAATTTCTTACAATTTTTTGTTTTTAAGTTATGCTGATAAAAAACATACATGCAGATCAACTGCAAAAAACTGGACTTCGTATTCAGGAAACTTCAAAATGTGATATTATATCCCTATATTATACTAAAAAAAAAAAAAAAAAAAAAAAAAAAAAACAGAGTTGAAAATAGAACTTTTAAAAATAATATGTTTACAATATGTGTATAATAAAAAATAATTTACCTTCCTGAGACGTGTTCCTCGACATAGTAAAATGTATCCAAAGCAATTCCATCAATTACAATCAGTAGAAAAGCACGTTATTAGCTTGATTTTGGTAGCGCTGTATATTGTCTATGAACTAAATGCATGTAACATTTTGTACTTAAATTTAGTTTTATATGAAAAAAAAAAAACTAGCACTGAATGAAATATTCTTCCAGCAATTTCCAAGCATAGCCCCAATACATTCAAATACTTTGGGTATCCCTGTAAATGAATTTTTTCTGTACTACAACTGCAATCTGTACAAAATATGCTTTTATGCATTTAAAAAAATTGTTCATTCCATTTTGTTTAAGAATGCCTACAGACGTTTATCAGAAATTTTTCCTGTAGACGTAATGTATTTAAATTATCTTGTATGTTCCTGTACATGAACCGTTTCATTGATCTCAACGAAAAGTTTAGTGTAGCAGTCGTATATGATACAGACACAGAATACCAAGTTTGAACTTACTGCTGCTATTTGTACTTGAGTTTTTCTGGTAAGAGACAGACATACACACGCAGACCAATCGTTAAAAACATGTCTTTTGGATTTTGGAGTTTAAATATAACAAAAACTTAATTTTGAAAATTTTACCCCAAAACAATACAATCTCCCCTTAAATATGGGTAAGAGAAAGTAAAAATTAGAAAAGCCTAATGCTATTTTTCATTAAGATCTATTTATATACGAAATATCAAAATAATTTGTAACGTTAGATTTTTACTTTCTTCTACATGTAATATAGAGAAAGTATTGGATTCGTGAAAATTTTTGAACTCCGATTTTCGATGGATTTACACGTTTTGGGATGTCCTGAACACGATTTGATAGTTTTTAGAAAATATCAGTCTGTCTGTGTGCGTGTATCACGAATTTTGTGGAGGCTATATCTCACTAACTAATGAACGACATTTAACCAAACTAGGAATTTAGTTGGACCCTGACATAAACCGGTGCTGATTAGATTTGGGGATCCATCGCTCAACAGGTGGCGCTGTGATCGCATTTTTTGTAAACTTTTAACATGGCAGTATAGGAAAAAATTTCGTATAAATGTACATAATGAGAGTTATTTTTAACTTGTGATTGTAAAATTAATATGAATTATTGATAATAGTAGTAGTTAACTAGGAAAAAAGTTTTGTGCATGTGGGGGCATCGCTTTCACCCCTGGGGGGGGGGAGTAAATTTTCAAGATGGGTATCTTTCGAAAGGTCCCTTCAATACCTTTAAATAGAATGGTTGAACTATAGATCTGTGATAATTTAAAACAAAGTTATCGATTTATTTTACTTTTAACGAAAAAAAAACAGATTTTTTTTTTCCTTTTTAATATTGAGAATAAAATGGACTTGTTTTTGGATATTTAGCGTTATACTACTTCTCTAAAATTATCATGGAAGATAATTTTTTTTAAATAATAATTCTAATAAATTATTTTTACTGAGTGAATTTGTATAGGAAAATATAGAAGAAAGTCATGTGGTGGTCACAACATACTTAGTTTATTTCTATTTCTTTATAAAAATTGCTTAAGCGTTAGTTACAAAGAAACATGTTTCTAACGAACTTAAGTATGCATAAGCAATATTTATTATCTGATTCTATAATTTTCACACTCATTTCAAATTCGTTAATTAAGCATACTTTTTTATTTCCATGACTGCTTTATCGTTCATTGAAACAATGGTTCTCTGATATTGAAAATAATTTAAATTTTTTAAATCAATGTTTATTCACATAAAACACTAACCTTCAAAATTAAATTTACGATTAATTGTGAAAGTGTCACGGATAATGTCAGCTTCTTTTGTTACAAACACGAAACACGTGCTTTGTAGCAATCGTTACGGTTAAGGTTAACTAATTTTCTACCGAAGACTGCCAAATGCGACTAGTTATTGATCCAGTGAAAAGATTTGTCCTTGACGTAGCCTAGATATTGCTGTCAAGATTTGATCGTTATTTCTGTCTGCGTTTGTGGCAACAGACTTAGAAAGAAAAAAAAAATGCAAAGTAGAACCACAATCACATATTTTTAAGTTCATATTTTTTTTTTTTTTTTTTTACAATATTTTGTGTCATTTTAACAGACTCGTTTAAAGATTTTGGTTTATAAATTATGTTAGAAATTAATTGTTTAATGTAGACTGTATATTGAAACATAAAAACTTTTAAAAGTTTTCTAAATTGTAATTTTAATATAAATAATTATTTACAGAATGAAATACATACAAAATTATTATTTTTAAGGAAATATGATTTGTAAAGAATCTCAGATTTAAAAAAAAAAGAATTTAGGAATCGTTTAATAAAATTTAAAATGTTTGCAGAGATAATATTTTTATTATTTGAAAAGTTTTATCCGCGATTGTAATGAAATGCTCGCCCTCTGGTGGGCTAAGGTGAAATTATCACACCACTGCATATCCTCATATTATGCAATCGACTTTCCATGATGAAATGGCGGAGAAAGAATAATAATTACACGTGGCTGTTATATTTACTAACAACTGCAGTGTTCAGAGAGCGCCATCTATCGATCATTACAAACGCGGATAGCATACTTATCTCAAATTTACGATTTAACCAAGGAGATGATTGTATTATAAAAATCTACTTTGCTATGATTCCAAAAGTTCTGAGTGGAAAAGTTGCAGTTTTATTTTTGAAAATTTCTAAAATACCCGAAAACTGTTTTCTAAGTTACTAAAATAATCCCCCCCCCCCCCCACCTGCGATTATTGAAGGTAAGAGAAAGAATTTCAGAATCGTTCATAACACTGCTCTGCATGAAAATCGGCCATACACCATTTTTGCAAATTCTTATGTAAAATCACCTCCTGAATCCGAATATGATGCCCATTTTGCCCTATCAGCCACCGTTTTTTTAGCCCCCCCCCCTATTTTTATCACTTTTCGGTAATTTTAAGGCTTTGAATTTGATTTGTAGGAAAGGAAAGGATTATTTTAACTGTTAAATATGTTCTGAGGAACGACAGAAGTGAAAAATTCTAAAATATGAACATTTGCATTAAGAGGAAAACTTAGGGGGGGGGGGGAGGGAATTGCCACTGAAATTTTAAAGTACATTTGCTATATTTTATTAATCAATTAATACTATTATTTATTATACATTATATTTTTTCTGTTTTTAAGTGTTAATATAATACTTTTCCATTTTCCAAATCAAATTCATGGCCATAAAATTACCGAACAGTGATAAAAATTGCGAGATGGGGTGGCGTCTCGAGGAAACGGTGGGTGAATGGGCAAAATGGAGGTCATATTTAGATTCAGGAGATCATTTTACATAAGAATCAGCAGGAATGGTATCAGGCTCGATTTTTTTTTTTTCAGCGCAGTGTAATTTATTGTTTTTATGTAATTTTATTAAAATTTCATAATATGTTTTGAGGTTATTATGATATTAACATGAGTAGGTTGCTTCAGGCACGCGTCTTTTAAGAATTGACAGATGATCCCTTCATTAAAAGCCCATCTGCTGGCTGCATGATTATCGCTCTGGCTAAATGTTACAGGATTCAGTCCTAGTACCCTCAAAGATGTTCATAGTGGTTCGTAATTCTAATCACGTCCCGGCCTAATAAAACATAGCGTTGAAAAAATGACCGTAAATAGACAAACCAATGCAAACCAAATCTTTCATCAAAAGATTGCACATATCTAAGGTACTATAAGTATGAAACAGAGTCCTGCGCGGGTCCGGTGAAACTGACCCGCAGCTGCACTGCAGAATGATTTCCGACACGCAACCTGACCCGAATTCGCAACTTTTGTTCCTCAACCCGCAACTTATACTGCGATCAGCAATAAAGTATTGTGAAACTTATGTTTTTTAAGAAATTAAAGTAAAATTCTAGTACACCAAATACAGTTGTATTATTGAACAGACACTTATTGAAATTTACACTTAAAAAATGCTCTGTTCCAAATATTCTGACAGTATATTAAAATATAAGTAAAATACGAAAGCACATATACATTAGAAGGTAAATAATTTTCTCATAGAAAGTTTTAAACGTTAAATATTGATTTACGCAATTGTAATTAAACTCATATTATGTATAATGTTGCTTTAAAATGCTTCCGAGGAGGAGAATGTCATCTAATTTCTGATTTTAAAAGATTATATTCATAAAAAAGAAAAAAAAAAAAAAAAGAAAGAAAGAAAGAAAGTGTTGATAACTCTTGGGTAAAAAATCAATGTACAGTCAGCCAAAAAAAAAAAAAACGCCCCCCCCCCCACCTAATTTCGCCGTAAATTATCGTAGAAACATGCGAGTAGTACCGATCAGTTTGTAATAACGTCTAGTTTATAATGTTATAGTTAGATTTTACTCAAGGGGTCATCTACATATTAAAACTGACATCAACTTCATTTTTTTCAATGGTAACCCCCCTTTTTTATATTTTATTTGAATTTCTTGGATCAAATCATCACGGAAAATGGTATAGTTTATATATTTCGCTCAATTTTTCATTTTTTATAAGCTGTCAAAGTTTGGGGATGCTAATGTTAAATGAATGTGACAAACATTAAATCATATCTTCCGAAATAATTATGATATTTAAATTCTGTTTTTTTATTCGTTAGAATAAAGTGACCCAAACATATTCCATGCAAATTTTTACTAAAAAAACATTTTTTGAATTATGAAAATTATTAATAAATTCATATTTGAAAAAATTATGAATTATGACCTATGTTAATTTTTGCACGAATAGAACGGGCATCATCAAAAACATGGGTTTCCAAATTTACAGCTCGTTCCTAACATTATTTTTTGAGTTACAGTGATATTTCATTTTTTACTGCTGTTAGGGGGGCGTCACTTGTTGTAATTTGTATCTTCTGTGAGTCAATATTTCTATACATTTTGACAAAAAACTATTTTAATTTACCTTTATGTTATTATAATTGTTTTCTAAGGAACATTTCGATGTTTATTATACAAATTGGCTTATTTTTTAATAAAATTATCGCAATGCAGGCAAGAGATTGGGAAAGAATTCCAAAAGAAATGTAGCCCCGCCTCTATATTGCGGAAATAGTATTAAAACAAACTAGTTTGCATACTCGTATATGACTCTATGTGTGACGCCGGTATGCATAAATGTCAATGACATTTACTACATTGAATGCTGAAAACAAAATTTAAATGATTTAATTGGAAGTATGTAAAATAATTTTGTTTTATAATGTAAAGTTTTAGAAAAATTCTGTAAAGGCGTGGCTTTCGCTGCAAAAAGGAGTTTACTCGATTCCGAAATGTTAAGTCTTTGTTCTTAAATATTACATAACTTTTTCTAGTTTCTCACAGCTAAAATTCTATTTTATCCCTTTTGTCTTTGGTTTTTAACTTGAATATTCTAGGATTCGTGCATCTCAAGTTATATATCATGATTTAGAAAATGCGGTAGGACAAGAATTATTATTTGAAAGCGCAATATGCAGTGAAAAATACTTTTACTTTTGCTTTGTTTTAAATTAATATAATTAATTTTTATCAGATTTTTTAAAACATTTTCTCTGTTTTAATCTTGTTGTGACATTTTCACATTCGTTTACTCTACCGTTTATGCTTTTTAAATTTTATCGCACGACGTCGCAATATGTAATATTATTTATTTTCGATTATTCTAATCACGGCGTAAAACTGACGACACATTTATCACGGAAAAAGAATTTAAAACTAAGTAATATGTCTTATAACCTTTAAAGATATACATTTTACGCATTTAAAATCAAGAATTCAAGTACAGTAGACGACTGCAGAACGGGGAATATTCGTTCTAGGCAATAGGAAACCGTTTTTTCTATATCCATATTTATTTTCATATGAATATACACAATAATTATACTCTTTCTAGTGAAAGTATTTGTATTCATACTATTTGTTTATATATATATGAATATAAGGAATATTCTTAAGAAATATCGTAACACACAAATTGTGAAAGAAACGCCCACTGAAGGAGTTACAGATTTCAAAATGACGTGCAACTACGTCAGTGGTCGCGAAAATGTTAAATATCCTTTCTCAGATTTTAGTTTAAATCTTGTTATCTATATTTTTGTATATTATCTATTGTTGGTTTGTACGCCTAAAATTAAATGTAAATCTTTATAGTAACACTTTCATGCGAGGCTTACTGTATAAAATAAAAATATACCCAACAAGAAGTAGATAATAATTGTTAGTTAGTAGATATTAATTGTTTTTATATATATATATTTTGCATATGTATTTTATATATATATATATATTATTATATATGTATTTTAACTTAAATTTTTGTCTCTTAAATAAAACAGTTTTTGCTTTTAAGAAGTAGATAATTCTTTTTCTTAAATATTAAATATATATTTTTTTTTTTTTTTTTTTTTTTTTTTAACCGCTATTAATATTATTATCATTATTAATATTGTTCTTAAACCTTGGTATCTAGATTTTTGTAATTCAACATTGTAGGAATCATATGATTCAAGCTATTTAATTTTCTTTATATGAAGTGTTGTATTTAACTAATCAATGTTTAATAAATTGAAACCAATAAAAATCTTTTAATTCATAAGCTAAGATAGAAAGTTCTGCGAATTTGAATCGTTTTTTATTTTATAAATAACATTTCTGAAGATTTTTTCCGGTGTGAAATTTAATAAATAATGTATATTGGATGGTAGATCACGATTTATTTTTTCTAAATGTATATACGGTCCCCTAACACATTTTCACGTGTAACTCTGTTTAGAATTGATTTAAAGTATATAAATAGGTATGTTTTCCAAACTGCCTTGATCTCAGAAATCTGAATATGAGGTCAAAAATAGGGGTCGTCATTGAAAAAAATTAAGTTTATACGTGTTTTAATATGTAGATGACCCCTTAAGCAAAATCTAACTACACCATTAAAAACTAGACGTTATTACAGATCGATAGGTACCAGCCGCATGTTTCTACGATAATTTACGGCGAAATTAAGTGGGGGGGTGGCGTTTTTTTTTTTTTTTTTTGACTGACTGTACATTTAACTCGCACGCGACCGCGACCAACACCTCCTAAAGTAATGCCTCCAAACTGAGCTTTATGTCACGAAAAATGAGCCGATTACTTCAAATCAACACTTCCCATAATATCTAATGGATATTGTGGATAGGATAAAGTAACCAGATCAGAGTATCTTTGTAACAAAGATGCGTTAAAAATTGCTACAATTATCCAATTATGGATTTTTTTTTTTTTTTTTTTTTTTTTTTTTTTTTGAATGAGGACTAAAAATAAAATAACAATGATAAATAATTTACTTTCTACAAATTTTTAAAAAGCGTAAAAAATTGCCTTAAAAGTAAAGATTGTGCCAGAAAATGGGGATATTTGGTCAGCTTAAAATAGGATGTAATTAGACGACCTTTCGTGACGTAAAGATCAGTTTGGAGGCATTAATATAGGTGACGTAGATCGAACTCGGAATGCCAGTAACCCGTGGGCAACTGCAACTATCCGACCAGATGCAGGACTCTAGTCTGAAGTAAAAAATTATTCTAAAATACTGTAAGTGCTCCATTTGCAACAACATTAGAATTTTTTAAACTTTTTACTGGTAACGTATTTATTTTCGCTTCTTTCAAATAACATCTGTGCCTATTTTTTACACCTGATAAACAGTTGGGTATAATTACTTTTTCCGGAAATAATTGTTAGGTCCTTTCTCAGGTTTATATGATTGTTTATAATGTTTTTATTTATCACTAGCAGGAATTGCCTGCTTCGCTAGTCTCTATATTTAAATGAATTTTGAAGAAACTTTAATCATTATATAAATACTAAAAACTAAAAACAATTTTATGTAACTCGCTTAAAACCTTTTTTCGGGACTCAGCAGTCTTCGGAAGCGTCTTTACCGCCTACGCTCTATCGGTTTCGGGTACCCACTGCTTCCTTTTGCACTTTAACAGCACATTTCAATTAACGTGTTAACTGGACAATAAGTGAAGCTGTTATTATTAAAAAAAAAAAAAAAAAAAAAATACGACTTTCAAACCAGCAGTTTTCAGACGAATTATCATCTTCGCTCTATGACAATGGGTGGCAGCACCAACCGAAAAAAAAATTAATTACTTAAAAAAGAATCTAATCAAAAAAAATATCCATACGATTTAGGATACTGTGAAGACACTGTAAATTTTCTTTTTTTTAATTGACGCATTTTCTGTTAATTATCCGCAAAACATAATACATTGGGCCTTGGAGGGTCGAATCCATGACCTTTGCATTATTAATCTTACGTTCTAACAACTGAGTTTCTGTCTCAAGAGACGATCATTTCAGAAATTTATCTATTTTAATTAAAAAAAGAGAAACTTAATAATGTTTCAGAAATCGGGCTTTGAAGTGCATCAGGAGATATAAATACGGTTCTCCATGCAAAATTCTGTAGCTGTGCGATCAGCCGCCAACAAAGCGACGAAAACAACACACACAAATATATCTTGTTTTTTCTTATACGTAAAGGTAGCCCCCTGTGTTTTTCTGTGATGAATTTAATGAATTTAATTTATTTTTTCGATGAGGTGCACACCTACAGGGTTTCAGGTACCCATCTGTCAAGATTTTAGCTCTGTGATCATTAGTGTGAGCACCAGAGCGCAGACAGATACACAAACAGATACATCTCTTTATTTATATAAATTATTATTGTTGTCTTCGTACTAATTTTTGCATAACATAAAATTTATAATAAATGTATGCAGACCAAGTGCAAATGTGCCTGCGAAAATACAGTATAAATTTATTTTTTGGAAATAGTTGTACGAAAAAAATATAAAGAAAAACGGCTGTGGCAGATTAGTAACAGCTCATACAGAAAATGGTGTACATCATCTACTGTTCCTTTTCAGGAACACTAAAAATAATATTGTCTTAATAATTTGCTTTTATGATAATTATTTAAAATTTGCTGTGACATTATATTATTACAGACCTGTTGATATATTTTTATGTAATTCATTAAAGTATTTTATCTTGCAGAAAAAAAGGAATAATAATAATATTTTTTATACAGGACTGAAGAATACTTTTTCAACACACGACTCTCTGTTAGAATTAACGGCATTTTTATTACAAGCAAAAGTGGGCGACAAGTATAACAATGTTAACTACCCTTGATCTACATAATAATAATAATTGATGTACAGGAAACGAATGCTTGTCGTTGCACAATGTCTGTTTTACAAACCTTTCCTCCAAAATACGTACTTCCATTTGCAAAAATGTTCTAAATATTAAAATCCATAGTTCTAGATCAGTTGCGTGCACTCCACACAATTGTGTAAAAAAAAAAAAAAAAAAAAAATCGATTCAAATTTTACCAGTTCATTTAGCTATATTTATGAAAATATTCCTTATACAGTTTCATGCAAAGCAATAATATTTTTTTTTTTTTTTTTTTTTTTTTAAGTATCTTTTTCATGATAGAAATTCATCTTGCTATGAAGCATTAAATTCAGGCTATAATTAAATAGCCGTGTGAATATTGGAATTTAAAATATTACATTTAGATTTTCTTTGAAGAATTAATGTCGAGATTGAAGTAAAGCTTTCTAACAGATATTGCATTAAATTATATAAAATAATTGATGCAAATATCAAAGAATTTACTGCGAAATTATTTTATGCATAATCCCCATTTCGACGATAATGCATGCTCGAGTAGAAACGGATTTAGGAAGGCACTGGGGACCCATCCGCAACTCCAATTCAACCAATTCAAAATTTCCTTTCTAGTTTCAACCTACTTTCTGTCATCCGATTCAGATGAAATTACCTATTCATGTATAAATCCAAGACAATACATGCCCAAACAGTATCGGACTTCAAGATTTTAGTCCATTTTGAAATAAAAGCGGTTATTTATATATATATATATTTTTTCTTCTAATTTATCCCCAAACAATTTATCATAAGAATATTTATAATGACTTAAACCAGAGTTGCTAATATTTTCATTTATTCCAAAACATTTTTAGTCTTGCCTTTATTTGATAATACTTTTATTTTAAGAGTTTTTTTTTCTTATTTTATAGTAGTTATATACTGCAGAAAATCATTCTATAAATAAAAAAATGCGAAATAAAGGCTGGACTAAAAATGCTCGGGAATAAATTAAAATTTTGGCAACTATGCTTAATCTGTTTCTATAATAATAGACTGTGAATTTTAAAAATGTACTTATATATTTTTATTTATTTACAAGGTAATGGAATATCTCAGGTATAGTCACTGCGTGTAACATTTTTGGCACAAAAAAACCTGCTTTGGTCGTACATTAACCGGGACAAACACCATCTATCTCGTACATTAGGAAACGCTTGCTTGGTAATTTCATTAAAAGTATTTTAGCAGCATATTTTTTAAAGTACTGTAATTTTTACTGTCTCTTTTATTTATTTATTTATTTATATTTACTTTTTTTCTTTTTTCAAATTAATTTTGTTAAAAGCACAGATTACGTGTTCAGTCTAAAAATCGCTAAATTAGATTGATGGTCTTGTTTAAGGGGATTATGGTCGTTTGATTACGTTAGGATCCTAGGTGTTTGTCGAATGCCCTCTGTTGGGGGGGGGGGGGGGCGGTTCTAAAGAAAACTAGTTCGTATTTACGTTAAGTTTCGGGGTAAATCACGGAAAGCTCAGAACGGCTAAGACGTCGAGCATGACCTGGGAATAAACACGGCACCTCTCATCTTCGAGTTTCTACAGCAGAACCTCTCGGCTACTAGAAGGTTAAATTCAGGTGAAAGTTTAGAAATTTTAAAGAATATGATACTTAATTAAATTCTTCGATGAAATTTTATAATTTTTGAGCTAACGTTTCTCTAATTGAAAATCATAGAACTCAGAAAACTAATATTTAATTACATTTCAGGTCAGAGATTTTATAAAGCTAGATTTACGCTTGTTAATAACATTTCAATGAAGTTGCTTATCCCTGACTTAAATTGCATAACGTCTTAAGATTTGCTAAATGTAAAGTTTTATTTATTTTTATATGTATGTGTATTATGTATATATAAATATGTGATATAAATTATGTATTATTATTATTATTATTATTATTATTATTTTACAAATGAAATTTAAAAAAAAAGGCTGTTTTGAAGTTTCTCTTTCCTAATTATTGAGAATACTTTAATTTTAAATATAAATAATTAAAATGTTAAATGACCAACGTATCATGAAGCAATGCACCTTGACAGTAGAAAAGAATGCCGGGATTCTTGTAAACAGGCCTTTATTTTGTTTATTGGTTATTGCATAACCCGAGTCATATCCAAATACAAAACAGCATCGAAATTTAGACATAATAATTAGAAAATAAAATAATAATTAGAAAAATAATGATGCGCTCTCATTGTATTCAGTGTTAACGTTGTACATCAACTACAGTCAGCACCACTTTGCGGTCAGTTCAGCGTGAGGTCCACTTTTGAAGGATGAATCCCGTAAAGGAAGTTCCTCCTTTCTATATCTCCATGATTATTTACTAATAGTATGACTATTGTTGTTGTTTTAGTCTTAGGAATATTACTAGGTTTGTTTTTTGCTTGTTTCCTTATGGTCAATTTTTGCACATTAAGGCTGTTATTCACCAATAACTTCGACTCCCGGTTGAACACAGAAATTTGAAAAGCGCATAAAGGTGGAGTAAAGATTTTCAGCAAATTTTGACTCGTTGTTTCTGGCATCTAGTGGTACACATTTATTCAGATTTTTTACGTGAAAATAACCAATCAAACATTATATGAAATCCTGGACGCTAGATGGCAGAAACAGCGTGCTAGATTTTGCTTGAAAGCTGTACCCTGCCTTCAGGCGCTTTTCAAGTTTTTGTGTTCGACCGGGAGTCGAAGTTAATGGTGAATACGGCCATTCGTCTCATTAGACCGAGAACTACAGCTTAAATAGATTCCTAACCATTGGGAACGGGAACATCTATGTCTGAACCCGGATTGTTATATAGTTTCCTGACGCAGTGATCGTTCATAATGGAGAGAGCTGCAAGGAATGGTGAATTAGAAACATTACCAAAATACAGTTTATTGCAGTCATCAGGATGTCTTTTATTGAAGAAATTTTCCAATAATCTGAACTTTGTATAATTCCAACAAATTGATACAGAGCGTTGTAAAACGTTTAATAATGATGCATATAATTCCAGGGTTATATGTTGAGATAGTCGATTAAGATGGCGGAAAGAACGAATGTAAATGCCACTTAGTTATTCGATTATCTTGAGCAGTTCTGAGTTCCTTACACCCGAACAGATCTGAGACGTCTGAAGAAAAAAAGCCAAATTTCAGAAAAAACAGCCAAATTATAGTGCCAAATACTTTTATTGTTTCTCGGATAAAATGATATAAATATTTTGAATTTGAAAGGTCGTTATTAAAACTTACAGCCAATTATTTAGCCAATAAAATAAATCACACAAATCGAAATCCGTTACATCTGACGATTGGACTATAATTGTAATTTAGAAACTATCATTTCTTAATGATTTAACTGACAGGGATTTCTAAATTTAGCTATATTGAAATAAACTTTTGCAATATTATTTGAAACTGATTTTTATAAAACAGTAATTTTATTTAATAAATTATACTTTAAAATGTCAGTTAGTTGATTTTCTGATAAGTAAAGACAAGTTCTTTATTAACCAGAAAAGAATTAAATTGCATCAGTTAATGATATTTATTCAACAAACAAAGAAATAAACCTTTCACTTAATTGTTTGAGCTTAACGGAAAATAGAAAATGTTGATTTTCAATCAGTCTTTCTTATGATATTAAAAGAAAATTTGTATTGTTCATTTAAATGAATTGAAAGAACTGATATTAATAAAAGTGAGCTTTTCAGATAATTTCGAACATTTTAAGTAACATAATTGCGAATTAGATTTTAAATTGAATTCATTTATTTAAATATTTAACTGATAATTTGATACTTAATAAATTTAGAATAAAGTTAGATGTACTCAAACATTATGTGAGTAACTTCCTCACAGAGATTCCAGCAGGGCATTTGCCAACTAGATTTTATAGTTTGTCTTATGGAAAAAAATCTGTTGCGAACAAATATTTTTGAATTATACTGTCGCAGAAAATTTTTTGAACGTAGCTTCTGTTGATATTTTATGGCAATTTTGCTGCCAGGAATTTTCTGTAATAAAAGAGATTTTTTTTTAATTTACAGTGTCGACATAATTTGCAAAGATAGAACTCATACCAGTGTATGATTAAAAAAAAATTCTACTTATAAAGTCATTGGTTTAAGAAGAAGAAAATTTTATTTCTTTAATAGTGGTGTGAGTTCTGCGACAGTGTTCCATCCCTAAATTTGTAATACATGAGAAATGTAACAAGTCTTTATTTATTTATTTTATTTCATCATTATTATTGTTATTGTTGTTGTTGTTGTTATTGTTGCAAGTATCTTACGAAATAATTTGTTTCCTTTTATTGAAGCGATACCATTTTATAAGAATTGCATTTATTTATTACATTACGTTTATAAACTTACTAGCAGGCTATGCCCGCTTCGCTGGTCACTATTTTAAAATGAATCACTGTAGTTAATGAATTCTCAAATTTGCATTAATTTTTATCATGTGAAAAAAAAGAGAGAGAAAAAATTCTGATTGGAAAAAATGTCACACATGGTCCCCACTGCCTTCGGCAGCGCAGGCCTTTGTGTGCTGCACGCGTGCATTTCTGTTCGACACTCTTAATGCATGACTATATTATCGTAAGGGAAAAACATAAATATATATATATATATATATATATTAAAAAAAAAATCTTCTCCCATTGTTGAATAATCGGTCCGGGACCCCACTTCCTGCGCGCCGCGCATAGTCCTTCACCTAAAATTCCCACCCCTCCAAATTATTTTAGATTTTAAAAATACTCGCACACGTACTCTTCGTCATTTAAACCGAATAATACTGATTTCTAACATTCTATCTGAATTTCTTTCTTTTTACCCCTGCGTCCGTCCCCTTTCCTCCACTCGTAATAATTCTGTACTTTCGAAAATATCCGCAATATATTTATCCGGCCTCAAAACCTAACAACACTAATTTTCAGCGATCTAACCGTTATTTATATATTTTTGCTCCTTACACCCTTTCCCGTCTGTCCTAATAATTTTACAAATTCGAAAATATTCGCAATCAATTGAAAGGTATCAAAAACCTCCATGTGCCAATTTTGAGCAACCTAATTCTATATTTATTTTTTGTTCCTCCACACTCCCCCTCTCACCCCTCCTAATTACTTTACAAATTCGAAAATATCCGCAATCGATTTGTAAGTATCAAAAACCTCTATGTACCAATTTTGAACGGTCTAACTCTATTTTTATTTTTTTGGCCCTTCATCCCTTCCCCCTTTCTAACACCCATAATAACTTTACACTTTCGAAAATATCCTTATTCGACTTCAAGGCCTGTAAAACCTATCTGTACCAATTTTGAACAATCTAACTGTATTTCTATTTTTTTTATGCCCCATAGCCCCCTTTCCCGCCCCACCTGGTATGAATGTCTGAAATTAAAACAATTATTTGTGAGAGCTGTATTTTAGAACAAAAATCTCACATATATCTTTTTTTCTGTTTGTGATATAAAGGATTATTTCAAAACACGTTTTGCCCCCTCTCTCTCCCCCTCTTGGGGGCTGAATTTCTAAAATTCTAGAAATTACTTTTTAGTATTAGCTATATATTGGAGCAAAAGTCTCATGTATATCTGTTTTTTTGTTTGAGATATATAAGAGTATGTGAAATCCCATTTTGCCCCATTTCCCCCCTTGGGGACCGAGTTTCTAAAATTCCAGAAATTGATTTTTAGATATTTATGTTAGCTATATTTTAAAGCAAAATTTTTACGGATATCTGTTTTTTTCTTTGAGTTATGGAGGTTTTTGTGAAATCACATTTTGCCCCCTACTTACCCTTGGGGGGCGAATTTCGTAAAATCGCTTCTTAGTGGGTGCTTACACTATATGTTCTATAATCTGACCCAGTTTCGAGTCAGTGGCTCCAGTAGATTTTGCTGTGTGTTCATGTGTCAGTGAGTGAGTGGAAGTACTCCTTTATATGTATAGATTGCCCCTTCACCCCCTACCCCTTTCTGACCCCCCCCTAATAACTTTACACTTTCGAAAATATCCTCATTCGACATCCAGACCTCTAAAACCTATCTGTACCAATTTTGAACAATCTAACTGTATTTCTATTTTTTTTTTTTTTTTTGCCCCATAGCCCCTTTTCCTACCCCACCTAGGATGAATTTCTAAAATAAAAAAAAAAAAAAAAAAAAAAATTATGCATTTGTGAGAGCTATGTTTTAGGACAAAAATCTCACATGTATCTTTTTTCTGTTTGCGATATAAATTATTATTTCGAATCACGTTTTGCCCCCTCTCTCTCCCCCTCTTGGGGGCTGAATTTCTAAAATTCCAGAAATTGCTTTTTAGGTATTTGTATTAGCTATATATTGAAGCAAAAGTTTCACGTATATCTATTTTTTTGTTTGAGATATATAGGAGTATGTGAAACCACGTTTTGAGCATGTGAAATCACGTTTTGCCTCCTTTCCCCCCTTGGGGACCGAATTTCTAAAATCCAGAAATTGGTTTTTAGATATTTGTGTTAGCTATATTTTAAAGCAAAAATTGTACGGATATCTGTTTTTTTCTTTGAGTTAAGGAGGTTTTTGTGAAATCACATTTTGCCCCCTACTCCCCATTGGGGGACTAATTTCGTAAAGTCGCTTCTTAGTGGGTGTTTACACTATATGTTCTATAATCTGACCCAGTTTCAAGTCAGTGGCTCCAGTAGATTTTGCTGTGCGTTGATGAGTCAGTGAGTGAGTGAGTGGAAGTACTCTTTTATATGTATAGATTGCCCCTTCACCCCCTCCCCCTTTCTGACCCCTCTAATAACTTTACACTTTCGAAAATATCCTCATTCGACTTCCAGGCCTGTAAAACCTATCTGTACCAATTTTAAACAATCTCACTGTATTTCTATTTTTTTTTTTCTGCCCCATAGCCCCCCTTTTCCGCCCCACCTGGGATGAATTTCTAAAATTAAAAAAAAAATATGTTTTATGCATTTGTGAGAGCTATATTTTAGCACAAAAATCTCACATGTATCTTTTTCAGTTTGCGATATAAAGGATTATTTCGAATCACGTTTTGCCCCCTCTCTCTCCCCCTCTTGGGGGCTGAATTTCTAAAATTCTATAAATTGCTTTTTAGGTATTTGTATTTGCTATATATTGAAGCAAAAGTTTCACGTATATCTATTTTTTTGTTTGAGATATATAGGAGTATGTGAAACCACATGAGCATGTGAAATCACGTTTTGCCCCCTTTTCCCCCTTGGGGACCGAATTTCTAAAATTCCAGAAATTGGTTTTTAGATATTTGTGTTAGCTATATTTTAAAGCAAAAATTGTACGGATATCTGTTTTTTTTTTTTTTTTTGAGTTAAGGAGGTTTTTGTGAAATCACATTTCGCCCCCTACTCCCCCTTGGGGGGCGAATTTCGTAAAATCGCTTCTTAGTAAGTGCTTACACTATTATGTTCTATAATCTGACCCAGTTTCGAGTCAGTGGCTCCAGTAGATTTTGCTGTGCGTTGATGAGTCAGTGAGTGAGTGAGTGGAAGTACTCTTTTATATGTATAGATTAGGTATAGATGATATATTTAATTTATCTACTTACTGATGAGTATTTTAAGTTAACCTTCATCAGAGGCTGCGTGAAAATTTCTGCATAAACTTTAATAATTGATGGGATTTAGTAAAATTTATTATAAGAACAGAGAAAAAAAATGTAATAATTGAAATTAATATACAGTCGAACTTTCTTAACGTGAATCTCAAGGGGAACAAAAAAATGTTCATGTTATCAGTCGTTCTTGCTATCAGTTACTAACCTTCATTTTGATGGGGATTGTGGAAAAAGTTAATGTTAAAAATAATTCACTTTAAGCGTACTTTTCAACTACATTTCTTGCGACCATGGAAGCCTCTGCGCAAGTGCGGATTCAACGAGTCCACTAGTAAAATAGGGGAGACAAGCTTTTCGTTGAGAGAAAATAAGCGATAAGGGAATACCGAATGACTGGATGTTTACTAAATTCAAACCTGTTGGTCAACTTGGAATCCCTTCGAGATTTTCGACTCGTCCTCACTACTAGGCGTAGGAAACGTGGTTACACTATATTCACGTTAACAAGGTTCGACTGTATTATAAGCATTTTAACATTTTATAAATTCGTATACTTAAAAAATATTAATAAGAACTGTTTTCTCTTTTTTAAGAAAATCATATAAAAATAAAATTAAAAAAAATGTAGGGGAAAAAAAAGGATAAGAAGATAAATTTTTATATAAATAAATAAATAAGTATGGGATAGGAAAAATATCTTGATTCTAAATCTAAATATTTCTTTTTGAAAATAATTCTCTTCGGTGATAGTGAAAAACCTTAGAAACATTTAAATGTCAAAGCATTTTAGGATATTCAATAAGAAAATTTTTAGTAAGTCGCACAAAAGTATGCTTATAAACTAAAACACTTCTCTTAACTTGGAGAAAAAAAGTTCGAAATCTTTTGTAATTTATTCTAATATATTTAAATTTCTTCGTTTATGTAATATAATATTTTATAATTTAATACATCGCTTTACATTTTTCCAATATATGATCTGAAAATACTGTAACCCAGATTGCTTTGTGCAATACTTTTTTTTACCTTGAGAATAACCGTTATTCCAGAAATAGAAAAAGCCTTTTGCAGCAGAGAGACTGTCCGTCTGACTAGCGCTTCAATGTTAAGCTCGATCCCTACGAAGTGGATCATTCTATTTAATTTGCAGGTAAATCGGTAGACAGAGGGATGGGAACCTTTGCTTGCGATTGCGCGCCCGAGGTGTGAGTGTTTACGATTTTGATTTGGCTCGTGGTTGTTGCTTATTGCTTGATTCTTTCTTGACAATTTTAAGTTCATCTTGACTCCTGTCAAAGATTTGATTGACGAGATAATTTTTTTTTTTTTTTCATTTATCGAAAAAAAAAGCTCTGGGGCTAGTGTTGTCGGATGATCGAAAGTAAATTTCTCCAAACATTTCTCAAATTTCTTCAAGTCAAGGTGATATATATACATTTTTTTTTTTTTTTTTTTTTTTTTTCAAAAGAAATTTCAAACTGATTTTTTTTTTTTTTTTTTAAGTTTAAAAATATTTACCAAATTTAAGCTCACATATATATTGAGTAAACAATAAATTTATTATAATTATGATTATTTTATTATTATCCTTTTTTTGGAAGTATCTATGTCGCAACATGAAGGTTAAAATCTCAGTTCTTGATATTTCAAATTCTACTATCTAAATCAAATTGACAATATTTTTTATGAAATTGTGGTTATTGGTGTTTTTGAATACGCTTACAAAGATGTACAATTAAAAATTTTCACTGCACACATCACACACTCAACTGCATTTTTACTTTCTTCTATATGTAATATAGAGTATTGGATTCGCGAAAATTTTCGACCTCCGTTTTTTGACGGATCTACACGTTTCGGGATATCCTGAACACGAATTGATAGGTTTTAAAAAATGTCTGTCTGTCTGTCTGTGGTTTCTTGTTTTCACCGTATCTCACGAACCAATGAATGAAATTCAACCAAACTTGGTATATAGTTGCACCCTGGCGGGGCATTGTGCTAATTAGATTTGGGAATCAATCGCCCAGCAGGTGGCGCTGTGATCGCAAAATTTCATATTTTTCACCGTATCTCACGAACCAATGAATGAAATTGAACCAAACTTGGTATATAGTTGGACCCTGACATGGAATGGTGCTGATTAGATTTGGGAATCAATCGCCCAGCAGATGGCGCTGTAATCGCATTTTATGTAAACTTTTAACATTGCAGTATAGGACAAAATTTCGTATAAATGTACATAATGAGTGTTATTTTAAACTTGTGAGTGTAAAATTAATATGAATTATTGATAACAGTAGTAGTTAACTAGAAAAAAAATTTTGTGCATGTGGGGGCACCGGTTCCCCCCCTAGGGGGGAAGTATCCCCCCCCGGGGAAGTAAATTTTCAAGATGGGTATCTTTCGAAAGGTCTCGTTGATAATAGTAATAGTTAACTAGGAAAAATATTTTGTGCATGTGGGGGCATCGGTTCCCCCCCCAACTGAGGGGGGAAGTACCCTCCCGGGGGAGCAAAGTTTCAAGATGGGTATATTTCGAAAGGTCTCGTCAATACCTTTAAAACGAATGGTTGAACCATAAATACGTGATAATTTAAAACAAAGTTATCGATTTTTTTTACTTTTAACGAAAAAAATCTTAGAAAAAAAATCGTATTTTTTTTTTAACGAAATTTAACCAAACTTGGTATTTAGTTGGTCCCCGACATAAACTGGTACTGATTACATTTGGTGATCAATCGCTCAACAGGTGGCGCTGTGATCTCATGTTTTCTAAATTTTTAACATGGCAGTATAGGACAAAATTTCGTATAAATGTACATAATGAGAGTTATTTTTGACTTGTGATTGTAAAATTAATATAATTTATTAATAATAGTAACAGTTAACTAGGAAAAAATTTCTGTGCATGTGGGGGGGAACGCTTACCCCCTTGGGAGTGAAGTACCCCCCCCCCCCGGTGGGGTAAATTTTGAAGATGGGTATCTTTCGAAAGATCTCGTCAATACCTTTAAAATGAATGATTGAACTATAAATCTGTGATAATTTAAAACAAAGTTATCGATTTTTTTTTTACTTTTAACAAAAAAAAAAAAAAAAAAAAAAACTTAGAAAAAACATCGTAATTTTTTTTTTTTTTTTTTTTTTTTTTTTATTGTTACTGATTGAATATGTACTACTTTTAACAAAAAAAAAAAAAAAAAAAAAAACCTTAGAAAAAAAAAAAAAAAAAAAAAAAAAAAACGTAATTTTTTTTTTTTTTAATATTGTTACTAATTGAATATGTATAGGAAAATTTAGAAGAATGTCTTGTGGTGGCCACAACATACTAGTTTTTTTAATATTGTTACTGATTGAATATGTATAGGAAAATATAGAAGAAAGTCTTGTGGTGGCCACAACATACTAGTTTTCTTTAATTGTGACTGGGGAGTAAACATTTTTTAAGTTTTCCTGAATTTCTTTGTACAAGGAAATCAACTTGCACTGCAAAATATAGAAAATAAATATAGTTCAAATTTCTTCAAAACATGCTTTAAATCATCTATATACTTATAGTTGCAACTTTTGAAAAAGATAAGGATTGAAAAGTGTGAATTGATTAAATAAAAATTACAAGAAAATACAGTTCTCACTCGCCTTTTTTTTCTTTTTTTTTTTTTTTTTTTAATGCCCTGTCTGTCAAAGGAAAGGAACAATTTGTACTTGTTTATGTTGACATAGAATGTTTTACATTCATTGCATGTATTGTAGCTAATGTTAATTAATAATAATAATAATAATAATAATAATAATAATAATAATAAACTTGCACTATATTTTTAATCATACAGTGCATTGTTTTCAATCAATGCTCCAATTCAATGCGCAATTGTTTAATCATATGATGAAAATAATATTTTAAGTGCAACTATATTAAAGTAATGATGCAGTAAACTGATTTTATTCCAGTAAATAATCTTAAAGCATTACATTAAAACTTGTTTTGAGGTACACCATCTTTTCACTAATTAAAACTAAGTTCTACATTACCCTCCTTTTCTTGCATTAAGTATAATTTAATGTAAGGTTTATTCACTTTTTTTTTTTTTTAACATGAATGTAAATAGAAACAAAATAAAGTCATTTTCGTTTACTAATATAATATTAATTATCTTATACTTGCTATTTAGTAATATTTGGAAAAGCTTTCATAAATATTGCTGTTAAAATTTACCAAGTACATGAGGATTTTGTCAATTTTTACCTGAATTGCCTGAATTCAGATTCTCATAGATATATAAGGGGAGGGGGAGAAAAAGAAGAAACTATTTTCGTGCATATGTTAAGAGGTAAAAAAAAAAAAAACTGAGTCCGAAATTGAAATTTATCGTAATTCTATTGAACCTAACCTGAATCTCTTCCCCGACCGTCCTATTAGCTCAGTGCATTTGCATTTATCTCCAAAAATAAGTAATAATAATAATAATAAAAAAGAAGTCTGAAATCGCACTATCATATCTCCCCTTCTGCTTCCTATTCCTCCGTTTACGGTCTGTCTTACCTGCAAATTAAATAGAATGATCCACTTCGTAGGGATCGAGCTTAACATTGAAGCGCTAGTGTCCGTCTGCCGCACTGTTCCTTCGATCGCCTCGCTTGCAACTCCAGCTAAAATCAATTTACAGGAAAGCTGAGTTTTAGAATTCGAAATTCTTTTCGTACTCATTTATGTATGTATGTATATGCATATATAGATTTTTTTTCTTTACACATATGGCAACGAAAATGTATCTTCTCTGACAACATTTGCATTCAAATATCTTGAAGTGGCTTACATTCAGAGTAATTTTTAAAAAGTGAAATACTATTAGTAAAGGATTAAAAAAAAGGGGAAAGAAAGAAAGAAAAGGGAAAGAAAAGGAAAAAAAGGCATTCGTATTTCATTTTATTACGACTACTTCTGTAATTGGAACTGATAATTCTTTTAAAGGTAAATTTTATTTGCTTATTCATGAAGTAAGAAAATAGAAAGAAAGAAAGAAAACAAAAATAAATGGCAAGACAGGAAAATAAAAGAGGGATGATATAGCAGGGTAATCTGCTTAAAGAAAACGGTATTGTTTCTTTAGTATTTTTTTAAATTAGATAAGAATAATTTAAAATTCAGTTGATTTGCTAACAGAATTATTCATTTTGATATTAACCCATTAACTGCCCCTGGCGTATATATTCGTCTCGCTATGCCGATGCGTTAACTGCCAGGGTGTACACATACATCTTGCCGAAGTACGATTCTTTGTGTTGCGCTGCTATCAATGAAACTATTCTCACTGATTTGGAATGCAATTAAATACCTATGAAATTTTTTTCGAAGGGTTTATTTATTTCAAAGAAGATGGGGAATGGGAAGAATCGGAAAAGTAATGTTTCTGGAAAAGTGAACGTATAACTAACTACACGCGCCTGTGTGCGAAATGGTGGTACTGCACTGTAAAAAAATGTTGTGTAAGAATATACAACATTACTGAGGAAACTTATTTTCCTCAACCATGTTGAAAAATGTTATCAACTATAGTTGTGTAACAGAGACATACAGTGGGACTGTAAAGCAACGGAATAAGCACCGCAAATTCCTAGCTTTTCTCTTACTAAATTAAACTGTATAAAAGCGGACGCCTATACTACTTGTTTACACTTTAAAATTATTAAAGTAGCATCTTTTATGCTCGTATAATAATTCCCTATAACATTAAACATAGTAAAATTATTCCTACGGTAAAAAGTAGTTCACTAAAATTAAGAACTCAAACTATATGAAAAAATGCAACTAACATCGTTGCTAACTTTATTCTGTTCTATTTCTTGAATTAAAAAACAAAACTGAGGATGCCACACGCATCACATAATCTTTACATTTTAACAAATTTTGAAGATAGCACGCGCTCATATTTTACATAAAAATTAAAAGCATTAAATTCATTTAACTCTTTTTTTTTTCTTTGACATATTGTTGAGCACGTGAACTTACAAAAATAGAGGATAAATAATAAACAAATTTATACACTGAAATTGAAAATGGCTCAGTTATAACATCCTCCCACCTTTTGATTATAGGTTATAATCAAAACCAAATGTTGCAGGTGTAGTTCTCAATACATTAGTCTTTCAGGGACTTTAATTCTCCTTCCCGCTTTGCTATATCTGACTGGTTCCTCTTCTGAAGTTACAACGGGTTTAACATTTTGAGCAGAGGTTTCCTTTGAATGGTATGCTTCTTTCAGCTTTGAACTATTATTTGATGATGTTACTTCTAAAGGATATAATCTTTGAATAGGTCGTAAAAGTTCATGTTGCGAAGTTTGAACCTTTACAAGTCGAACTTTCTTATCTTTGCCAGGAATAAGTTCTGTGATACGGCCTAGTGGCCAGTGGATTCGTTTCTTGTTGTCAGATCCAATTAATACAATATCTCCGACAGCGATACCCTTTTCTGACTGTTTTCTATTTGCTCGCTGTATGAGAGCACCCAAATATTCGGATCTGAATCGATCTCTCAAAGCTCAGAGTAGGGACTGCCTGTATCTGAGCCTCTTTGATAAAGAATTTTGTTCAATTGCATCAACATCTGGAAGCTGAATTTCGTGAACATCTTGAAGAAACATAGATGGGGAGATAGGCTTTACAGTCGCATCTTCAGAAAGATATGTTAGAGGCCTTGAATTCACTACACTTTCAACATCAGCTAAAAGAGTTGTCATTTCTTCGTACGTAAGACAGGCGCGTCCTAAGACTCTTTTAAGAAGATCTTTTATTACCCTAATCAGCCTCTCCCAGAAGCCACCCCACCACGCCGCCGTTGGCGGGTTAAACTTCCAGTCTATGGAGTTGACAGACCCATATTTTTGTATACATTGCCAATCTAAGCTTCTCAATAAATTAGCTGCGCCAACAAAATTTGTTCCGTTATCACAGTAGATAACAGAGCATCTTCCTCTGCGAGCCACAAATCTTCTCAAACCCATCAAAAATGCATCTGTGGAAGCAGAGTTCACTAGCTCTAGATGAACAGCTCTATATATAGCACATGTGAAAATCAAAATCCAACTCTTCTTATCGTTCTTAAGATACAAAGGACCAGCCATATCTATGCCTGTAATTTGAAATACGGCAGAATCTTTTACTCTGTTTTCAGGTAGAGGAGCACTAGATGTCCATAAAGCCCTTGAATTAAACCTTTTACAAATCACACAGCTGGCTAACACAAGCTTTACACTCTTTCTTCCGTTGAGGATCCAATACCTTTCTCTAAGCAAATTTAAGAGGATTTGTAACCCCGCATGACAGTTCTTTACATGAATATAAAAAATAAGTCGCTTAACAACTTCATGCTTTGAAGGGAGAATTATGGGATGGAGAAAATCTTCACTATCTTTCCTGTAAGTTATTTTAGTTTTCAAACGAATGACATCTTGCTCATCCTTACAGGTTTGTAATGTCTTCAATCTTTCATCACTTTCCGAAGAGAAAGATTCTTTTTGAACCATACGTAGAGTTTTTATCTCAGCTTCCCGAAATTCAGTAGCCGTCAATTCGCCTTTACTCTTCTTATCAGGATTTAAACAATTATGCTTAAAGCGAAGAATCCAAGCAACTAAACGTATGATTTTTTCATAACTTGAAAAGTAGCTGTAATACCAGTTATTGTTGGATGGAAATTCAGGTTTAGTCAACATACAAGTAGACTTTGACCTTTCTTTCTGAATTTCTTCCTCATTCCAATCTTCATCGGAAGTGTTCATGTGGTTTCTAAATTCTGCTGAATCTTTCATCCAATGTGGGCCCTCCCACCATCTGATTAAAGCTAATTGCTTAGCCTTACAGCCTCTAGACGGCAAGTCTGCTGGATTCTTCTCACTTGGTATATGTTTCCATGATGAAGGACTGCTTAATTTCTGAATCTCTTGAACCCGATTTCTGACAAACACAGACCAGCTCTCATTTCTTGAGATCCAAGCAAGCACTGTTGAGGAATCGCTCCAGTAATATCGCTTCATTTCCTGCCAACCCAAAGCATCCACAACAGTTTTCGCCAAACGAGCGCCAATAGTAGCTGCTAATAGCTCCATCCTTGGTACAGTCGTATTCTTTAAAGGCGCAACTCGGGACTTGGCAGCAAGCAGAATTATTTCCCCTTGATCTTCTTTTTCTATCCTCAAGAATACTACTGCTGCGTAAGCATCTTTACTACCATCAACGAAAGTATGAATTGTGCATGCATGTAAGTTTTCTGGAGTTATCTGGATATGTCTTGGTATCTTAACATCATTTAAATATTTAAGTTCTTGAAACCATAATAGGAATTCTTTTTGTAAATCACCAGTTATTTCGTCATCCCAATTAATTCCTAATTTCCAAGCTTTCTGTAACATCAATTTAGGATAAAGCATTACCGGAGCAGTAAAACCAAAAGGATCAAAAATTTTATGAACTGCCGATAACATACTTCGCTTGGTAATCCTTTCTGTGTTGAAATCGTTTAGCCATTTCATGTTGACTTTTAATGTATCGGAAACCTTATCCCAAATCAGACCCAATACTTGGGTTTCCTTCTGGTTCGATGTTTCAGCGTGATCACCAGTGTATTCCCACTGCCTTAAATCAAAACCAGCATTTGCCATTATTTTCTTTGAGTCCGAGATAAATTTCTTTAGATCTTCTTCATTGTGCACACTAGTGGCGACATTGTCTACATAAAAACTATGCAAAAGCCTTTGCTTGAAACTTTCCTCAAAATTTGCACTATTTTTGATGTGATATTCAATTACTGATGATAAAAGAAAAGGGCTACACTTTACACCGAAAACGACTCGTGCATGCCTAAATACTTTAAGTTTCTTCTCTTTTAGATCTTTCCACCATAGAAATCGTAGGAAATCTCTATCCTTTTCACAAATGCTAATTTGAAGAAACGCTTTTCTAATATCAGCGGTTACACCAAATTTTCTTTCTCTGAAACGTAGGAGAATATCTGGAATAAGCTCAATCAAATTTGGGCCACACTGCAGACACTGATTTAAAGATGGATGGTTAGCCAACTTTGCTGAAGGATCGAAAACCGGACGGATAGGTGTTGTACTACTGGTCTCTTTAATAACTGGGTGATGAGGTAAGTAATTACCATAAGAGTTCACTTTGGTAGCAGGAACTTCTTCTATGATCCCCTCATTCAACCAGTCCATAAATATATTTTCATATTTTTCGTACATGTTCTTAGATAATAACTTAGAAGTTGTACTTTCCAAACGTCTTACAGCCAAACTCAAGTTATCTGGTAATACAGATGTGTCGTCAGCCCAAGGAAGACAAATTTCGTAACGACCATCCTTGTTAATTTTTACTGTCTCTAAGAAATGTTCCTTTGTTTGACGGTCAATCTCACTTTTAGATTTCTTTTCTATAGTATCTGTTATTCCGATCAAGTCCAATCTCCATAAGTTTGAGATATCAGCTTCATTTATGAACAAAGACGTCACCATCATTGCTAAATTATCTGTTGAGACTTCGGTGTGAGGCGCCTTGCCCATCAATGTCCAACCGAGGTATGTTTCTATGGCAACAAGACCAGATGTCAATACTTTTCTTTTGCCAGTTAACATCTTTCCCATAATATCAGCACCAATCAATATTTCGATAACTTCACGGCAATGACTTACATCAGATAATTCGATTCCATATTCTTTCAACTCTTTAATCCACGGACCATTAGTGACGGGTTGAATGTTTTCACATATAGTAATTTGATCCATCACTTCAAAATTACAGGTGAACTTCTCCTTCATATCCTTAACCTTTATTCTATAACAATTATGTTGGCATTCCTTTGTTGTAACTCCGCCAAACAATGAATGCATAATTTTTTCTTGACGAATGGGAGTATAATTCATCTCTTCTGCTATACTTTTCAAAATATAAGATTTTTGGGATGCTGAATCTAACAATAAACGAACTGTTTTTTGCTTGTTTTCGGAGATGAGTTTCACTTTTAAGGTTTGAAGGAATACTTTAGCACTTTCCTTATTAAAATTTGCCATGTTTACTTCACTACTGACTGAATTTTCTTCAACCTTTTCTTGTGCAGTTTTACCTTGCGAATCACGCAAATCGCACATCAAAGGCACATGCTTCTTAGAACAGATAATGCATCTTAAAACTGCTCGACATTTTTTCACTGTATGATTAGGTAACAAACAAGCGAAGCAGCAATTTTTATCCTTTACAATCTTTTGTATCTCAGTTAAACTCAATTTTCGAGCTGAAAAGCATTCAGAGCTCAAATGTTTGCCTTGGCAAAAAATGCATACTCTTTTGAAATCTAAAGCAGAAGACGTTGTCAATAAACCTGCAGCTGTCGATATCTTATTTCGCATATAGTCTGCACTTGCACTGTTTTTCCTTTTAGAATATTTATTATCTTCACGCTTTGTCAAACCGAAGCCCGCTACAGCTAAAGATATTCTCTCTTCACCTTCTACTTCCGTTTTCAAAAAATGCATCAGATTATTCAACCTTCCTTTAGCATCTGTATTAGAAGAAGAGAGATTCGAGCGATTCCAGGCCTTCAAAAAGTCTGCTGGGAAACAAGACTCAACCATAGGGTATAAAATGGAGGCATATTTATCAGTGGTAACACCTAATGTTTCTAGCGCCCGTAAATATGACTCAAGCTTATCATATAATGAAGTTAATGCAAATCTACCTTTTGTTTGCACAGATATTATCAATTTCAATAACTCTCGTACATACACTTCTACTAGAATATCTTCCCTGCCAAAACGAGCCTTTAAACTTTCCACTGCCTTTGAATAATTGGCGCCAGTTGGCGGGAAACTTTCAACAACTTCTCTTGCGCGTGAACCAGCGATTGTTGCTTGTACTAAATACTGGAACTTGTCCTCTGGGGCAATTTCATCATCTTTATCGATTTGTTCAAATTGGCTCCAAAAAGGCAACCAATCCTTAATTTCCCCGCCAAATTTCCTGAATTCCAGCTTAGGTAAAGTAAATTTTCGTCTCATAGTACTATTTTCATAATTACTTAAAATAGCATCAGTTTGAATTTGCCCAGATGATTGTATTCTCGCCAATTCTAAATCATGATTCAATCTTAATTTCTCTTTCTCCAGTTCTGCTTCTTTTTCCAGCTTTAATGCCTCAGCTTCTTTCCAAGCTTGTTCTTGTTTTTCTTCTTTCAAAGCTTGTTTTTCTTCTTTCAAAGCTTGTTCTTGTTTTTCTTCTTTCATTTTTCTTTCAGCTATAGCATTTTCTAAAATATCTTTCACAAATTCGGGATCCTTTTCATACTCTTTACTATTTAAAATCAGCTCTTTTAAGCTTGCTATTGTGAACGTCGAAGGCAAAGTCTCTCCAATCTCTTCGGCTACCCACTTCAAATCTTCTTTTTTAAATCCTTTAACGGTTTTAAACATGTTTTTAATCTTAATATAATCAAAATAATTTTACTTCACTTGAACGGTCCTGTCGCTATGGACTCCAGTATTTCTATGTAAAGCAACGGAATAAGCACCGCAAATTCCTAGCTTTTCTCTTACTAAATTAAACTGTATAAAAGCGGACGCCTATACTACTTGTTTACACTTTAAAATTATTAAAGTAGCATCTTTTATGCTCGTATAATAATTCCCTATAACATTAAACATAGTAAAATTATTCCTACGGTAAAAAGTAGTTCACTAAAATTAAGAACTCAAACTATATGAAAAAATGCAACTAACATCGTTGCTAACTTTATTCTGTTCTATTTCTTGAATTAAAAACCAAAACTGAGGATGCCACACGCATCACATAATCTTTACATTTTAACAAATTTTGAAGATAGCACGCGCTCATATTTTACATAAAAATTAAAAGCTTCAAATTCATTTAACTCTTTTTTTTTTCTTTGACATATTGTTGAGCACGTGAACTTACAAAAATAGAGGATAAATAATAAACAAATTTATACACTGAAATTGAAAATGGCTCAGTTATAACAGGGACGTTACACAATTATAAATGGAAACATTTCTCTACATGGTTGTGGCAAGTAAGCTGCTTCAATATTGTAGCAGCTTACTTACCACAACCATGTAGAGAAATGTTACCAGTTTTAATTGTGTAACGTCCCACGTATATGCCTCTGTTACACAGCTATAGCTGATAATATTTCTGAACATGGTTGGAGAAAATAAGTTCCCTCAATAATGTTGTGTATTCTTACACAACATTTTTTTACAGTGTGCGAAGCGAATCTCGTAATTTTTTGTCGGCAGGTAAAGGGTTAATCAATAACTACCACATTATATTACTGAGTTTTAAATGATTTTAGGAAATCCAAATAACAGTAAGATTTAATGATTAATAATAATATGATAACGAAACTTTACTTAATGACTTTTCATTTATTTTGCTACATTTACCAAAAATAAAGTGATACACCGAAAAAATAATATTTTAAAACACTTAGTACTTTGTTTTAAAACAAGTCATTGATAAATGTTGTTTTATATTCACATGAGATTTTTTTAAATCACTATTAGAGCAATGTACTTTTCATGAAAAAAAAAATACTTTTGATAAAAATAGTACTTTTACACAATTCCGCGATTTCCGAATGCGTTTCAAGAAATTTTCATCTGTATATAACCATGCGTTGCATTAATTTAAAATAGTTTTATTTCTAAAATAAAAGAAAATATGAATAATAAAAAATAGATAAAAGTACTAAGTAGTAATAAAAATTAGGTGTTACTCTACTCAACTTTCTGAATATTTATAATTAACGAAAGTTTAAATAAATTTAAATGAGAGAAATCATTAAGTATACAAAAGGGAAAATCATAATAGGTGTTCAGGTATCTCTTCCGAAGGTGATCCTTTAATGATCTGTAATGTAACCAAATGCTCTTGAGCGTCAGTGTTATGAACTGTAAATTGTAAGCTCACAATATCATACATATACGTACAGAATATATGTGTGTGTGTGTGTGTTTTAAACGATTTAATATTACTAAAACGAACTTTAAAGAGTTTGATCTCATAGATAATAAATGAAATAAATAACAAATTCTATGTTGTTTCCCGATAAAAAACTTAAGCCCAACTCATGTAAATATGTACAATTTTTGCGGTGTTAACCTAACTCATGGCTACCAATTTATATCTTAATAAAATATAGAGATCATATATTAAACGCGAGAGCGCTTCAAAGAATTTGAGTCTATAATCCATAATGATAAAGTTTTTTTTTTTTTTTTTTTTTTTTTTTTTGGGGGGGGGGGGGGGGTCTTTTAAAAAGAACTATAATTTCTACTCACCAAAATCTATACAAATGGTACGACGCACAGTGGATCGAACAATATTAAAAAACAGACATAAGATAAAAAATTACACTGTTAAGAAAGTAAATTTTTATCTCTAAATGCATATTTGTAGACCTGAAAATGTAAAAGGTTTTGTAAAGAAATGTGGTATCCCTTTCAGTGCAATATATTATACTAATTTAAACATAAATGTACCAAATATATATATATATATATATATATATATAAATGTTTTCATACATCCCTAAAATATCGTAATAAGCCTATGCTCACAGTCAACTGTACTTCGATCCACTGTGTTGCGATGACATATAAATAGCTTTTAACTTAATCAAATAATGCATTCAGATACTATAGCAAATAATTTGAATCCATTGGAACTGTATAACAATTCATCAAAATCTATACAGTTCATGCGACGGTGATATACCTATCAATCTTTACATCATTAGACTAACAAGGAAACATTCAAAAGGTGTCGTGTTCAAAAAATGTTGAAAAAAAAATATGTGATTCTACTCTTCATAAAACACCAGAAAGTGAAAAAATTTTCAGTTGAAGTGAATTACAGCGACCGCAAAAAATTATCAAAATTAAGCATATTTGGCAATTTCACACTGTTAGGCGATTGGTTTTGAGTACTTAGCGGAGAAGCAAAACACGGTTCTGTTCATACACGGCAATCTTGATGCTAACGAACACCTAACAGCGCTAATCGCCAAAAATGCTTAATTTTGATAATTTTTTGTGGTCGCTGTAATTCACTTCAGCCGATAATTTTTTCACTTTCTTGTGTTTTATGAAGAGTAGAATCACATGTATTTTTTTTTTTTCAATATTTTTTTAAGACGACACCTTTTGAATGTTTCCTTATAAGGCTTTTAGACACCAGAGGTCTAAAGTCTTTGCGAATCGAATACTATCCTGTAATATGTATAGAAGAATGTAAAAAATACCAATACAGCATACTTTCATGTAGCGATCTTTTTACTTTCTTCTATATGTAATATACAGAAAGTATTGGATTCGCGAAAGTTTTCGACCTCCGTTTTTTGACGGATCTACACGTTTTGGGATGTCCTGAACAAGAACTGATAGTTTTTAAACAATGTCTGTCTGTCTGTCTGTGGGTCTGTGTGTCTGTGGTTTCTTGTTTTCACCGTATCTCACGAACCAATGAATGCAATTCAACCAAACTTAGTATATAGTTGGACCCTGGCGGGGCATTATGCTGATTAGATTTCGGGATCAATAGCCCAGCAGGTGGCGCTGTGATCGCATTTTATGTAAATGTTTAACATGGCAGTATAGGACAAAATTTCGTATTTTTCCCCGTATCTCACGAACAAACGAATGAAATTCAACCAAACTTGGTATATAGTTGGAACCTGACGGGGTATGGGGCTGATTAGATTTGGGTATCAATCGTCCAGCAGGTGGCGCTGTGATCGCAAAATTTCGTATTTTTCACTGTATCTCACGAACCAATGAATGAAATTGAACCAAACTTGGTATATAGTTGGACCCTGATATGGAATGGTGCCGATTAGATTTTGGGATCAATCGCCCAGCAGATGGCGCTATGATCGCATTTTATGTAAACTTTTAACATGGCAGTATAGGACAAAATTTCGTATTTTTCCCCGTATCTCACGAACAAACGAATGAAATTCAACCAAACTTGGTATATAGTTGGAACCTGACGGGGTATGGGGCTGGTTAGATTTGGGTATCAATCGTCCAGCAGGTGGCGCTGTGATCGCAAAATTTCGTATTTTTCACTGTATCTCACGAACCAATGAATGAAATTGAACCAAACTTGGTATATAGTTGGACCCTGATATGGAATGGTGCCGATTAGATTTTGGGATCAATCGCCCGGCAGATGGCGCTATGATCGCATTTTATGTAAACTTTTAACATGGCAGTATAGGACAAAATTTCGTATTTTTCCCCGTATCTCACGAACAAACGAATGAAATTCAACCAAACTTGGTATATAGTTGGAATCTGACGGGGCATGGGGCTGATTAGATTTGGGTATCAATCGTCCAGCAGGTGGCGCTGTGATCGCAAAATTTCGTATTTTTCACTGTATCTCACGAACCAATGAATGAAATTGAACCAAACTTGGTATATAGTTGGACCCTGATATGGAATGGTGCTGATTAGATTTTGGGATCAATCGCCCAGCAGATGACGCTGTGATCGCATTTTATGTAAACTTTTAACATGGCAGTATAGGACAAAATTTCGTTTAAATGTACATAATGAGCGTTATTTTAAACTTGTGATTATAAAATTAATAGGAATTATTGATAATAGTAGTAGTTAACTACAAAAAAATTTTGTGCATGTGGGGGCACCGGTCCCCCCCCCCCCCCCCCGGGGGGAAAGATCTCGTCAATTCCTTTAAAACGAATGGTTGAAGTATGAATCTGTAATAATTTAAAACAAAGTTATCGATTTTTTTTACTTTTAACAAAAAAATTTTTTTTTTTCTTTTTTACGAAATTTAACCAGACTTGGTATTTAGTTGGTCCCCGAGATTACTGGTGCTGATTACATTTGGGGATCAATAGCTCAACAGGTGGCGCTGTGATCGCATTTTTTCTAAATTTTTAACATGGCAGTACAGGATAAAATTTCGCATAAATGTACATAATGAGAGTTATTTTTAACTTGTGATTGTAAATTTAATATGAGTTATTGATAATAGCAATAGTTAACTAGGAAAAAATTTCTGTGCATGTGGGGCATCACTCCCCCCCCCCGGAGGGGAAGTACCTTTAAAACGAATTGTTGAACTATAAATCTGTGATAATTTAAAACAAAGTTATCGATTTTTTTTTACTTTTAACAAAAAAAAAAAAAAAAAAAAAAAAAAAAAACTGAAAAAAAAAAAAAAAATCTTTTTTTTTTTTTTTTTTTTTTTTATAAATATTGTTACTGATTGAATATGTCCCTAACAGCACAGTTAGGCTTAACTTATCCACAGTACATCTTAAGGACGTTTCTGGGATGTCTTTTCATCCAGAAGACATCTTGAAGATATCCTGGAAGCGATGTGCTGTCTGGGTGTATTACTTTTAACAAAAAAAGAACTTAGAAAAAAAATCGTATTTTTTTTTTTTTTTTTTTTTTTTTTATATTGTTACTGATTGAATATGTATATAGGAAAATATAGAAGAAAGTCTTGTGGTGGCCACAACATACTAGTTTACATTGAAATGGCTCGTGAATTATAAAAAACGTCAATGAACATCCTAGAAAAATACAGTAATATAATGTAAATGTATTAATTAAAATATAATTTTTGTTCTTTTTATTTGAAACACAAAATAATTTTACACATTGTTGACTAAGAATATATATATATGCATACGTTCATTTACTAAAATTCTTTTAGATAAAAAAAAAAAGTTAACGTTCAGCAAGATACAAGTCCATATTTGATGATTTTATCTCGTATCTCCTCACACAAGGTATTTTTAATTCTAAACTATTATAATTTTACATGAGTACGGACATAATTACGTTGTTTTCCTAGAAATACATCTGCAATAATTAATTTAAGTGCACCTATTAGGCGCTGGAATAAGTTCTCGTTTTTATTTATTTATTTATTTTATTTATTAGTGCTAGAGGCCTATTTCAGTCGGTACAGTTGTCGAATTTTTATAATACACTCTTAATAGTGCTAAGAGGGCCTATTTCAGTCGGTTTCTTGAATGGGGATTTATTGAATGAAGTCCCCCCAAGGCACAACTTTGACATGAGTCCCCCCCCAAGGTACCCCTATTTCAGTCGGTACAGCGTTGTCGAATTTTTATAATACACTCTTAATAGTGTTAAGGGCCTATTTCAGTCGGTTTATTGAATGGGGATTTATTGAATGAAGTCCCCCCAAGGCACAACTTTGACATGAGTCCCCCCCAAGGTACCCCTATTTCAGTCGGTACAGCGTTGTCGAATTTTTATAATACACTCTTAATAGTGCTAAGGGCCTATTTCAGTCGGTTTATTGAATGGGGATTTATTGAATGAAGTCCCCCCAAGGCACAACTTTGACATGAGTCCCCCCCCCAGGCAGAACTTTGACATGAGTCCCCCCCCCAAGGTACAACTTTGACATGAGTCCCCCCCAAGGCCCAACTTTGACATGAGTCTCCCCGAGGCCCAACTTTGACATGAGTCCCCCCAAGGCCCAACTTTGACATAAGTCCCCCACAAGGTACAACTTTGACATGAGTCCCCCCCAAGGCACAGCTTTGACATGAGTCCCCCCCAAGGCACACCTCCCCCTCAGGGAAAAAGAGAAAAAACGTTGTTTTGCGGCTATAAGACAGTTTGGACTTCCAACGTTATTTGTTACAGTATCTGCAGCTGAAGCACATTGGTTTGATTTATTGAAAACTTTATCATGGAATTTAGATCGTCACGAATTAACTAAAGAAGAATTTGTCGATATTAACAAGTTTAGCAGTAGGCCTCTGGCACTAAATTAAAATCTGTCAATGTCAGATTTTCATGTTTTAAATAATGAAATAATGTCGTGTCTGTGTAATTTTTTTTTTTTTTTTTTTTATTTATTTATTATTTTTGTACGACACTTAGTGTCCTTGCTTTTGAGTCATTCTTAATACTTTCAAACGTTTCGAAATTGTTGTGTCATCTATATCTATACATAATTATTTTGTGAATTGTATAGCGTTTGACATGGATCTTCATTAAGTAATTCCTCCAATTCTTTGCCTTCAAACTTTTTCGGTGCGCCAGAGCATTGTTTATCTCTAAGATCAAAATCATAATTTTGAAGCGTCGAAACCAGTCACTGCATGTCGCTTCTGACAGAGCATACTTACCGTAAGTCTCAACAAGAATTCTGGATGTTTCAGCTGCAGATTTCTTTTGAATAAAATAGGTGCAATAAAATTCTCCACAGATACTCTTTATTTAACACAAAACTCGACATTTTAAAACTAAGACAAAAAAAAAAAAAAAAAATGTTGTTTATACTGTGACAAAATTACATACACTAAAGTTCAAACTTGCCGATAATACTTCCTTGTAGACCATCTGAAATTACGTTTACGTAGTTCTGGTAATGATATCTGTTAGGATACAGCTAAAACTTATTCAAGGTTCTAATCTATATGATATTTCTCTAACGTGGACCAGTTACAATTATATTTTGTAGAAAGGATACGATAGTGACAATAAAATACGCGAGGATAAAAAATAACATACAAGTAATATTTAAGCAAGCGGACTCAGTTCAGTAATCTTAAAAAAAAAAAAAAAAAAAAAAGACATATGTTTGCTTAGATATTTTTATAGAAAATTTTATTTTTTTAAATTGCATCTTTACAATCCTTCCAAGCGTCTTTTTAAACCCAGCAATACTTTAAATATATAAACAAAATACCAACTTTCGTCATAAATTGACTGATAAACGCAATAATAAAAAGTATAATCAAAATAGGTACTAAGTGTTTTTCACAAAAAATTATGCCAAAATGAATAAATAATAAAAAAAATAAAATAAAACAAAAGCGATATTGCCAACATGGCTGCAAAAATTTAAAAGTCGCCATAGGAGTCCTTTATTAAAGCTGTCGTGCCTGGGGAAATATGAAAACTGGGTCGTCAAACATTAATTTTATTTTAAAACTTTTCTTTGAATGATTTGGTTTAACTATCATTAGCGTTTCCTTCCACAAAATCTAATAGTAATTTTGCTTCTGGTGAATTAAAATTTTAATTGGATGTTGAAATTGGTATAAAACTTACAAGTTTCAAATTTTAAAGGTAAAGAAATAAAGAAATAAACTGAGAAAATTTCGCATGGGTTTGCAAGTGTTTAAATATTTAAATTAAATGTTAAGAAGCAAAATTGCATGTTTTAACTTGCAAGAATGAAAGCTATAATTTACGTCCAAGAAACAAAATGTTTCATAAGAATAAACTTTTCTACGATGTTTTTAAAGAAATTAATACATGTCATTCAAGAAGATTTTCAATATTTTTAATAATATTTAATTCATCGGATACTTCAATTAGTAGAGCACTGTCATGCTGTGTCATAGATCTCAGGTTAGAATTCTGACTAGTCACTTTTCGCTGTTGTTAAAAATTATTTGATTTTTGCTCAAATATGTATGAGATTTTGAAAATTTTATTTTGAATAAAAGGAAAATATCTGAAAAGGTGAAATTTAAATATTCTTACGCAAAACAAAATCTTGAAGTAATTCTTGGTGTTTTACACTATTTTGTACGCTTCAAAATATTTTATGCCCTTTTGAATTTTATTTTCAACTAGCAGGTTTCGCCCGCTTCGCCCCCTATTTTTAAATGAATCACTATAATTACTGAATTCTCAAAATTTTATTAATTTTTATCACGTGAAAGAAAAAGCGAAACAAAATCTGATTTGTAAAAATGTCGATTTGTAAGTATCGAAAACCTCTATGTACCAATTTTGAATGATCTAACTCTATTTTATTTTTTTTACCCCTTCGCCCCCCCTCCCGTCCCTCCTAATAACATTACACTTTCGAAAATATCCCCATTCGAATTGCAGGCCTATAAAACCAATCTGTACCAATTTTGAACGGCCTAACTGCATTTCTATTTGTTTTTGCCCATAGTCCCCCCCCCCTTACCGCCCCTCCTAATAATTTTACAAATTCAAAAATATCCGCATTCGATTTTAAGTATCGAAAACCATTTGTGTACCAATTTTGAACGATCTAACTCTATTTTTATTTTTTTGCTCTCCCATCCCCTCCCCCTTCTCGCCCCTCCTAATAACTTTACACTTTCGAAAATATCCCCATTCGACTTGCAGGCATTTAAAACCTATCTGTACCAATTTTGAATGCCCTAACTGTATTTCTATTTGTTTTTGCCCATAGCCCCCCCTTACCGCTCCACCCCCTTACCGCACCTCCTAATAATTTTACAAATTCGAAAATATCCGCAATCGATTTGTAAGTATCGAAAACCTCTATATACCAAATTTGAACGATCTAACTCTATTTTTTTTTTTTTTGCCCTCCCCCCTCTCCCCTCCCCCTTCTCTCTCCTCCCCCTTCTCTCCCCTCCTAATAACTTTACACTTTCGAAAATATCCCCATTCGACTTGCAGGCTATTCAAACCAATCTGTACCAATTTTGAAAGGCCTAACTGTATTTCTAATTGTTTTTGCCCCTGCTGCCCCTCCCCCCCTGCTGCCCCACCTGGGGGCTGAATTTTTAAAATTCCAGAAATTGGTTTTTAGATATTTGTATTAGCTATATTTTATAGCAAAAATTTCACGTATATCTGTTATTTTTTGTTTGAGATATATAGGATTATGCGAAATCGCGTTTTACGCATGTGAAATCCCGTTTTGCCCCCCCCCCCCGCCCCTCTTGGGGACCGAATTTCGAAAATTCTAGAAATTGGTTTTTAGACATTTATATTAGCTATATTTTAAAGCAAAAATTTTACGGATATCTGTTTTTTTGTTTGAGATATGAAGGATTTTTTTAATTTAGGTTTTGCCCCCCTACCCCCCCCCCTTGGGGGGCGAATTTTTTCAATTTTTTTTTTTCCTAAACCATCCCTGACCTATAAGGAAAAAAACAAAAAAAGAATGATCGAAATCGGTCAAACCGTTTACGATTTTATAAAGGACATACAGACAAACATTCATTTTTATATATATAGAAGACTATGCATCACATGTCAAAACGTTTATTTTACTCCATATTACCTTTTTATGAAAGTTTGTCTTAAATTCTTTTATACACCTTATGGAAATTCTCATAAAATTTCATATATTATGAAACTATTCAACATATGAAAAAGTACATCACAGATTAATTAGTTGCACTAATTAAGATAAACTGTATAGAAGTACTCATGCTGACGCCTCAATATTGAAATAGTTTATCACTATGTAATTGTCTTTAAAGATAAAGCCGTCGTTGCTATGACAACAATGTGTTTTAGATTTTTCTAAATACATTCAATAAAGATTATGACTGGAAAACGTATTTGATATATTCGAATATTTAATAAGTTCCGAATTCAATAATGTCAAAAACACTGACAAAAGAGTTTTAAAGAAGAAATTTAATAATTTGATGAATTAAAAGGAAAATTTCAAATAATAAAATGTAATATACGTAAGAAATATCACAGAATTTTTTTTACTGTAAAAAAAAACAAAAATCGATTTCTATAAAATAAAATAAAGAAAAGAAGAAAATCGTGTTACAAAGCATCAGTTTAAAATACCATTTAGATATAATATATATTTTAAATATTTAAGATGCAGATTTCAAGATTTCAAGCTGTAATTTTTAAAATAGTTATCATAATCTAAAAATTATGGTCATTACGTTTGTGAAACGACGGAAATATGCAATATTTTATTCAGTGAAAGGTAAAAAAGAAAATAACAGAAAGTTGAAAATTCAAAATTGCCGGTGGCTAAATCAGCACAGGTCAACGAAGAAAGTTTTTTCTTCAAAGTTATGTATTTTTCTGGGGATATTTTGGATGCTGATGAAGGAAAAACTATTCAAAAATTTACATCACGTACAGTTTTGACAAAAACATGAGATTGTTTGAGCTTACAGTTCCCCTTTTCCAACTGCCATCTAAGTTATTTCCAGGAAAAACTGGGTGATGTGAGTAAAAAATAAGGAAACCTATTTCATCAAGACATCAAAGAAATGTAGAGGTGGTATCAAGCTATCAAAAAGGATGGAGTGTTAACTTGTTAGTAGATTATTGTTGGGTGCTGCATAGAAAATCCCCCCCCCCCATTTTACAAGGCCCTTAAGCAATACACAAAGTACAAAACTCTAAAGGGTGTTTCGATGTAAAGATACACATTTAAAAGATAATGTTTAAATAATGTTCTATTTTAATGTATTTTATACAATAATTGTTTCGACTTTGCTGTAGTGTCTATGGGTGAATTCTTCCGATCCTTACTTTGTGAAAATTTATTTCGTGACAGGAAGGAAAGACAATCATTTCTGAATTAAGTGCATCAAAACATATTAGAAACACCAAACGCAGTCCACAAAGAAATTGAAAAGTACGATTTCGGAGACATATGATATTAGCAAGTAAATTTTCTTCCCTATACTGAGAAAAATTTCTGTAACTAACATCTAGAATCTAAATTGTGGCTCTAGTAAAAATAGTTCTATGCCATCCTTATAAATTGTTGTCCCCTTTGAAAGCAAGTTCTAGAAATTTCTATTAGAATTCAAAAGTGTTTGCCTGTATTATCAAGGTCAAACTTAATTAAAAATCTCTGCAAATCAATGCGAACTTAAGAGGCGAGTTTTATAAACTATAATTTTGGTTCATGACCCAATTCTAGAAAATCCAGCGAGAATTTCTCCCAATACAAAGGATTCAGAATATTGCTTCACCATCTAGAAATGTATAGACTAGAAACTCTCGATCATTTTGTCTATTCAGCTTATCGGCTTGCCTTATACGCATAGCTAGGAAACTTATATCTCTAGTTTAGGAATATAGAAAATGACCACTTATTTGTTCTAGATGAAGGCGGTATATATATTTTTTTCTCAGTGTGAGAAAGACGACATGTATTTTTTGGTAGTCTGTACATACAGCTATATACATATATATATTAACTAATAGAAATAATTTACAGAAAAATAGAGTTAATTAGAGCTGAATAAATATCATCTTATTACTCTTTGGCAAGAAAAAAAAATATTTACATTCTTTACCATTGTATATCAAAGAGTTATACAAACTGAATGAAACATCCCTAGAACAGAAAATCAGGAATAGGAAGAAAATTAGAAACTTCTAATGGCATTTGATCATAGTCCTGTAAGATAATTCAGTTTTCGGATATTTTATGTATATAAAATAAACTAATTTGTATTTTATTCTTTATCACATAATACATAAGCTGACTGTATATTTTCCTGCTTATATTAAGTAAAATATTTATCACCTATTATATTGTCGTGATTTTTAACAGTTAAATTATTTTATCATTTTTTATCAGTTACATTATTTCAAAAAATAATAATAAAAATTGTGTGTGTGTCTCTTAAAAAGAAGAGTAAGTTTTATATTAATCAAATTCTATACAAATCGTACGATGGTTATGAGTTATCTTTAGCTTTAATGAAACATATTTAACAAAATATTTAACAAAATTTTTAAAAACTATATTGTATTTAACAAAATCCAGCATAAGGAACTTATAAAGCTCATTTAAGTAAGTGAACTTTAAAAATATGTTCGGTGTAACAAGCCAAACACTTTGATCATCAAAAACATTTATTTAAAGAAAATAAGGTTAAACAACAAGAATTATTGACATTCTTTTCATTTATAAATATAATGTTTTTCCATGAATATTTAATTTTAATTACATTAATTTTTAAAATATTAACATAATTATCTATTGAATTTTAGCTATGAAAGAAATTTGTTATTTCAAAATTAGTTCTAAAAACTTCGTAAAATTATCCCGTGCTTTCCTTTCTAGTGATACGTTTTTAAATTTGTCTGTTGAATGAAGCTGAAACTTCCTTTTTATAAAATGCAATTTTTATATTCTTTAATCACATATAGCTTAAAGCTATATATGATACATATGCGTTAATATAACCTAATTACAAAACTTTGTATCGCAATATTTCTAAGTAGAAAATAATACAGGTATCAGTATGTATGTAAACATATAAAAGGGATAGATCTTTTGAATTTTAAACATTCACATAAATAGAATTTAAAGAAATTTAAGGGATTATACCATTTTAAAGTAAAATACCTTGCAGCAATTTATATTTACACTTATTTACATTTGTCTATTATTTGAAACTGAACTCTAAGAAAGATATTTAATGCATATTGCCGTTTGGTGTTTGTTAATTTTATTATTTTTTTTAAAAATACAACTTCATATATTTCAGGTACAGAATTTTAACATTCTAAAGCACTTAAACCAAACAAAGATTCTATCCTTTTTTTTTTTTTTTTTTTTCACAAACCTCTCTTTTCAATATTCAAATATTAACACCATTCAAGACGAAACTTGATTCATGATTAAATATTTGCTTGTTTCAAGATTATGAGCAAATATTTGCCTTGAACTTTTAGAAATCCATTTTTTTAAAAAGAGTTATGTTAAGATAATGTATCATACGTTAAAAATGTTAATTTATTGAATCCTTAGTTTTAAACTTTGTTAATGTAATTAACTTTTCCATTAATCCAATTTGTCTACTATTAATGTTGTATATAGGGATATTCTTTTAATGTTTTTTGACCGTAATTATAATTTTTTAAATTATTTTTTTTATACATATTTAAAAATGTTTTTAGATACATTTAGTTATTTCATTTATTCTATTTTTTACTTAATTAATGCATTAGTCATAAATTCCATGTTTATAAACTAATAATGAAAGTAATAATACGTATTTTTATTAAAATAGTGCGAAATAGATATTTAAAAAATATTTTTAACTATAGTTATTCTGACTTTCTTTCAAACATTGTTTGGAATGGATTATGTCATTAAACGAATAATTTAAAGGTAGGGGAGTGGAGGGTACTATGGAATACCGTTTACATTTCTTATATACAAAACAGCTTAACTTGTTTTTAATAAAATTCCCAAAATCATGATGAGTAGATGTAGTGTAATTATTTGTAATGAATTATCACTGAAAAAAAAAAAAAATTACTGTTATAAAAAGTTTACCTGGAAAAAAAAAGTTACAAATGGTGGTTAATATGAAATAGTCGTTTAATATGCAATAGGTTGTTTAAACCATAGAAAAACTAATTAGACTTCATAAAATATAGTTATTTTAACTATAAAGACTATATTTTTAAGATTATATGGAAGCCATTTCTGCTTCGAGTCTATTTACAAAAGTCACAGATGTAATCTTCGTTCTCTGCTCCGATAGAGTCAGAATAAGCCCACAGAGAACAGCTGAAACACTTAATCCAAATTTTCCCTCGTTCATTTTCGGAGAATTTTCCGTTACAGAAGATACATTCAGCGTCTTTATTTTCTGGTTCTTTAGTTGAATATATGAAATCAATTTATGTAATACCTAGTATTCCTAATACCCGACATCTTGGAAAATGCATTTTTAAATTAATGACAAAATATTTTAAGCTAAAAAACGGCCAAAGTATAACAAACTACAATTCTTTGAGTATACATTATGCTTAACATCAATGTTCAAATCACACGTGTACTAGTCAGTTTAAATGTTTGAAAACTTACCTGCAAAAACTCTTGAAAATAACAAAACACACTTGTTCTGTAGGGAATGGTACGAGAACAACAAGCGGCCGCTTCATACTGCATTGCATCATCTTTCTTATGTAATTCATGGTATTTCCACGAGATAACAGTATCAATCAGAGCCGAAACCTCGGTATTCCCTATTTCCTGAGAATTCCATAATACCCTCTTCTCCTCTATATCTATTGAAATTAACATATCCGTTCTCTAGTTTTGTTTTAGATAAGATACAAACTGCATTAGACGTTACTTTCACAACCTTTATCAAAGCTCATAATTCCATTGCAAAAATATTTTAAATGAAATAACTAAGCTATGCCGATGTCAAAATTTATATAAAAAACTACAACAATAATGACATAATTTTGTTTTTAAATCGTTTAAATTATTGAGTTATTTTACTTCAAAGTATCAACTTGTTCGTTTTCCTTACAAAAATTTCTGTCTCTATACGAAATATATATTTTACAGGAAATCTGAGTACGTATCTCGTGGTCTTTTTATTTCCATATGCGATTCAAAACTGGTTCCTACTTTCACATATATACTGCAATCAAACGTTGGTTAATAAGTCATCACTTCCATAATTAGATATCCTACTTCTGTATTAGCATTCTTCAAAAAATATTTGATATTTGTTGCACTTAGATTGTTGAGCATTTCGTTTATTTGCTTTGCGATGTATACTAAACAGCTATAGCTTGTGAAATAGAAAAACATGTTTGAATAATTCATAGGTTTATATATATATATATCCTTCTAGCGGGCGAGCTGCTTATACGAACATGAAAGGTTTTCACATACACTACTGTAAAATATGTATTTTAAAGTATCTGAATATTTTAATTATACTATAACCATTTGAAGATTAATAAGAACATTCAGTTGGAACTTTTATTCATTAAAACAAAACTGAAAGAATGAAACTGAAAGCGCAAAATCAATATAAAAAAATCAAAGAAACATCGGAATTATAAGTTAATTAATTTTAAAAATATTTAAAATAATAATGTTTAAAACAAAAACAACAAACAATCGTTTTTAGCAGTGAAAAAAAAATCAAATATAACAAAACGTTACATGAAAGGTCGCGCGTATTTTTCAAATACAAATAGCAAATATTCAGCTTCATATCATTGTCTCGAGGTTCAAAAGATAACTAAAAATAGATCAATATATACTGAGTGAATAGCCAAAGATAAGTGTTTCAAATGCTCTCTGACTTTAAGATATACAACGAGATTTACCACAAGTGTATCTCTCAGATACGCGCGCCCGTTGGAAGGTTAAATATATATATATTTGCACCTAAAAGAAGACTATTTCGCTATTGTACTTATGGCAATTTGGTATTATAGAATACCAACTATTCCACATTATTTTTATTTTTATTTATTTTTTATTATTTTTATTTTTTTACTTAAACGTTGATATTTTTTTCGATACTGTTTATTATCAAATGTAATTTCAAAATAAAATATTTATATTGCAATTATTCCTGATTTTCTATAAAAATACGTTATTTTATATTATCCTTTAAAAAAATAGGTATTCCATATTTCCTTTGATAACTATTCCATGTAGCGCAACTGGTCCATATTAATCGAAAAACATTTTTTTTTCATAACTAAAATTTTTGCATGTAAACTCTATTTTTTGTAACATAAAGCTAACAAAACCCATTATCAATACTTGAAAGTTTGCAATAGTCGAATCCACAATGATCCAAAATGCTTAAGTATATTATTGTGAGTTCAAATGAAAATGGTATACCAAATTTTCCTACTTTTTCTTGTATATCACATTGCTTTTACAGGAAAATTAATAGTCGTCTTATTTGTTAAATCAATTTTATATGTCATCTAAACACATTACTTAAAAAAAGATTATATAATGTCTGTAGTAGTGAGTAATGGAAGTCGTGTAATTGTTTCACACTTGCTTTTCTATCTTTCTTTTTTTTTTTTTAACGTTTTCCAACAAGGCTGAAAGTGTTAATGAGTTCTGCTGGTCTGTTTGTCCGTCTGCCTGTCTGTCCGCGCTCTAATTCCCGTAAATATTCAAAGAATTTCTTGAAAATAATATATGTTATTCAAGTTCACTATCAGATGTTTCTTATTGAAAATGGATTGAATAACTCTACTTGTTTGTGTAAAGGGACACCCGAAAGTATTCCAAAGCATTGTGTTCTATGAGAAGTATGTCTATAAACCATATTTTAATACCTTTACTTTACACAAATCTTAATGAAATTGAAATATATTATTCAAGTTTACTATCGAATGTTTTCTATGGAAAATGGAGTAATACCATCACTGATTTATGTACAAGGATATTGAAAGTGTTCCAAAGCTTTGAGTTATATGAGATGTATTTCTATAAACCAAATTTTAATAATTTTAATTATCTATTTAGTACAATTCTTAATGAAATTGTTATTCATATGCACAAAAGAATGCTTTCTGTAGAATATAGTATGATTAGCATTAAGATTTACGGGGTAACACAAAAATCTTCAGTTATTTAAGGGCTATTATTGGACATTTGGTGGAATTACACCCTCGTTTACATTAAGCGTTTTCAACATTCTCTAAAAAATTTTAAGTGTGACTATGATTTCAATTTGTGCAACTGTCAGTTCAACAGTTTATCATCTTATCTGTCCGTCTGCCCGCCTCCAGTGTCCGTAAATATTTTCAGAATTTTTAAAGTATTATATATGTTATTCAAGTTCCCTATGGCGTGTTCTCTATTTGAAATAGCATTAATAGGTTCTGTACAACTGGTTTGTGTACAGGGACACAAAAAAAAAAAATAATAAAAGTCAATGCATTGCGTTTTATGGGAGACGTTTTTATAAATCCTATTTAAGTAACTTTCTACTGTAAAATATATAAAGAAATTGACATTTAGTGTTAAAATGCTAAAATAATGTTTTGTACAGAGCATGATATGGTTAACCTTCAGATTGACAGGATTACACTAAAATATTCAGATAGATTAAGTTCTGCAACTAGAATTTAAGGTGCATTTTCTTTTGCGTTAAGCACTTTTAACCAAAAATATTTAAGAGTGATTACAAATTTAGTTTATTTATCTGTATGCCTTTTAGCCCTTCTACCTGTCCGTTGTGTGATATCGGAGGCAAAAATCATTGAAAGTTATAGGATACAACAAGTACGTACAGTTGAAAAGTGTTAATAATCAGTGTGTGCCGCAGGATTTTTCGTTTTTGTTTTTCCTGCTCAATTGCATGAATTTCAATTTATGATAAATGATTGTTAATGAAAAATCTCATTATTATTCTTTAAACGTTTATTATTACTGTATCTGATGTATATATTTTCTTACTTAATTGATTACTTGTGCATCCTTGATTTTTTTTCATTTTTAGCATGACCACTGATTTTTATTTTCTTCATAAATTTTGCATTATACAAATGAAAGAAATTTCAAATCTTTTCATGAAAGTTACGTTCATATGGAAAATGTACATAAAAACAATTTTTAGGGTAAATAATTTGCCAAAAAGAAATTAAAACTGAAAATCATTTAGATTTGAAACATTGGTAATCTTATTGAAAATAAACTATTATAAAAGTCTGTCATGCAATAAAACTTTTTTGCCCTGATTTTAGATTGCTTAGGATTTTCTTTTTTTTTTTAAAGATATTTATTGTTTTGTAGAGAAACCTTCATCTACAAGGGGTTTCAAAGCCCAAACAATTCAGAGGAGGTAGGGTACCTTATAATGATTGAAAATTGTACAAGAATTCATAGCCGTAAACGTCATTTTAACCATTTAAGAATTAGATTCTTTTGGTTAATTTTTAACCGTAAAACACACAAATGCACTTGGCTTTTATATATTGCATTTTTAACTAAACGATTTTAGATGTTAATGTTTACATGAAAAGAGGTGACATCCTCTTTAACCATATTTCTTGCAAACATATTTCTTGCCTCTGCGCATGAGCTAATTCAACAAGTTCAGTGTTAAAATAGGGGTAATAACACTTGTTGAGAGAAAATTAGCAATGAAAGAGCGCTTAATGACTGGATGTTTACCAAGCCCCAACTGTTGGCCAATTTGGCACCCCTCAAAGCCTTTAGATTCATTCTCTATGCTAGGCGCAGGAAACGTGGTTGCATTATATCAAGATTATACTATATATATACACTATATTCCACCAAGGACTAGGACCTCGTATAGTTAATCAGCTTTAACATAACGTGGCACTTTCTTATGAATCAAATTTACTGATATTGCATAATGTAGAAGCTGTGTTACGAAGTGTGAGACAAGAAAGCTCTCTTTGTCGGAAGATAAAAACAGAAATTGGATCAGAATAATTTTTTTAAAAAAATACCTGATGCATAAATTTTAGGGAGGTTCCATGACATAAAAGTTGCTATATATCTAGCTACTAAAACGTAAACATTATGGAAGAGCAATGTCACCTGATAGGTGGTATATACATTTCCATCCTTTTAAAATGAATATCAGTTAAATTCAAAGGGCAATTCTGTGTATTTTTTCTTCAGTTAAATTGTCCACACCTTAATCGTGTTAAAAAGACAAATACACATTTACAGTGTTGCAAAATTTAGGGACATTTTTATTCAATATCTACCACTAAATTTTAATTGTAACGGTTGCCTAATCACTTCGAAGATTAATCGCCTATTACGAATATCAATTATCACTTCTCAAAATCATTGGTAATTAATGAATATAAACGTCTCTAAATTTGGCAACACTACACATATTCTAAAAACAATCATATGTGTTTACAAATGTCAAGACTTATAAATCCTTCAAAAAAGTATATTAATAATCGAATTTAATGCATTCATATAGATATAACACAAACTAAAAATACCGCTGTACAGTACATATATAAAAAATATTCCTACTTGTCATTCCTGATAAAAATCAGAATATATCGTGTCTATAATACTTCTTTTTTCACGGACCCAAGTCGAAAGGTAAGAACATTTTTATAGCTTCTTTCGGCTTATATACTTTTTTCAAGTTCAGTAACCTTATATACGTAAGAGCGATGCACTAGAGGGGTTTCTAATAGTTTTCATTCCTTTTAATATATCAGACTAGTAATGTAACACTGACACTTTTCCTATAAAACTAAATTCAATAGTACCCTTTACATTATTGAGATAGAATCAATACAAAAAGCCGAGAATTCGAGATCAATGTATGGTAAACTATTAATAATTCTCTTCAATGCATTGATATATAGTAAGTAGACAGACTAAAAAAAAAAAAATTTTTTCAATAAATCATTCCATATTTTGTTATACCCCGTGACAAAAAGATAGGTACAAAGGGTTTTTGCTTTGCTTTTTCATAAGATAACATTATCTAAATTGTGCTTATCATTTATTATTATCATAAAATAGCACTATTCCCGGACTAATTTTTGTTTTAAGACTAATTTAGAAAAGTTTTAAGACTAATTTTTTTCTAATTTAAGACTACACTCCGCGACAAAAAGATAGGAACAAAGGGTTTTTTTGAATTTTTCATAAAATAATATTATCTAAATTATGCTGATCATTTATTATAATAACGAAATATTATCATATCAAAAACACATTAAATATTTGAATCATATTCAAAATATTCATATTCAAAATAGTCATATTCAGAAAAAAAAAAAAAAAAAAAAAAACCTTTGTTCCTATCTTTTTGTCGCGGTGTGTAGTCTTAAAATAGAAAAATTTTAGTCTTAAAATTTTTCTAAATTAGTCTTGATACGAAAATTAGTCCGGGAGTAGTGTTATTTTATGATAATAATAAATGATAAGCACAAATTAGATAATGTTATTTTATGAAAAATCAAAGAACAAACCCTTTGTACCTATCTTTTTGTCACGGGGTGTACATACATTTTTTGTACAAACGATTTTTTAAGTATTTCTTACGTTTGAAATACGAAAAAAAAAAATTTCCCTAATTACGAGCATTTTAATTTACACGTAAATTACAAAAATAAATCGTAGAATTAAGTTATTTCTTTACATACTACATATCTTGCTTAGAAATAAAACTAGAAGACTTTGACACGATCGAAACAAATCCTACCTCAATTTTTAAAATTATTAATTCTTAAATATTTTAATAATTTATTAAAGCAATTACAATTTTGTTTATATACTTTATTTATTTTTTTATTTAACAAAAATATAATAAAATATATTGCGTTCAAATTATTGATATGGAATGGTAGCGAATTATTGCATCAAGATTGTATAAGATATTTAAAAGATAACAAGGTTAAATTCCACATCTTTTAAACGTCTTTCAAAATGGTTCAGAAGTAATTTGTTCGACAGTCACAGCTTGATTTCTACAATACATCTAGCTTTAATAGATTCAAATATAATGCTCACCAGACCAAACATTTTCACAATCTATTGTAATCGTGTACATAGCCGTGTAATGTAAGTTTAATTTTAATACACATTCCAAATTACATCAAATTTACGAAATGATATTTGCTTAACTCTCAGAAATTAATTTCTGAACATCCATGTAATTGAAACGAATGAAACAAATGTGTTCAATAGGGTAAAGTACTTTTCTTCACTTGAAGAAAAGTTTCTACAAAAACCCTTATTATACAAAACCCTTATTATACTTGATCCCTTATTATACAAAACTTATATCTAAACATCCCTTAAACTAATCTCTTATAACCAAATTCCTTTAACAAATGATCTTTTAAAAATTGCCTTTTGAATCTTGGTGTTGGTTTTACGGGAAATTGTGCATTTTCTTTAACTATAAATTAATTATATTAATTATATTAAAAACACTTTAAACACACGTAAAATTAAATTTTATTTAAAAGATGTTAAAAAAAATTATCCGAAGCTTTTCGCTTTAATAGTAAAGCATCATCAGAGATTTTTATTATTCGTTTCCAATGAGCAGTTTTTAAATATTTTTTCTTTTCACAGTCAGCAGTTAAGTCTTTTAATAATGTGAATATCAGCAAACTCAATTTGAAGTCCGGTAAAGGTTGGATCAAGGAGCTAAGAAAAATAAGAGAAGCTGGAAATATTGAAATATCATACGAGGCTATTGTAGGAGAAAAACCATCATGAATTATCAGAAATAAACTATTATCTATTTTATAATATTGTACCAAATTATTGGCAAAATTGCACCATCTTTGGAATTTATTGCATTTTTGCATTTAATTATATTAATAGCTTCGGAAATGTAAGTTTCTTGGATAGTAGAGGGTGCTGTAATAATTTTGGCTTTATCCCATATAGGGTTGGCGTTTACGTTGGCATAAATGAAGTTGACTAGAGTAGAACTATTTCCTTTTTTGATATTTCGTATATGCTCTTATATTCTTTTATTTAAAGTCCTCTTAGTATGTCCAATATAATAGAAAAGTTCTTTATTGCTTTCGATGTGTGTAACAGGGTATTTTAACTCTTTATTATTAGAGATTATTTATATAAATTAATTGAAAGTTTAGTCACCTCTCTGACTTATTGTGGATTCCAATATAGCTAGCTAATTCTATTTCTAGTAGTGATTTATAAAAGAATTTCGAAAAATAGAAAATTCCCATACCTACCGAGAAGATAACTTAATTACAAACGATATTATATCAGTATAACAATATGTCAATAGTAAAATATTATTAGTAGTTGTGCATAAATGTATGTTGATAAAGTGTTTCGTATCACGTAAAATAACTGTGAAAGTTCCAACTAAGTTTCTTAACAATTTGCGTATATTCGCAAACATTTTCATAAAATAATATTTTTATGAAACAAATTCAGAACGAAAATTCTACTTGAGTTTTCTTTACATGACTTTTCATTTCCTCAATATTCCAAAAATATTTCTTTGAAAAGAAACCGCGTTTACAAAATTAATCTCTAACAACATAATAAACTTTTTTTCCCTCCACCAGTGGATTAAAAATTAGCATTCATTTTAGTAGACCTGAATCTTGTATTTTGTTCGTTTCTTTTCACTTTCTGTTTTACTTATTAATGTGAACGACAATATATAAGTGTTCCTTTATACTGGCTTCACAGGAAGAAAATTGTTTCTAAGAAAGAAGAATTTTTAGAAATGATTGAATGCTTTCACGCGAGATGAATGTGGATTGATATCGATCAATTGCTGAAACAAGGAATATGATACTTCAAGGAATTTCTTGATCGAATTTTTTTGCGAAAGCAGTATGAATCCATATAACTGTACATTTTCTTCATAATCTGTTTTACTTATTCTGGTAAACTATTAAGTGACTTGAAGCCTATTCTAGACTATTACGAATAAACAAAATTTCTCATGAACTTTTTAAAAATTTGTTTATAATTGTAAAATGCATCAGAAAAAAGGTAATTAAATCCAATCAAATTTACAAAGATGATACCCACGACGACCACGAGTAGCCGAAAGGTTCTGCTTTTAAAACTAGTAGACGGGCAGTGCCGGGTTCAGACGCAAACAAAACTCGTCTGTGTAACTACTGTTCGGACAATGCCTGCAAAAACGTTTCTTCCCTCTGCAATCAATCTTAACATCACGCAGCTGGTGTGCAGAAACAACCCCCTGTTACACCCAAGCGTAGGGTACATATAATACAGGGTGAGCAAAATTTCAAATAATTATGAAACTAAATATACAGGGTGAGTCTAAAATACCCGTTACATTTAAAATTTTAATGTAAAATAAAGCAATTGATGTGGATGACACAGGAGTGAGGTTTTCACCAAAATGCTTGTTTCAATAAAACGTTTTATATATGTAAAAAAAAAAAAAAGGGGTTAGTTCCGAATTTTTCTCATAGCAACATTAATTTAAGAAACAACAAGAGAAACGGGAAAAACTTGCGGCAAACAATGAAAATTTATCTATTTTGTGAAGTTTACTAAAAAAGTGCGTTCTTTATAGTTTGAACTACGTGCAAATGTTAATGCATTTCAAACCACGTTTTCGCTAACATTGATTGTTGTAAATATGATTCGCAGCATCAATCACTTCGCGGTCAGCCTCAGTTAAGTACACAATTTATCTTTCGCATAGAAGAAATCAGGTTGGGTTAAGCCTGGAGATCGAGGTAGCCATAGCAAAAACCCAAGAAAACCTCACGTAAATCGAAAATAGAGACAAGCATCACCTTCCGAGGAAAAAAATTCAACACTTTCATTCTTTCTTTCTTTTTTTTTTTAATCATTAGAAGCTTTCCATTAAAAAAAAAAAAAAAAAAAAAGTATTGTAGTGCAAACCGCACTCTAGTATGTCACTTGTTTGATTTTTAATACAAAATTATAATGCGTCGAGGAATTTGGGTTCGTCTGTATATTACGTAGCAGTTTTGTACTGTAACATTATTATCATTTAAGAAGTCTATTATTACTATACATTTGCATTCGTCACACTTACGTTTGAATTTACCATAGCTTCGAATTATTTTTTATTTTATTAAGTACCCAAGCAGCACCGAAACGTTCTCTAAACGTTCAAAAATTGTTCTGCAAACACGTTCTAAGAACGTTCACTTTGAACGTGTTATAGACGTCTATCTGTCCATCTTGAAGACGTACAATAGTACGGTTCAGAGAACGTTCAATGAACGTGTAACTAGCACCATCGGTGTTATAGAAGCGTTCTGAGAACGTTCTACGTATACGGTCTCAGAACGTTCTAAACGTTTTTAGAACGTTTTCAAAACGTTATACACATTTTCAGAACGTTCCAGAAAACGTACTGTAAACGTTCTAAAATAGTGTAGTTAAAAAAAAAAAAAAAAAAATATGACGTCATTATAAAAAATCACCTCAGTACGAGCGTTTAGAAGTAAAAATTACATAGCTGATGACGAATAATGATACAACACATGAACAGGGATATGAATTACTTTTTTTTTCAATTCAAATAATGTTTGAGAAATTTTAACACACTTACTATTCCTTTAATTTCAACGTATATGCATCAAAAATTCTATATTCTATAACAGTTTTCCCCAAAAAGTGTCATAATGTCTCTTTATACCTTAAAAAATTTCTTAAATTTTTGCATTTTTTTTAAATTTCTTTTTTTCCCCTAATCTGAAGATAATGAAGTTGTAGTATTAATTACAAAACTTTGAATACACACCATAAAATGCAAGAACTCGCACCAACTGTTTCGGGTCAAAATAAGACACAACCCTTCATCAGGCGAACATTGTAGGCACGAGAGCTGCAAACAAGCACGTTGAGTGTGTTGAATGCGTTGCCGCTTTGTTTGTAGAAGCCGTGCTTTCTTTGTAGCAGTTGCGAGTTCTTGCATTTTATGGTGTTTATTCAAAGTTTCGTAATTAATACTATAACGTCATTATCTTCAGATTAGGGGAAAAAAGAAATTTTTTAAAAATGCAAAAATGTAAGGAATTTTTTAAGGGATATAGACACGTTATGACACTTTTTGGGAATTACTGTCATAAAATATGGAATTTTTCATGCATATACGTTGAAATTAAAGGAATAGTAAGTATGTTAAAATTTCTCAAATATTATTTGAATTAAAAAAAAAGTAATTTATATCCCTGTTGCTGTGTTGTATCATTATTCTTCATCTGCTATGTACAACTAAACTCTTGATTTATTTTGCTTGTTTTAATCCTTGTGATTCCGAATGCGTCATCCTATGATTAATGTTTGTTTTTCATGGTTGTTTTCTGTTTGATTCTCTGATTTCTTGAAGTAAATAATTTATTCCAATTTATTCTTTATTTCTAACTTCAATTAATTTCTTGTACGATAGGGTGCCCGCTAGCAATTTGCTATTATAGCTGCTAACGAACGAAATCGTACATTGGTGCTTAACGACGAAAAGGGTCACCCCCTGACGAGTATTTTTCTTTTTTTTTTTTTTTTTTTCCTACCATTCTAAGCTTTTCCTTAAAAAAAAATATTTAAAATGCTGTCTTAATTTTTTATTTCCTCGTTGCTTGTTTGTATCTTTTGATTTGAGTTTCATGTGGTTTTTACGCACCGGCAAAATTATTAAAATTGCAACTAACAATATAGGAATAAATTTATAATTAGACTGAAGTTAAATAAAATAAAAATCAATAAATAAAAAATAAATGTTTCAATAAATCACAATCAGTCTCCCCAGGTTATTTAAATTTGTTGTAATTTACTTCTCATTGACCTATGTGGTTTCAGGGATCTTATATCTGTTGCTCGGCTTTAACTAAGATTAAAAATTCATTTATACATACATATATATATATATATATATTAATTTTTTTTTAAATACAGGGTGCAAAGCATTGTGACGAGAATACCTTTATCTCCGCAACTATTGGTCGCAAATATATAGTTTCAGTTACAAAATGTTTTAAAGAATATGAGCATTTGTGGTATAACATGTTTAAATTTAAAATATCTATTTTTTCAAAATTGCAAAAACTAGCTTTTTACATAGTCCCAGATCCCTATAGTCATATTTAGAAAAACTGACACTCATCCTAACAAAAAGTTTCATTTCTATTCTCCCAAAATGGAACAAGATATTTAAAGTTTGGATTTTCTAACATATTTCGGCCTTCAATAAGGGATCGGTTTAAAAATCGTAATTGGACTTTGTTTGCATTTTCCCTGGGTTTATTAAAGAATTTTTCATTGACTTTTTAATAAAGCCCGAGAAAATGCGAAATAATCCTAAATTTTGAAACTAACTATCTCAGACAATTTTGGGTGCACAAAAGTGAAACATTTTGTGTTATATTTTTTAGGTTGGAACTCAACTTTCACTATTAGTGTCATGAAAATTGTATAAAAATTATCAGTTTTTGTGATTTTTAATAAGTTGATTTTTTAAATTTAAACATGTCATATAATGAATTCTTACATTTTTTTTAATACATTTTCTTATTGGAGGGCGTCTGAGACCAATTGTTGCGCAAATAAAGGCCTGCTCTCGACTTTGCACCCTGTATATTCTAAACATTTCTGGGTACTACTTTGTAAGTCCATGGATAGTTTATAAATATATTTGAATGCTGAAGTTCATAGAAAGTTTTAATATTCCAACATAAAAAATATTTTCAAAAATGAATGTACCAATACACCGCTAAAATAATATATAATTGAGTTTAGAATATATTGTTAATTTATAATAATAAGAAATTGAAACAAAAAATTAAAAATTAGTTAGAAGGAGGAAATTTTAAAAATTTCCAAATACTTAAATACATATATATATATATTTAATCAAAATATTTTTCTAAAATATTTAACATACTTCATATTTTTAAATTTCAGTGCATGTGTGTATACATATTTTCAGTTTACAGCAGCAGTTTACAAAATCATGTTTGCAGGTATTTAAATTTATTCCACATGGCAATGTAATTGGTATTCTTTAAATGTTTAAATTTCTTTACATTGAGTCAACGCAATTTTTACCTCATTTGATGTAATTATGCTATCATGGCATATTAAATAATTGATAAATGTAAATATTATTAGTATTAATAAATAATATAGTAAATCGTCCTTTTTTTTTAAGCAGAATATCTTTTTTTTATATAGATGTGGAATAAAATTGAATTGAATCTTTCTTTTATTATGCAGTTAAACAATTTCATATATTTTATTTAATAAATAACAGTAAAGAGATATTTAAAATTGTAAGTCGGTGAAACTTAGGATATTATTTTAAAAATATGCAATTTGCATAACCTAGATTGTATATATATTATCATATAAACATTAAATAAATACTTCAGAATTTAAAAAGAAAAGAAAAAAAGAATTACGGACCTTCTTAATTTTTTTCATAAGAATTTTCTTCAAGAAAATGCCTTTGCAACTAGCATTTTAAAATACACAATGACCAGTCGGAAGGGCATTCACTTAAAATTAGCTCTTATCTTGTAAAGTCTTTGTGACTTCTTCATACTCCATTCAGAAATATAATAACCAAAAATAGTTATTTTAACAAATTCCATCTCAGAAGACTAAATTAATAAAATGAATCCATAATTTCTAAGCGGTTTTCTGTAACATGAGCAGTTTTTTCTGCGATTCAACGCTGCTTTCAAGTATCAAAAGTTAGGCTTAAGAACTTACGCAGATATGAAAATGATTGTTTAATTGATATTAAAATAAGACTTTAATAAATAGAACATAGAGAATATTACAGGTTAAAAATATTACATTTTTACCTTTTCTAAAGCTTATCCTAGTCATTATAACGCTAAAACTAAACAAATCAGATTACATGTTTTAAAATTACCGCCTCACATAACGACTCGACTTTCCCAAGACCTGGCGTTTGACTTTGCAGTTGCACGGTCAGCAAAAATTAAATAAATGCAATCCACAGATGTCGATGTTATCATCTGCTCTTCCTTCTTGCATCCGGAATAATCATGTTTCAAAGTTCAACATTTGAAACAGAAATTTATTAAGCATTTATAGCTGTAGAAAACATATAGTCAATATTTTAGGGAAAAATGGAGTGGAATTAAACAATTATTTAAATTTTTATAAAGTATTTTAAAAACTTATGAGATCACTTTATTTTTCCATTTTAAAATCTCGAATTAAACGGAAAAGCATATTTTGTTTTAGTGTATATTTCAGTATTGAACAAAATATTCAGTGAAAATAAATAAAATAAAATAAGAACAATCAAACAGAGTAATGATTTAACAACATTATCAATATTGATAATTTATCAGTAACATTTAAACTTAAATAGAATCATAAATAAAATATAATAAAAGTTTAAAATTATGCTTAAAGAAAAGAAGAAAAAACTCATTTCTGTAACTTCCCGATGAGTATTAGAGACCGCGAGGTTCTACTCTCGAACCTTACAGACGGGAAGTGTTGGTTTCGATTCCTGGTCACGCTCGTCGACATAGGTTTTCGGAGTTTTCCCGTGATTTTCTTTGAAACTCGCGTAAAGCACTATATTACTTATTCAATAACATCCGTGATTAGTTTTTTGTATCTAAACTCTGGGTCTGGGGAATGCATAGATTTTCATGACAGAAGACAATCATTTTTATGCTGTATAGAAGATCTTAGAAAATGTATTTTTCTAAGGGTTTATTATTATTATTATTATTATTACAAATGAAAAAAAAAAAAAAAAAAAACGGTAAATTTGTTTTAAATCATCAGAAAACGATGTTTCAATTATTCGTTCTAAAGGTGATATCGAATTCTTTTGAAAGATAATCATAGTGAACATTTTTATCCACCCCTCCCCCATCCCCTAGGGATGATGTATACTTATTCCTAGGGGAAAAAACAATGTCCTATGAATAATAATAATAAAAAAAACTTTTTGACTATTACTCGTTATACATCCAAATTGAATCAATAATATATATCAAATGTATGTCACGCAGAAGGTTTGGTGAGTATATATATTACAGAAGCTGATAGATAGCCTTTCTGTGAATGGAAAATATTGGAACGTGGCAGTGCCACCTGTCGTCCGATATGCACCCAAAGACAATCTGTAGAGTTTTACGTAATATTAATTTCACTTACCAAATTTACAATATTTATAAATCACAGAAGTTCAGATTTTTCGTTTCCGTTATGAGATTAAATTGCAACATAGCCACGCCACCTGTTGACCGATGTGCATCCAAAATGGACCAGTAAAGTTTTACATAAAATCGATTTCACTTATAACTTCAGTGTATCACAAAATTTATTGTTAAATCACAAGAGTTAAAATATGGCTTTCCGTTAAAATGATTAAATTGCAGATTAGCAACGCCACCTGTTGGACAATATATACATACAAATTGTATTAGCAGAGGTTATGATGATATATGCCAATATATCAAGTTTAATGCATTTGTACACTATAGAAGCTGAGATATAGCCGTCCCATAAATAGAGGGTTTCATTGCATAGCACCGCAATCTATCGGACGATATATCCCAAATGAAATTCAAATAAACTCCAATTTAGGGCAAGATCTAATATTGTAACAAGTTTGGTTGAATTCCATACATTGATTCCTGAAATACAAAATCCACAAAATTTTTCCATGAGTTTAAAATTTTGTAATTTTTTTTCACCTCACCGCTACTGATTATTGAGAAGCATTCTTTACTGACGTGCTAACAAAACGTTAAACTGAAAATGTAAAAAATGCTCTATTCTCTATCATGCTAAAAATTATAAATTTCGAATAACTTACGAAGTTTTTAAATTAGAATGTTGCAAATCTCTCAATAAGATTCTTATCAATATCATAAGTGATATTTTAAAACTGGTCCGATCTCTCTGCAATCATTTGTTCTTGAGATATCGTGTACATGAACTAACGGGCTATCACACTAATAGGTGCCGATACACATTAACAGATACCATACCAACCTTTTGACTTCCGGATTCCTCACGCCACAAAACGTGTAAAAAAATCAAAAACTGAAGTCAAAAATTTTCATGATTAACCTAGTTTCCCAACCAATAGTACTAAAAAGTCATTTTGTCATATTCGTTATAATTACACTGTTACAAAACGTGTTATGACGGTGTCACACTTGAACGTTCTATATAGAACTAGAATTGTACGTTTTATAGATGGTACAAATCAAACATTTTCAGAACGTTCTAAATAATACTATTTCTGAACGTGTTTTAGAACGTTCTTTTGACACGAAACACGGTGTTTGAACTATTGAAACCGTTATTAGACGTTCACAGAACGTTCCTGTGCTACTTGGGTATATATATATATATATATATATATATATATATATATATATATATATATTATAATTATTAAAATAAATAACTTATCCAAAAATTTATAATTGTTATAAATTGCATATTCAATTGGGCGATGAACGGTAATCGAAAGTAACATTAAAGACTCGTTAAGTTTAATTATTCCCACAAACTACTATTTCAAAATCATTACTTAAAAACTAATTATACGTTCCTTAGATATATTAACATTTTTCAAAAAAATACTAAGTTGATACTTCTCAAAATACTTTCATAGTGAAAAAAAAAAAAAAAAATAGCTAGGATTTTTTTCTCTGAAATTCCATTTCTGAAACTAATTAAACCTGGCAAAATATTTTTACATGAGTAGGAAATGAGAGAAATCATATGTACCAGAAAAATAACCTTTGTTCGTTAACGTAATATTCGTACCGTGATAATTATACATTTATCACCAACGTATCATTAAAGTATGTTAATTTTTATTTTAGAACATATGTATTTTGTTTTGAAAAGGGTAATTTTCATGTGATTGAAACATTCCTATTAATCTTAATAGATTTATTCCACCACCGGTTCTGCACTCTAAGCTGGTAGACGTGAGGTGCCGGGTTCGATCCCTGGTCGAGCTCATTGGCCTAGCCGTTAGGAGCTCTCTGTGGTTTTCTCCTAAACCTGCGTAAATACGGGCTAGGTCCCTTAGAAAGACCCCCACGGAAGGCACTCTCCTTCAGGCCTAGGACCTTAGTGCAGTCAATCGGCCTTACTCCCAAACACCGATACCCACCTAATAGAAAAAGTACAATTTTCTGTAATAAATTAAAAAGTAATTTATGAACATTTAAATTTGTTTAAATTTTTAACAGATTTAAATTTAAAATTTATTTACGACTTAAAATGTCTTCTGTTTAATTAGAATAATAATTCCTAATGTTTTGTAAGAAATATTATTTGAGTAAATTTTGAATGAAATTTTTAAATTTCCAGATGGATTTTCCAAATTATCAATAACGAAAATTCGTGTTACGCTTTTAATTATTATACATTTTTGTGTGTTTGTGTGTCCACCACCACCCTGTGGTGGTGTTGGTGGTGGTGAGGTCTAACACGATCAAGACCCCTTTTAAATATTGCACCTACAATCATAATATTTTCAAGGCTGTTAATAATTTTTTTTTAATTTATTTCAAATTATTGCTTGTACCACTTTTTGGAACATACTTGATCCAGTGATGGGCATAATTGATTAAAAAGTAGTAATTGAATTACAATTCAGTTACAATTAAATTACAATTATTTTACTGTCAATCGATTAACAAGTAATTGATTACAAATAAATCGAATTACTTATTTAATAAATTGAATTACTTATTCAATTTATTTGTAATCAATTACTTGTTAGTCGATTGACAGTAAAATAATTATAATTTAATTATATTTCAATTGTAATTCAATTACTTTTTAATCAATTATGCCCAACACTGATTTGATCAATTTTGAGTAGCCTTTTATATTATCTATAAAATACAGGGTGTCCCAAAAGTCTGCAGACATTTAAAAATTTCATAACTATTGAATGAATTGATAGAATTAAACGCGGTTTGCAAAAAAAAAAAAAAAAAAAAAAAAAAAAAAAAAAAATCCTTCACGTGAAAGGGTCTTTTATTGATAAAGTAAAAAATATAGTTAAATTTTTTGTCGGCGATAGTTAGACAAATAGTTAAACTTTTCGTACGGATGTGAAAGAAAAACATGCAAATGAAAGTCCTATAAATTGCACAATTTTGCGATTAGAACAGTTTATTTCTTATTTTGCCTCCTACTTGGGCAAACATGAAGTTTTAATTGCGATGCTGACTAGGTGGATAAAGCGTTATTGGTGAAGATGTTTTCCCTCAAGTGAGAACCGCCGACTGAAGCTACAGTTAGCAGTGTTATAACTCGTTTGCAAACTGTAATTTGTTGTAACCACGGACACATAGAATAGATTTATATGCCTGTAAACATTTTCATGCGAATAAGTACAGTTTTTCATGAAAATGTGTGATCCGATTATGCACAGCGTCGTCTATCGACAAATAACTTAATTATACTTTTTTCTCCCCCCCCTCCTCCAAAAAAAAAAAAAAAGTCCCCCTTCACAAGAATGATTTTTTTGCAAATCGCGTTCAATTCTATCACTTTATTCAACAGTTAGGAATTTTTTAAATGTCTACATACGTATGGGACACCCTATATGTACCCACTGAATGGTCTACTGAATTATAATGCAGCAAGAAAAAATTGCATTTCTAAACATAGCACAAATATATCAGAATTCTTTTGTGCAGCTCTGAGAACGAAAACTAAAACTTTTTCACACCACGTTCTATATGAAATGCATTTTTTTATGTCTCAGTTTCTTTCTGTTTGAAGAACTCTATGGATAATAAATTCTATCGACGAGAAATTTCGCTCATAGGGTAGGCTGGCCAGATCAAAGTAACTTTATAATAGAGAAGCGTTAAAAATTGCAACAATTATCCAATTATGGATGTATTTTTTCATTCCTAATAAATAAGGACTAAAAATAAAGTATTATTGATTAATTATTTACTTTCTACAATTTTTTAAAACTTAGTAAAAGGCCTTCAAAAAAAAAAAAAAAAAAAAAAAAAAAGGAAGTCCCCGTTTTACCGCAGAAAATGGGGACGTTTGGTCAGTATATCATAGGGGAATAATGCATCTAGATACTATCGTATGTTCCTGTACACGAACCGTATATCCGATCTCAGTAATAGAATGCGTTACGTAACATTCTTTATGGATAAAGAATTAGAATACCAAATTTGAATTTTCTGTTGATATCAATTTTAAATGTATATTGATAATAGGCATTCTCTATGTCTCTCTCTCTCTCACACACACACACAAAACAAATATGTATTTTTAGTTTAATGGCATTTCAAAACGTGTAATAGTAAAAAAAAAAAAATCTGAAAATTCACCTCCCAAAACAATATATTCGTTATTTTTTGGGATTGAGAGAAGAGGAAAATTATAAAAAAAATTGCCAAACAGGAAGTGTGTGATGAAATGACTTGGTGATAGGAAGCTGGGAAATTATACACAGAAAAAGTGTTGGGCACTAGTTTTACACTTTGTTTACTAAGCCAGTTTTATTGAGAACATGGGCATCAATTGCACTAGAAAAAGAAGAAACATATATATATATATATATATGAGTGTGTGTGTGTGGTGAAAAATTTGTTTAAAGAATACTTAGTTTGAAACACTGTTCCTCAAGAGGCTGCAAGTAACTCAAAAATATTTAAATATTTAATTCACAGCTTACTGGATACTTAATTTGTAAAATAAGATTTTTTTTTTTTTTTTTTTTTTTTTTTTTTAAGATGTATTGTAAATGATTCAAAACTTTCAATATTCTCTTAAATTTTCCTGTATTTAGAAGCTATCTTTAGATAATAATGAAGCTGTTCATATTGTTCTAACTAGAATGAATATCTATATTTAAATAAAATGAATACCAGTTTTATATTGTTCAATTTTTAAAAGTTTGATTTAAAATATTTTTGAAATCACAATTATTGTAAATCAATAAATTAAAATATCTCTTTTACACAATTTTTAAAAACATTTTTACATTATAACTCTTTTTCCACAAAGAAAGACAAAGTAATAGACAACCAACACAAAATATATATAATATTAGACATGGAATAAGTCAAATATTAAAAATTTTATAAAACTCGGTGGCTTGAATTATTTAAATTATATTAATATTCTCCAAATAATTTTCATTTTTTATTATGTCTTTCTCTGATAGTAAACTATTTATTTGAAATGTAAAGGTTTTATTTATTTCAAGCTCACTATTCATATCAGATTACAATTATTTCGTTCTTAAACTTATCGATTCATGCAATAATTCCTTTTTAAAACATCCATTTTTAAAATGGGCCGCGGTAGTTCGGGAGGTAGACCGCCGAGACCATAATCCGAAGATTGCGGGTTCGATTCACGAGCCGGCCAAAGACCGTCGTTTACACTAATTGTAGCTGGTGCACGTAAAATATGTCGTGGTCGCAATATCCTTCATGTTCCCCTCTGAATTATACTCTAGCGGTCACAAAAGCGGGGAAACCATCCCCTCCGTGAAGTATCAATATTGTGAGGTATGTCTCAGGACCATCCTTTAGGGTTGAGTTCCAGATCGTCGCCAGTTGCCCATTGCGCAACACCAATGCGACTTTAAGCCCACAAACCAACACTTTTTAAATTTATATCAATTTGAGACCCTAGTAAAATAATTTTTGCTGTGCTTAAATTGTAATTTTTTTTTTTTTTTTTTTTTTACGAATGTTATTATTGCCGAAACGTCAGTGGAGGCCCCCTGTTGAGACTCAAAACGGTTTTGGGCTGTGTCTGTGTGTCTGAATGTCTGTCTGTCGTGCGATAGCGGCCGCAAAAATAGCGCTATTGACTTGAAATTTGGTACACAAGTTCATTTACTCCACGAAATCAGCTGTATAGTTTTTGGTATGTATTCCATTTGTAGTTCGTATACAGGGACACACCAAAGTTTTTCTTATCATTACGGCCTGTGGGAGGAATTTGTATGTATCGTGGTAGTGGCCGCAAAAATAGCGCTATTGACTTGAAATTTGGTACACATGTTCATGAGCCCCACGAAATCAGCTGTATAGTTTTTGGTATGTATTCCATTTGTAGTTCGTATACAGGGACACGCCAAACTTTTTCTTATCATTACGGCTTAAGGGAGGAATTTGTACGTATCGCGATAGCGGCCACAAAAATCACGCTATTGACTTGCAATTTGGTACACATATTCATCAGCCCAACGGAATTAGCTGTATAGTTTTAGGTGTGTAGTCCATTTTTAGTTCGTGTACAGGGACACGCTAAAGTTTTTCTATCATTACGGCCTATGGGAAGAATCTGTATGTACCGCGATAGCCACCGCAAAAATCAAGCTATTGACTTCCAATTTTTGCCGAAACGTCAGTGGAGGCCCTCTGTTGAGACTCAAAAGGATTTCGTGTTCCGTCTGTCCGTCTGTCTGTCTGTCTGTCGTACGATAGCAGCCGCAAATATCACGCTATTGACTTGAAATTTGGTACCCATGTTCATGATCCCCACGAAATTAGCTGTATAGTTTTGGGTGTGCATTCCATTTGTAGTTCGTGTACAGGGACACGCCAATTTTTTTTTTTTTTTTAATCATTACGGCCTGTGGGATGAATTTGTATGTACCGCAATAGTGGCCGCAAAAATTCTCCGATTGACTTGCAAATTGACACATATATTCAGGCTCGGTATAGAAATAGCTATTTATTTTCTTAGGTCTATACTTTTTATGGCTTGTATACAGGGACACGCCAAAATACTTCCCATTACGGCATATGAGGTGAATTGCGTTTAAACGCATTTTAACATCTTTACTTTGCAATCAAGAAAATTAAACTAGCGTACGTGAGTAAGATGTTTAAACTTACGTTGTTTGAAGAAAATATATGCTTTTAAGCTTTCTAATTAATAAACCTTACAAAAGTGTTCTGACAATGTCACGTAGTCATCCAAACGATGTTAAATTAGGAACAATTACTAATTTTAAACGAAAAGTAAGCTGAATAGTTTTTACTGGTGTATACAATGTTTATGGTTTGTTTACAGAGACAGGCAAAAGAATTTCGTAGCATTAGAGCCTATGGACAAACTTTTATTTAAGCGCGCACTTTAATGCGTTTATGCTGAATTGAACTTAATAAAATTAACATAGATTAACAAGATGCTTAAAATTATGTTTACTCTTAAAAAAGGTTATGTATAGACTAAATAATTTATGGGACCACACAAAATAATTCCGAGTATGTACTGTAATCATCCAAATGATGTCAAATTAGTTTGAAATATTAATGAGTTATAATTAATTAGGTTTATTCTTATTATTGGCGTTTATAATGACTGTGGCTACTTTTCCGGGATACAAAAATAATTTCGTACTATTACGGTCTATAGTCGATATTTCTTAAAAGTTTATTTTAACATGGTTACACCCCATCAAATATAATGAAATTTTGTTAGAATTTTAAAAGCATGTTTTCTTGTTGGTAATTGTGGGCATAGAATTGGAAATTAGTTTAAAGGTTACGCAAAATATTTCCGATATGCTATGTAATTTTTTTGTATGAAATTTGGTATTTATGAATTTCAGGGAAATAATACAAGACCGTCATTTATTAAGAATACATATTGTTGCGTACTTGGGGGGTCCGTAAGTTGTCCGAGAATGAAAGGCAAAACTTGCAAAAATTCAGTGATGTATTCACAGGAAGTTCCAGAAAAATACAGGTCTATAAACCAAGTATCAGCTTCAATTCAACCAGTAAACACAGCTTAAACAACAGCCGTTAACAGCAAATCAACAGTACAAACTGTTTAGCAATAACACATAAAGAAAGTCTCATCTAAAGAGGCTCAAAGCAAAGCAAGCATTTGACGAAACTGACGCAGATCTGAGACTGACCGCCTTGGCTAAAAAATGCTCCTTTTATACTCTTCTATCGAACACAGACTGTTCTGGAAAATTCTCGTATCTCATAATGAGATTAGAGTTTCCATATTTGGTATATCCCTAATAAGGATTTTCTCGCCAAGATCGACAAAAAAAATCGCCAAGGAGGAAAACAGTCGCCAAATTTGGCGCCAAATCCATTTCTTCCCTTATTGGAGCTTTTTTAAGTGTTTTTAAAGGAAAATTAGGCTATTTTAACACTAAAACGACTAGAAATGCACAAAGTTAGCATTTTATTAACTTTACTAAACCTCTTTGGAAGAACTGATACAAAAATAAATGCAATTATTTACAATTCCGTAACACTTTATAAGATATGCAAATAGAGACACAGCGGGGGGTTGAGGGGGGCGGCAGCCCCCCTCAGGAATGTATCTGATTATGGTAACAAGTCGATCGAATCAATATATACGATTATATAGTAAGGAATAAATAAAAATGACCTATTGAATAATGTCTGATGTAAATAGGACGTTGAGGCTCCTGATCTGCAGATCCACTGGTATAGGTTTCCTGTCTTTCCAATAATTCTCAAAACTTTTTAACAAAAATATAAAACTCAGTTTTACTTCTTCAGTTTGAGTTTGTAGTTTATTACAAGTGTTCTGAATTAAGAGGAATTTATAAAATTAAATTTAAAACATTAAAAATCGGTTTTATCTTATTTGCACTCTGGGATGAAAAAAGTTTTTTGTTTATTATTATCAAGTATTAAAAAGAAAAAGAAAAATATATAGTGAGCTTATCACAGAGTTTTCTTATGCTTCATTCAATATTAATTAGTATTAAATCTAATCTGAAAAAAGTTGCATAACATGACCACCTATTGGTTGGTTTACAACTAAATTTAATCAGCATAGTGTTCTATAAAAGTCAGCTCACATATGAACTGAAGTGCATTTATACACCAAAGAAACTGAAATATATCCTTTCCGTAAATGAGAAAAAATTGCAGCATAATATCATTACCACCATTCGACCAATATATTCCCAAACTTAATTTGCATAGATTTTCATAATAACCATCATTATTAACAGGGAAGAGGTGCCGCTCACCGCTCTAGGAGCAGTGTCGAGCGATTCCAGCTATGCTAGGCCCCTCTTCCGGAGTTTATTTAAACTCTAAAAAAAAAAAAAAAAAAAAAAAAATTACAAAAGCCGCTAGAGACAGGTCTCCCACACGACAAGGAGCGGCATGTTCTATGCTGGTGGAAAAGTGAAAAAAAAAAAAAAAAAAAAATTACAAAAGCCGCTAGAGACAGGTCTCCCACACGACAAGGAGCGGCATGTTCTATGCTGGTGGAAAAGTGACAAGTGTCTTAAGGCTTGTAAAAGTGACAAGCAAGTAGAGCAAGGCAGAGCAAGTGGCTTAAAGCAAGAGCAAGCAGATGTGAGATTAATCTGTGAGATTAGTCATATTCATAAGGAATTCAAATATATTATTTAGTTTAGAAAGCAGGCTTTTTCTATTGAGGATATTAAACAGCCAATCGGCTGGCCTGGGAGTGGGATTTCTTAAGTGAAAGGCAGAAGTTAAACTACAGTAGTAATAATAGTGATTAGGAGTTCCCTCCTCCCCGCAAGGACACAGAGGAGAGCGTCGGCAATGAAATCTGTATAAATAGGATGGAAATGGGCCATGACCTGTCAGAAAAGCAGTCACGGGGGGGGAAAGACACCAAGAATTTAAGTTTACGAGTGGGATGAGATTAAAGGTGTATCTTCCCTTTGGAGAAGTATCCCACAGTTTCTGCCAATCTCTAAGTAATTGTTGTTTTAATACTTGTTTAACGTATGAGGGAGGGGCAGGGAGTGAAAAATCTATTGAGTTGCTTTCGGTGGCTGCCTTGGCCAGTGAATCAGCAAGTTCATTGCCGAGAACTCCCCTGTGGGCAGAAACATGTGCCAGGGAAAGATGTTTAGCCAGATTAATAAGTTTTGATTTAATTGAGATAACCTGTGGATGTTTACTCCTGTGGCGAGCAATGGCTAGAAGACCTGACAGACTGTCACTGAAAATATTATGGGAGGGATAGTTATTAATATTAGTCATAACCCAGTCTATGGCCATTTGGATCGCGAATAATTCCGCTTGGAAAACAGAGTTATAGTTGGCCAGTCTGCCCGCCCACTGATGGACAACCGAACCATCGGTCATCACACAAAAGGCCGCACCCACACCGTGGTCCGTTTTGGAGCCATCAGTGTAGATAGCCACAGGAGCAGAAGGAGAAAAGCTATTTTTGTTACAATTTACTATTTGTGAAGCAACATCTTTGCCGGGATGAATATTCCAACTATTGACTGTGGGTTGTATTTCTGTGTTTGGAAAAAGGGTTTTTGCCAAAGAAATATTTTTTAATTGAAGAATGTTTGTTTTTAAGTACGTCTGTTGAAGCTGAAGATGGACGTGGGGAATGCCCGTAACAGCAGTGAGGGCGTCAGTGGAGATTGTTCTATATCCTCTTGATAACTGGAGGAGGAAGTTCCTCTGGATTGAGTTTAAGTTTGTCTGAGCAGCAACCGACAGGTTACCCCCCCAAATGCCAGCCCCGTAAGTTAATATTTTTTCTATTATTGTTGAGTACCATATTTTAAGAAAGGAGGTGGAGATTCCCCACCTCCTTCCAACCATTTTAGCTGCATTGTGATAGTGTGTGAGAGTTTTCAATTTAAGTTCTTTAATGTGGGCTAGCCATTTGAGACCCCTGTCGACCGTGATGCCAAGGACCTTGATATGAGGAACATGTCTGACACTGACGCCGTCAATTCTCATCACAGGCATTCTTTTCAATTGTCTTGGGTGAGAGAATGTTAAGGCCTGTGTTTTACCTGGGGAGAGAGATAGATCTAGTTGTTTTAGAAGATTATTGAAAAGAGAGAGAGCCTCCTGGGCCTGAACCTCCAGATCTTTTCTAATTCTGCCCGAGAGAAGTAACGAGAAATCATCTGCGTATGCGTAAGTTTTGAAACCCCCAGAGTTCATGCGCAGCAGGATTTTGTTTGCTATGAGGTTCCAAAGAGTTGGTCCTAGGCATGATCCCTGAGGGCAGCCTTTTGATTGAGATCTTTCTGAGTAGCCGTTACCCCAATTAATTAAAATTTTTCTATTGGAAAGGTAGGAAGCAATGATTCCCGCTATATTGCCCGGGCAGTTGAGATCGCGTAGAGTATTGAGAATGTGGGGCCACTCTATGTTATCGAAAGCACCTTTAATATCGAGGGAGATGAGAGTGGTGTATTCTTTAGCACTTGCGTTGAGGGCGCAGGAGCTCCGGATTTGTTCCAAAAGCATTTCGCACGATCTACCCTCTCTGAACCCATATTGGTGTGTATGCAGTAAATTATTGGTTTCTAAAAAGTAATTTAATCTAGTAACGATGAGTTTTTCGAGTAGTTTACCTAGAGTGGGCAAAAGACAGATTGGTCTATATGAAGTTGGCTCAGAGGGGAGCTTCCCCTGCTTCAGAAAGTACACCACCTCTCCTTTTCGTAGAATTATTGGAAAATATTGGAATTTAAGACAGAGGTTTGTCCAGTCAGTAATGATTTGGGGAATTGTGTAGAACGTATGTCTAAGTATTTTAAAATCTATATGATCTGGACCTGGCGCTTTCTTAACATTGAAACTGTGCAGAGTAGCCCTAACCTCAGGCTCCGTGAAAGGGTCATCCGAGGGAGCTGAGAAGGGAGGAGGATTGAAATTAGGGTATTTACTAGATGGAAAAAGAATGCTCGTGATATATTCTAGGTTATTACGTTTAGAGGATCGAGCTGGAGGTCGTTGAAGTTTCAGCTCTGTTGGGGTAAAATATTTATTGGTGAAGAATTTTTGAGCGGTGCCAAATTTATTGGTTTGTGTGGAGCAGAACTTTCTCCATGCGCAAGTCTTAGCAGTATTTACCTGTTTTTTGAACTGGGCCGAGAGTTCTTTAATCTTTAGTTTTTGTTGCGGGTGTAATGTTGGGTCTAGATATTTTAATTGTCTCTTAAGCGCGGTTAGCTGGTTACGCATGGAGCGTAGCTGGGGGGACCAGAAGTTGTAGGCGAACTGCCTCCCCGATTTTTTGAGTCTGAAAGCAGAGGAGGCGGCAGAGTGTATGGATTTGATTAAGTCAGAAGTTGCGCGCTCTAGTTGATTAGTGTTTGTTACTGAAGACATTGTATTATGTAGAGAGGAAGTATTAATTTTGAGTTGTTTTTTGAATTTATTAAAATTACCATGTGCGGTTGCAAATCTTTTAGAATAAGTGGTTGAGGGAGTCGAATTTAATGAGTAAGTAATATATTTATGATCAGAACTATTGTGGATATCCAGGACTGACCAGTCGTTAATGATTGCAAAAGTTTTAGGATTAACAAGGGTAAAATCTGGCCAGCCCTTGGCTTCATTTTTTTCGAAAGTTGGGTGGGAATTTTCAATATTGGCTAGACAGAGATTATTAGAAGCTATGAATTCAATTAGGCTGCTTCCTCTAGCGTCCTCACGCGGTGAACACCATAATGGGGAATTCGCATTGAGGTCGCAGCCACAGAGAAAAAGAGATTTTTGAGTGATGAGAAATTGCCATTCTTGCAGACATTCCTCGAAATCAGAAGAGGGGGCAGCGTAGGCACTGCCAAGGATCAGTTCGCCTTCAAGTGTAGTCAAAGTCAGAAAGACACAATGCTCCCCAGTGAGAAGGTGAGTGTAGTTAAGATTTTGTGTGTTGATGAGTACATGCGCGGAGTGTTGATTAGAGCTAAATCTGGACCAGGAGGCAGGGAAACCATACAGGTCACCCTCTCGAGTGCAATAGGCATCTTGCAGCAGCGCAATATCAATGGAGTTTTTCTCCATATATACTTGCGCCGCCGAGTTTGCCGCCTTGCATCTGTTGAGGTTGACCTGCAGGACCCGAAGACTGTCTATGGAGTTTGATTGTGGGGTGGTCGAAGAAGATGCTGCTTTTTGGTAGGAGGAGGAGAGAACTTTTTTGCGTTTTGCTTTGAATTTAAAATTTTTATTGGGGGTTGAAACGGAATTAGATAAATTAGGACGTTGTTTACCTGCTTGCTCCATAGTTAAGATAATAGCTCGTCGGAGTTACTGATGCCTGGACTTCTGCTGGCTCCGAGAGGAGTGGGTTGGTAGGTTGTCGCAGAGTATTTTCTGAGGTAGTCCATGAAGAGCTGTGTAAGATGATTTGAATCTGCAGATAATGGAGGTGGGATTGGGAAGAATTGGTATGGATATATTGGCCTAGTGGATGGGTGCTCTCTGCTGTCTGATGGAGGGTAGTATTTGTCTTGTGGAGTGACTCTTTCGGACTCTGGATTGAGGCTTGGTCTGGAGTTTTGGCGTGTCTGGCGACTTCTTGATCTTGTTTCCTGTGATCTCCTGTAGCTCCTTGTGCGGGAGCTGGATTGTTGGACTGTACGGATCCTAGATTTATTCTGTTGGTTGTTTTGGTTACTTCGTTGGCGAGAGTTGGACTGATGGGTTAGGCGGTTGCAGGTAGCAGCATCTCTTCTCGAAATTCTTGCTGCGCCTAGGGCTACCATAGGATATTTTTTGTCCAGTGTTTCACGGCAGAATTTATATCTTTCTTCATAGATGGGGCATTTCTTGGAGTAAGCCGGGTGGTCTGATTTTATTGGAGATAATCCATTTTTCAGTCTGTACATGTTTTCCCGCTGACAGTTTATGCAGCTGGGCCTGGAATTGCACTGCTCATTTTTGTGTGTACCTGAACAATGAGAGCAGTATTGTTTGCTTGAGCAGGTAGTCGTTGGGTGTTCCAGGCTTTGACAGTTAAAGCACCTGATGACTTGTGTTAGTGGTCTTATTGGATATATTTGCAGGCCCAGTTGTATTGATTGGAGGTTTAAGAAGGCTTCTGCCAGAGGGGAGGGTGCTTGAACAACCCAGTTCTTCAGGTCGGCGATTCTGGATTGCTGCTGTCGGATGATTTGTATGGCTTCTTCTAGTTCTTTAGGTAGACCACTTAGTTCGATGAGGCATTTTAGTAGCTGGTTGCTTTCAGCTTCCTCCGGCAAACCTAGAACTAGGAAGCGTTGCATCGGGCAAGGTTTCATTTTCATTTTCAGATATTGTGGAATGTCACTGTGAGAGGCGAGGTCCTTTAGTAAATGTTGGGCATCAGTCTCTGAATCACATGTAACGTCTATGGATTTTCTGTATATGTCAGTTTTTACTATTTTTGCATGAGTGTTGAAATTTTTACATTTCAAGAGTGCCATGATTTCTGTTCCTCTGTCTGTGGGTTTGACAGAAGTAATGTATACTGTTTTCTTGAAAATGTTAAGTGCCTGTAGGGCTTGTTGGAATTGCCTGTTCTGTGGATGTGCAGATTTATTGTTTCTCTTTTGGTTCTGTGTGCTTTGGTTTGATTGTGCTGCTGCCGCTTGGTGACCTGTGACCTGTGAGAAGCTGGGGTTAATAATGTTTGATTCTACATAGGAGGCAGGAGTATCTTGTGGAACACTGGCAGTGTTTTGTGGGGGTTGTTCTTGCTGTAACTTTTCATTCATAAGTTCCTGCAGGGTTTTAATTTCTTTTAGTCTTCTGTCCATTTCTGAGAAGTTGTTTATAATAGAGTTTTGAATTTCTTGTAGTTGGATATTCTTGGTTGCATTTTCCGTCGTAGGAAGGGCTATTAGATTGGTTGCTTGAGTTGGAGAGGTTGGTTGAGATGGAGAAGTTGGTTGAGACGAGGAAGGGTCATTGGTTTTGTGAAGAGCCCTAATTTGACGAAAAGCATGCTTAAGTAGCACAAGGGGGGGTCTGTCGTTATTGTTCTTAACCAATGTTATGATGTTAATTGCCGTCTTGGCTATTTCATCAATGCATGTAAATGTTCTGAAGGTCTCCTGTCTGTTGAATAAGACCCGAGTCGCTCGAGAGCGGGTGATTGGAGGTTCAGTCTCCTCTTCTGTTTCGTATTCCGAAAACACTGCATCTACGTCTTTAGGTCTGATGACGGGAGTGTTGTCATCATCTGCCATGTTGAAAATGGGAATGTAGCTTTAAGAAAAGCTTTTTTTTTTTTCTTTTAATTTAGCAAGATTAGCTATTAATTTTAGATACTAAACAGTAAAAGTTTGTAATTAGTACCAGATAAAACACAAATATAAAATATGGATAAAAAGAGAAGCGTCCAGAAGAGTGGATGGGGTTTTCCCAGTCGCATTATGTCTCAAAAAAAAAAAAAAAAAAAAAAAAAAAAAAGTCATTATCAGTTCTATTGAATGAAAAAGCAACTGTTAACTGTTGATTGCGGGGAGAAAGAGAAAAAAAAAATATATATATTTATTAATTTATGGAATTAGCTTTAATGTTAAAAGAAGGAAGAAGACTGAGCTTATTAAAAAAAAAAAAAAAAAAAAATCATAAAATAAAATAAAATAAAATAAAATAAAAGGGGGTTAAAAGGGGAAAAAAAAAATCCCTTCCTTTCCCTCTTTCCTTTCATTATTAACATTATTATTATTATTATTATTTTCCCTTCCTTCTCATTTTTTTATTTTAATAAGATGAACATTGGTGTTGATGCCAGACACAAGTGAAGAGAATGAGAAATAATAGAGGTTAATTTTGAGGGGGGGAGGGGGTAATGTGGTTTACAGTCTCATGTTAAGGGCCACTGAGAGTTGCTGGAAGACCCATGGGACCTCAAGGAGAGGGGGGGTAGCAAAGTTTCCAGAGTTGCTAGCATATGCTTGTGACACTGCTTGTACAATTACTGAAGAGTTTGTGGTGAAGCTGTTCGTTTGGAGATTGACTTTAGTTTGGTTGTGGACCCATATTATATAGGCTAGTTGCTTACTAGTGTATTGGTGTTGAGTGATGTGAAACTGTGGGTGGAGAGAACTATTCAGCCTGTGAGTGTGACGATGCTTATAGCATTTATGTTTGTTGGTGTGCCAGTTAATTTTAGTTTATTGAGGCGTGTGGACACCATGAGTGTGTTGTTGCTTTATTGTTAGGTGTAAGAATCTTAATTACTTAGGTTATTTTTTTTTTATTTATTTATTTATTTTTTTTTTTTTTTAATGTGTTAATGGTGTATGTTTGCTGCTGTTGTTAATGTTAGGAGTTTCTTTCTTTAGCTTGTGTGAATGTGTCGATGCTGTTGAGCATGTTTCGTTCCTTAAGTTCTAAAAGATTGTCGGACTGTTCTGTTTTAACTTAAGTCAATTCCTACTAGCAGGGAACGTATGACGTTCTTGATTAGAGAAGTCGGCTTGCCTGTGAATGTGTAGATGTTTATTGCAGTAATTTAATTAATTGTCTTGTTTAATTGTGGGAATTAGCTTAGTAAAGCTGTTCATACCATTGAAAGTTTAAGACAGCTAGGGAATGGTAAAAACATGTAGACCCCGTGAATGTGTAGTTGTTTCTTTGAGAAATTCTATTTCTCTTGTTTGTTGAGAATAATTCTTGACGCATCGTATTTAAAGTTGGTTAGCATCTGTTGATGAAAGGAGTCAGTTTCTTAAAACGTGTTGTATGAATGTACGTAAAAGTGTTGTTTGTTTCACTCTTTTGAGTTCTAAAGGATTTTCTTGTTGTTCTTTAGATTCTTTTTGATGGAAACCGCTAGCAGAGAGCTTGAGAAGTTCATGTGTAGAAAAGTCAATTTTCTCGTGAGTGTGTAGATGTATGTATTAGTTTATTTCATTGGTTGACTTGCGTATTTGTGAGATTTCACATGCTAAAGCAGTTACTTCCTGAAAGAGTATTAATTAGGTTTACGCTGGGAGAGGAAAGTCGGGTAAAGACTGCGTAAATGTGTTGATATTTCCTTAATAGGAGCATTAATTATCTCGATTAAGATTTGTTGTAATTACTTTTAGTGTTTATTTGCCAATATTATTGTAAAAAGGGGATAGTATCATCAGATTTGTGTGAGCATGTTTGTATTGTTTTACTTGTTACGTTCCTTGTGTGCTAGAGGATTGTCTAGTTTCTCTATTTTTACTTTTAAGTGATGCACGCTTGCTATGATAATGAGAATTTTGTGTGTGGGGAGATCATTTAGATCGTGAGTACGTGGATGTTTTCTGGATGTATTTTAGTTAGCCGTCTTGTTTTAGTTGAAAATTTTAGTTCCGTTCTAGAACAGTTTCCTCCCTTAAAGGACGTCAATTAATCGGCCTGGGAATGTTTACAGTGTGAGGACTCCGTGGGTGTGTAGGTGTTTAAATAATACGTGCATTTTTCTTAATTATTGTGCATAGTTGATGTTACAAATTTTATTAATGTTTATTAACCGCTTTAGTAATTGTTGCGGGTTAATTACTTTAGTTTTATGTGGTTGTATTAATGCTATTTAGCTTTATTCGTTCTTTGAGTTCTAAAAGATTGTCTAACTGTGTAATTCTATTGTTAAAATCCACTAACGGAGAACGTGTGACGCTTGTGTTTAGTTAAATCGAGTTTCCTGCGAGCACGGAGTAATATTAATAGGAGTTGAAGGTCCAATGGGAGAAAGCTACGAAACTGTGATCTAAATTTTTAGTAAATATTGAGGGCGCCACTTGTCATTCCTCCCTACTTCGGCGCAGATATACTGTTGTTTTCAATAGAATTTTGCTGGAGTACATTTAAATTTTTTTATTTTATGCAATTTAATTTCTTTGTAAGTTCTTAAAACTGCATAATTCAGATGTTTCAAATAAATGCTTCGTTCCTAGTTGTAAAACAGGCTATGATAGTGATAAGAAAAACAAAAAAAAAAGCCCTAGGAGAAAAATAAAGTCCGAGTTCGTGTTTTCTGCACCTAAAGTAAGTTTATTTTTTTTCTTTTGACAATTTCATCCATTCTCCTTCCTCCCAATTGTCTGTTTTAGCTAGCTTCGGTTCATAAGAATCGTCATTTTTTAAAAGCTTTCTTTCAAAGTAAAATTAGTATAAAATGGCTCTTAAAAAAAACATGTTGGTTAGAATACTCTATTTAATGAAATTTGCTTTCAATCGAAATTTTTTCAGCTTGATATTATTTAAAAAAAAATAATTAAAATGAGACATTTCTCCATTGAATAACATTGCGGAAGCTGGAGAGAAGGAAGGATTGCACGCTGGCGCCCTCTGTAAACATTAGAAAACAACATCACAAAATTTCAGCGTTACCTTCTTCTCCTGTCTTTTTACTCCGTGCCTGCGAGTGTGTGGATGTTTAATTCATTCAGTTTCATTAGAAGTCTTAATTATTTATGGGAATTAACGTGCAATAACAGAAATGCCATTTGAATGTTAAAGCCGGCCAGGGTAAGTAGATGCATGAGGAAACAGTGAATGTAATGGTGTTTGTTTGAGGGAAAAAAAAAAAAAAAAAAAAAAAATTCTCGTGATTATTGTGATAAAATTTAATTGCTTCATCCTGAGAGTTTGTTTGCCAGTATTGTTAAAAGAGGTAGTCAGAATCTTAATGTGTTATGCGTGAGTGTATAGGTGTTGTCTAGTTGTTTTGCTTTTTGAGTTCTAAAGGATTGTCTTGTTATACTGCTGAAACTTTTGATGGAAACCGCTAGCAGAGAACGTAAGACGTTCATATATGGAGAAATATATTTTCTCGTGAGTGTGTAAGTGTCAAATGCAGACAAGTTAACTGGTTGATTCGTCCATTTGTGAAGTCTAACGTTTTAAAACAGTTTCTTCCTGAGAGGGTAATAAGATTAGCCGGGAAGCGGAGAGTCCGATAAGAACCGCGAGAGTGTGTTGATGATTCAATATTAGGAGCATTTGTCTTATTTATTGCGATAATCTTTGTTGTAACTTCTTTTGGTGATTATTTGCCACTAAATTTTTTGAAAGGGAAAAGTTTCTTTAGATTTGTGAGGGCAACTTTGTGTTGTTTTGACTTGTTTCGTTCTTTGTGTTCTAAAGGATTGTCAAGTTTTTCTGTTATTATTATTATTATTATTATTAATTTTTTGTGGTTAAAATAATTATCTGACTTATTGAATTGTAAAATTTTGACGTGCTAGAGCAGTTACTCTGGTTAAGATCTTAAATTTTAGTTAGGCAGGGAAAGGTTAACTGCGTGAACACCCCATGAATATGTTGATGTGTATTGAAAGAAAAGAGCAGTTGTTCTAAATCGTGTGAATATTTTTCCCCCCCCTTTGATGTTCATTTGCCTTTGCTGTCAATGTAGAGAGTTAAATTCTTAAATTGATTATTCTGGGAGCATTAAGATTGTTTAATATGCTTCAAGGTTTGTGTACTAAAGGATTGTCTAGTTTTTCTGTTAATACATTTAAGTGAATCCCGCTTACTGTGATCATAGGATATTTGTGTATGGGGTATTCATTTTGATCGTGAGTGCGTCGATGTTTTCTGGATTTATTTTAGTTAGCCGTCTTGTTTTAGTTGAAAATTTTAGTTGCGTTCTAGAGCAGTTTTCTCCTTTAAAGGACGTCAATTCAACGACCTGGGAATGTTTACAGTGTGAGGACTCTGTGGGTGTGTAAGTGTTTAAATGATAGGTGCATTTTTCTTAATTAATGTGGTTAGTTGATGTTTTAACTTCTATTAATGATTGTTAGCCTTTTCTGTTAATACATTTAAGTGAATCCTGCTTACTGTGATCATAGGATATTTGTGTATGGGGTATTCATTTTGATCGTGAGTGCATGGATGTTTACTGCAATTATGTAAGTTGTGAGTTTTTATGCGTTTTAAAGCAGTTTCTCTTTTAAAGGGCGTTAATTGGGCTACGTGGGAAAGTATACTGTGTGGGGACTCCGTGAGTGTGTAGATGTTTGGATGATAAGTACTATTGTCTTAATTATTGTGATTGGTTGTTATTGTTTTGTCATCTATTGAGTGTTAGCCGCTTTTGTAATTGTTGGGAGTTTGTTATTTTACTTTTATGTGGTTATGTTGATGCTGTTAACGAATCGTGATTGCATAGATGTTTACTTGAAAAGAGTAATTGCCCTAAACTGTGTGTCTAACTAAAGTTGTTTCAACTGTTAATGTTTAATTTTAATTACCATTATTGTGTTTGATAGGAGTTTTGCTTCTTGTCTGGTTTTTGTGAGTGTGTATAGCTTTTTAAGCGTATAACGTTCTTTAAGTTCTAAAAGATTTTCTTATTGAGCTGAATTTCTGTTTAATAAATCTCGCTAACAGGGATCTTGTCTTACGAGTTTCTAATGTATCAGATTTCCCGTGAGTATGTAGATGTTTATTTTTATCTTTTAATTTACTTTTCGTTCGTAATTTTTTTACTAATATTAATGTGGTAGAGCAGATTCTCCCAAAGAAAGCACTGGAAAAGATGGGCAAGAGAAAGTAAACAGCTTGAGGGTCCCATGAGTGTGTAGATGTTAGTCTATAAGGAGAGTTAAGCTTAATTTTTCTTTCTTTCCTTTAATAATAATTGTTCGCTTTAATTTGGAGGTTGCACTTAATTACCACCGGTAATTATAGTTTAAGGAGTATTTGCTTAAGGTTTAAAGTGTGAGTTCAATGATGTATTTTCTAGTTGCGTTCCAAAGGATTTTTGTTTTGGTTTGAATACGTTAGCTTACGTTATTTCGACCAATCAGATAATTCGAGTTCAAATTTGAGATATTAGGGAAAAGTACTTGGTGTTCTAGGGAAAAGAGTACAAATATTGCAGCTGAACTATCAAATTAGGGAAGAAGTTGGGGAAAAATTGCGTTTTTAAAAATTTTATTTACTTAACTTAAAATTAACATAGAAACACCAGACCAGTTTTAAAAGTTAATTTATGGTTACTAGCATCCACAACAATCATCATTTTACTGTAATTAAATGGTTAAGTGCTTTTATTTTGTTAAAAACATGGTCAAAGTGATAGGCTACCATCGGCCATGTTAGGGATGATTAGGGAAATGAATTTCATTTAGCTAGCTTTTAACACTTTTACATTTTTATTGTTAACTTTTGTTCTAGTAATCTTAATTACTTAAATGAGGTATCAAAATGAAGCTTAGACTTTCAAGAACAAAATGAGACATAATTTGCGACTGGTACTTACCCCGTTCCCAGTGGCAATTAGCCCATTTCAGGAGTGCTGAATAGCATGACTTCACTGACCGGTGGCTCCCCGTAGATCAATAACCATCATTAACGACGAGAATATTTCATTATGCGCTACAAAAAATTTAAATATAATAGCTCTTCCGTAAAAGGAGGAAACTGTAACACACTAGCGCCACCTGTTAAGTGGTGTACAAGAAAAATGACACGCTACCTTATATATAATGCAACTAAATATAAAGCTTATTGAAATTTTGACCATTAGTTCTAAAATTTCCCATAAACTATTCGTCACGCACACAGATAAACTCTATTGAGCGATATGTACTAAAATACGATAGACACCAATTTAAGTGAAGGTGCAACTAATTATAAACTTTAATGAAATTATGTGCATTAGTTTTCGATCTAACGCTGCCATAAATTTTTAATCACACAGGTAAGCATCTGCTGACGGATATGCGCCATAAAAAGGATACACACCAATTTATTTGAAGGTACAACTGAATATAAAATTTAATGACATTGTATGCATTATTTCTTTATTTAGAGCTGCCACAAAACTTTAGTCACACACAGAGGCAGATACATTTTGACCATTCCAGAAATTATCAAAACGTGCTCAGGACATCTTGAAACTTTTAAGACCGTGAAAAATCAAAAGCGAAAAGTTTTTACGAATCTAGTATTGTCTTTTTTTGTGTCTAAAAGAAAGTAAGTAAATAAGTAAATAAATAAATGAATAAATTTAGGTAAGCTGAATTTATTTTCAGATGTTTTATTAGCCAGAAGTACAAGATTATGTGTAACTTAATATTGCATCAATTTTACTACTTTGGTGCCTAAGAAAATCCTAAAAAAAAAAGAGTACTTTTTTCCCCTCCCATTTTTTATCATGTATTTTTTTTTCTTTAATATACTTTGTTTTGAAAGTAACTCTTCGTCGTTCAGTACAAGAATATATGTACTTATAATAAAATAGAACCTTCTTATATGGTTTCAAAAGCAATTTTTGGAATCAAATCATCATCATTACAGAAAACACTTTTCACCTTTTTGTAGAAAACAAGATATTTCATTTCTCCTGATTATGTCTAAATAAATCTGAAAAGATAATGTTGTTGAAACAAAAAGAACTGTTTCCTTACATTATTTATTCTGTCCGATTCATTGCGAAAAAGCATTTGTACATTAGGTTATTTTTTATGTAATATGATTTATGATTATCACTAAATAAAAAGAACATTCTTAAACGAAAAACTATTGTGTATGTAGTAATTAAATACACAAAGTGTCTCTACACATTTCACACTAATTTGATGAACAATATTTCAATTTGTAATTATAAGCTCTGTGTTTTACGATTTAAATTAATAATTCGCGCTATCAACTAGGTCATATGTATTGCCAATAATTTACGCATCTATATTTTTGTGTAAGATAATTTTTCTAGTTCAGAAATTTTTTATTTTGCTTCATTTCCTGTTTTGCGACATTCTTCGTCTTAATGAGCAAACAAATTTCACCCGATGAATATATAACAAATGGTTACAAAAGCAGTTTGAATACGAAACATCTTAACTAGGTGATAGTTCGTGATCACAAACATTTTGCAACAATTTTGAAATCCTTTTGCGACGCCATATTTTGATAATTGAATTGAATTTTCATTTTTTTTTTTTTTTTTTTTTTTTTTTTATGCTAGTAGTTTTACTTAACCCTTATACCGGAACATCGGTCTCTGAGACCGCTAAATGTTAGGCATAGTGTAAGTTCTTGCGGATGCATATTCCTGGAACAAGGTACCGGCTTCTTTGGGGATAAAGTCCAAGACGCCAAGGGTGTCTAACTGAAGCACTAGTGCGACGTAAAATGCACTCAACCTGCAGAGGATGGCGTGTCTCAGAACAACCCTTAGGGGTGAGTCCCGAACTGTCTCCAGTTGTCCACAGCGTGGCACTAGTGCAACGTAAAACCCGCTCAAACAAGGTGAGCTACCCTTGGGGGTTGGAGGTGCAGATGCGGGGCCCCTTAGTGTTGAAAAGAAACCTCTAAAATGCTATTAGATTATTAGGAATCTCAATTTTTGAGCGCTAACAGACACATTACGTAGAAATGTCAGTAATTGAGGATTCTTTCTGAAAGTTTAAGTTCGACTGGTTTTGTTGGGATTAGGTAGAATTGGAGTGCTATGAAGAAAGTTGCGGATGGAGTTAAGAGTTTTAGGAAAGTTGTGAGTTTCTAACGGAAGTATGGTTTTCTGCGAGTTTTTGGTGTTCGAATTGGATTGGAAAGTATTTTAGGTAAAGTTTTGTTCGATGATTTATTATGCGTTTTTTCCTATGCATTATGGATTTAGACAACCATGACATGGAAAAAAAATTATAAGCACAAGTGTTTTTGTATGCTGTAAAAAGCAAAATTTTCATGTTTTTTGTTTAGCACAGGTCACTCCCAGACACCATAAATGCAGTCATGCTGCTAGGTACTAAACTTTTGGAGTTTGAGAACGGGAAAGTGGTTACTTTCAAAAGTTCAGGACTTACTATACGTCAAATTGCGACATAGCTGAATAAGCTGAATAGATCGATAGCGGTCATTTATAATTTCCTTAAAAATACCGGAAAATAGGGACAGCAAAACATGTACAAGTAGGCCTTATTATGTTTCTGTGAATAAGAAAATAATAATAATAAGGCGTGATTTCTCAAAAAAAAAAAAAAATGACAGAAATTAAACAGAAACTAAACTCACAACGCAGTACTCGAACTGTTCAACGTGTTTTACAAAAAGAGTAAAGGATTCGTTATGGGAAAACACTTTTCACCACCACCTCTTACAAAAGTTCATAAGAGACTGAGGGGAGAGTTTACCAAAAGATGCATTACTGTGGGAAATAACTGTGATGATGTTATTGTTTCCGATGAGAAAACGTTTAATTAGGATGGACCAAATATATTATCCCACTTTTTCTCCACAGTAATGCATTTATTTGGCAAACTGCCCCTCAATCTCTTATGAATTTTTGTAAAAGGAGATCGTAACAATTGTTTCCCTTAACGAACCTGCTTTTCCTCTTTTTGAAAATCACGTCGAACAGTTCGAGCATTTCATTGTAAGTTTAGTTCCCGTGTAATTTCCGTCAATAATTGTTTTTCTTGAGATATCATGCCTTATTATCAATTTTTTCTTATGCACAAAACCATAAAAAGACCTACTTGTACGTCTTTGCTGTCCCTATTTTCCTTTATTTATAAGAAAATTATAAATGTTCATTCTCGATCTATTCAGCTTTGTCGCAATTTGACGTGCCGTAAGTCCTGAACTTATGAAAGCAACCACTTTCCCTTTCTCAAACTCCGTAAGTTTATTACCTAGTGGCTTGACTGCAAAAGTCGAATACGACGTTCACAATCGCTTACTAAGCATTTATTATAGTCCAGGAGTGCCATGTGCTAAACAAAAAACATGGAAATTTTGCTTTTAAGAGCATACGAAAGCACTTGTCTTTATAATTTTGTCCATGTCATGGCTGTCTAAATCAAAAATGCATTTTATGAAAATCAGTTTCCCATATATTTCCATAAAAACTAATTAAAAAATGCTTCATTTATCACTGGTTTTGAGTAAAAAAATTTGCGTATTTTTTCAGCTAACTGTAGCCAAGATTTGGCGGTTTCTACCTTGTCCTTATAATTTTGAGCACCACTGTATAAACTCTTTAATTCACCGGCTTATCATTACGTATTATGTTTATGTTGCTTTTACTCATTATGTTTATACATAAAAGTTTAGAAAATAGTTTTATAACTCATAGAACTATTTTTTATTATTTGTAATGTGTATTTCTTTTCTTCAAATATCTGCAATTTTAGGCGATTTAGAGCTAATTTTAAGGTTTCATTCGATAATTAAAATTTGGATTAAACAATTAAATGGAATATACAAAAGCATAGTTTTTTGTTTTCTGTGGGATATGTAGATATGTATTTAAACGCATGCATTTTTAAAAAGAGACCCAAAATTCAGTTGCCTAAAATCGTGGACAATTTTTTGGGGAAAAAAAAGTGCCTACCTAAATAATATTTTTATTATTTGGTAATTTTGTATTTTTTGTCATTTTAATTTATTTTTCAGTCATTATTTTTGTTGTTGTTTTTTTCCATAATGTTTTCTATTGATTCACAGTGTCTCCAGATCAATTAGTGTTTTACGTACGAAAATGTTTTTTTTTTATTCTTTTCTATTGTGTATTATTGTAATTTGATTATAAAAATTCCAGTATTAATCTTGTCATTTCAAAAACACATTAAAGAAATTTATGAATATGTAATGTCTAAAAAAAGGCCACCAAACATGTTAGATTAATTTTTTCAATTATTTTTGTTGGTGACAATTTTATGACCACTTTAAAATTAATTTTGAAAACTTGTAAAGCTGTATTTTGCTGATGGAAATGTACTATCTGATAATTTTGCATATAAATGAAAGAATTATATTCCATTGTGAAACATGAATATTTACTTTAATTATTGTAAAATTGTTACAAACAATCATAATCAAAACGCCTTTTGTGTTTTTTCTAATTCTCTATACATATATTAAGAAAATCCCCATCTATTATTGAAACACACTTACGTTGATAGCATTTTAATTACCAGAAAGAGTTGTTTTAGTTCAATAAGCACGGGATTAAGTATTAACTAACGTATTACTCTTTCTGAAGAAAGAACAAAACAAACAACTGATATGCGGTTAATTATGTCCAGGTTCTTTTAGGTTAAAAAAAAAAAAAAAAAAAAAAAAAAAAATAGCTTCTAGGGATATGGTTACAGAGCGTTATTAATGGTGTTTTGTTTGTTATAAAAAGTAATTTTTATATTTTGTTTTAAGTATTTTCGTTTGTGCGAAAAAAGTTTACAGTCGCGTAACAATATTTTTCTAAGTAAGATAATTATCTGACGTAATAATAACCGATTGAGTAAACATTTTTACTTTTTTCTGTATTCAATAGATGAAAGTATAGGATTCGTAAAAAATTTCGACTTCCGGTTTTCGATGGATTTGCACGTTTTGTGAAGTCCAGAACACGATTTGACCATTTTTAGAAAATGTATGTCTGTGTGTCTCTGTGTGTGTGTGTGAGACACAAAACTTTTGAGACGACTGTATTTCAGGAACTACTATTGAGAATTGCATGTGAATTTATATGTAGATGCCCCTTGAACTAAATTAAATTAGTGACTATGAAGTTTTTGTGTGAACACAAAAAGTGGCGCTGCTGTACAGCGACTTCCCCGAATTAAGGAAGCCTATGCTTCAGGAACTACTGCATAAATATGCATGAAAATTTATATGTAGATGCACCTTGACTTGCATGAGTGCCTACTAAGTTTTGCCATCAATTGCTCGACAGATAGCACTGCTATACAGTGATTTCTACAATTTAAGGGAAGGTAGGCTATATCTCAAGAACTAATGCACAGAATTCTATATAATTTTATATGTAGATGCACCTTGACATATATTAGTGCCTGTAAACTTTTGATGTTAATCTTTCAACAGGTGGCGATATACAGCAATCTATATTCTTCTATACAACGATAATCGAAATTTAAGGGAAAGCTATATCTCCGGTTCTATTGTGTATAATCAAATAAAACTTGATATGTGAAAAGACCATTATGAGACAATGTGATGATTCAATTTGGATGCATATCGATCGATAGACAGCGCTGCTTTGCTGGAAATTTTCTTGAGAGCGGGAAGATAATATTGTCACGTAGATGTGCCAACGCATTTTTTAAAATATTAATTATAGAGAATAAAATTGTCTTTCTTTATATATTTAGTGTTAGTTTTCTATAAGATGAAAATTGTCTGCCTTCATCATGATAGATAATTTTAATAAGTAATAGTTTTAAAAATATTTTTGTACTGAGTCTATTTGTTCAGGAAAATATAGAAAAAAGTCTTGTGGTGGCCATAACATACTAGTTTATTTATAATTTCATTAAGAGAAATTTCATAATCCATAAAGTTTCTGCTTTCAATATCATTTAATTGATGAATTTAAATATATATATATATATATATATATATATATATATATTTCTCTCCAAAAATATCTATGCGAAATATTTTTTTAATGTTATAGAGCAATCTTGAAGTGTTAGAAAAGCAAATTTATAGTTTAGTTGATAAAGCGTTTCAAAAAACACAGAAAAAAGAAAAAAAAATTATTTTAAACCGCATGGTATATTTTTGGCAAAGTTTATGTTTTTGAGAATGCTGAATCCAATAATGATTTTCAATTCTGCCTATCATGTAAAGTTTATTTATTTATTTATTATTATTTTGTTTTTGTAATATGTGGTTTATGATAAAAAAAATAACTAAATTTATTATATTGAATTCAATATAATTTTTATCATGATTAAACAAACAGATCCTTCATTATATATTTAACATTCTGTGTTTACTGTTTTTGCCTGAGAAACCTTTTTTTTTTTTTTTTAATACATCTCCGAACGCATTTTCGCTTTCAGTGCCAACTCATACCTTCAATTTTTCCATTCTGTATTATTTTTTCTATTCAATTTTATAAAAGAATTTTTTTTTAAAGTTGAGAAATCACTACTGAATATGTTTTTTATAACCATAAGATACCAGAATTCACGTTTTTGCAGAAAATTAAAAAGAAAAAAAGAAAGAAAAGAAGGAGGAGGAGGAGAAATAAAGACAGACAAAAGACGTGATAAAATGTTTTCTTTCTTTTTTTTCCCTCGGTTTTAGTGAGTAAAAATCAATCTACAAGAAACAGTAAATATATATATATATTGTTACGAAATTGTAAATAATTGTGTTTATTTTTGTATAAATTCTTTCAAGGAGGCTTAGTAAGTTGATAAAGTGCTAATTTTATGCATTTCTAGTCGTTTTAGGGTTGAAATAGCCTTATTTTCCCTTAAAAACGCATTAAAAAGCCCCAGTAATGCAGGTAATGGATTTGGCGCCAAATTTGGCGACTTTTTCCCACATTGGCGATTTTCTTGGCGACCTTGGCGAGAAAATCCTTATATGGGATATACCAAATATGGAAGCTGTAAGTTGATTGGTTGACCACTTTCTAGAGTTTTCTCGAAAAATCTGGGTTCCATGGAACAGCATATAAGGAGCGCTTCCTCGCCAAGGCAGTCAGTTCAGTTCAGATCTCAGCCAGCTTCGCTAGTGCTTGCATTGCTCTTGAGCCTCTTTGAGAGAGACTTGCTTCAAGTGTTATTGCTATACAGTTTGTACTGTGGATTTGCTATTGACAGCTGTTGTTTAAGCTGTGGTTACTGCTTGAATTGAAGCTGATAATTGGTTTATTGACCTGTACTTTTCTGAAACTTTCTGTGAATAAATTACTGAATTTTTGTAAGTTTGGCCTTTCATTCCCGGACAACTCACGAACCCTCAAGTACGCAACAATATATATATATATATATACTATGCAGATTTTTGGTTACACACCTGTGCAATGCAACAGCGTTTAAAAAATAACCCGTTTCATTTCCTTATTTTGTGCTCCTGTTCAGAATTAAATTTACTTTATTAATTTCAGTGAATTTTAATACGAGTCTTTTTTTTTTTTTTTTTTTTTTTTTGTAATAATGCGTTACAACTCATTTTCTTACTAAACAGTCTGATAAATCGAAAATTATTAGTAGTAAAATAGGACTATTCATTTTTAGTGTTGCCAAATTTAGGAACATTTTTATTCAATTTTCACCAATAATTTTGAGGAATGGTATTTGATGTACATAATAGACAATTAATTTTCGATGTGATTAGGCAACCGTTACAATTGAAATTTAATGGTAGATATTGAATAAAAAAAAAAAAAAAGTCCCTAAATTTGGAAACACTGTTCATTTTACATTTTATTTTGGATATCATTCTTTATAGTTCATGTACAGTCGGTAACAAAAGTGTCCGAACACTAGCAAAAATTCTTATGTAAAAAAAGTACACTTCATACGGTTTTGTTAAATAAATCCTTATCGAATCTTGTTCTTACACTGACTAAGAACAGGATTCGACAAGGATTTATTTAACAAAACCGTATGAAATGCACTTTTTTTACATAGGAATTTTCGCTAGTGTTCGGACACTTCTGTTACCGACTGTACGTAAGTATATTCTATTGTTTTAATTATTATTATGAAATCACTGATATATCTGTCATTTCATTGAATTTATTGAGTATACTAATTGCTTTTTGTGTATTCAATGTTGTAAATTACAGTATTAATTAATGTTAGTGTAACTGATATCCCGTACCGTAGACTGGAGAAACAAACCACCACCCTATTATAAAATGGTGACTTTTGAAAGATTTTGTTGGCTAGTTAAGCGGATTTACAAACGATACGAAACTTTAATATATATAATATAAAGCAATATATATAAAGCAAATGAATTTGTAAAATATTCATTGAAGAAAAAATAGAAATTGTCATTGCGCTCTCAGTGATTTTCTTCATAAGATTTGAAATAACTGGCTTCTTATTTTATTAGTATAGTTTCCGTATGCAACAGTTCACCCTTTTTAATAAAATGGTTTAAAAATTAATGATATTTACACATTTAATACTGATAGATAAACTTCTTTTAACTTAAACTTTAACTCCGAAAGTTTTAACATAGATTTTGCTTAAAGTATAGAATGAACTAAATTTTTTTAAAGTAAGTTTTTGAAACTACAATTTTAGGTTTAATTTTCTCTGGCATTTAGATTTTTGAGTAGTCTTACCAAAAACTGAGTTTTATACATGCAAGTTTTCACAACGTAAAATTATTTAAGTTTCTTAATCATACATTGCATTCAAACACTGTGCAATGGGTAAGATAAATGATGCAAATATGGCCGATGCAGGTAATGGGGCCAACCCTCAATAATGTTGTTATTTTCAATGAAATTTAAAAGATGGCGCTTGAAGCAAGTCGCTCGAAGTCAGAAGAACATAGTTTAGTACTGCGTTGCCCATTGATCAAGTACACGGGGGGGACAGTCATTGTTGATTTTTTGTTAGTTGCAATGGCATTTTATAAACTTGTCTCTTGTAAATTTGTTACTTTTCTAATTGAAACAAAGTATCGGTACTTAGTGTTATACATAATATTTTAGCTGGTTTAATGGTCTTTTCAACTGTATAAATGAATTTCAATAGCTGGGTTTTCAGACAGAATTACGAACGTTTTTTTTAAACCCGTTATTGTTGACAATATGCCCAACGGGCATATTACCTGCACGTATCAAAATTTAAACCTCGAGGACGCTGTCTTTTCACCTTGATGGGGTCAAGTCTCCTCTTGATTACTTATTTCTGGATGAGGCTGAAAAACAAATGACATTCTTCTGCCTTGTTCACCTCAAATTCAACCCATGAGCGGCAGCCTTTGGATAAATCCTGTTCTGCGCCATTTGAGCAATTTTGGGACCAACAAGTTCTTTTGTTTTTGGAACAAGATAACTATGAAAATAGTACAACAGACCGATTTGGAAGAATATTTTCTCCAGTTTGGGACAAAGCAATGACACTGACATTTCCAACATTATAGGTGGCTTCAAAGGGACAGGTATCTATCGTTTCAATTCTGTCTTATCTATCCTGTCAATGTAATTCTTAAGGAAGCTTTTGCTCCATGTTCCGTGTCTGAAAACCCAACTCCCACAAAGAAGAGTGCCAAAAGTGGAAAACAAATTTCTTCATCAGAGACATCTTCTGAGAAACAGCTTAGTCATACTCCTCGTCCCTCCAGTACTGCTGTCATGAAACCTGCAATGAACTATCGTGCTCTAATTTTGAAAAAAAAAAGACTTCTTTCCCAGGAGATCTGAAAGTAATATAGAATATACTCAAACATCACATGAGCGATATAAAGAAACAATCTACGAATAATAGTGGAAAAGGTCCCTGGGCAAAGAAAAGTGATAAAGAAAGATGGTTTAGCGATATTTGCAAAAAGAAAAAAGTTGTGGATATGAGATTATGTGTTGTGTGTCATAATTATGTGCACGAGGAATGTGTACGACTTACTGAGAAAGATAAGGAAGTTTTTACTTGCCATACATGTGAAGTCAAAATAAATTAAAGACATTTTTGACCGTAAAAAGTTTAAAATTGCTTAAAAATTTGCTGAAAATTGTTTAAAATTGCTTAACATTGTTTTCTAAATTTTCTTCTTACTTATCTTTTCATTAATTTTACTAAAAGTTTCAAAAATTAAATTTTGCTTTGCAATAATTGATGTGTTTTCATGCAAATGTGAATCTCTTCATTATATTTCACATATGGGCTTATTACCTACAAATGGGCTTATTACCTTCATCAACAACTCTTGTTTTTAAATAATTCTTGTAGATTCTTTACAATCTTGATTATTGTAATTTTTTTTTCGAGGACTAAAAAAGGTCCTTTGTTTTAGAAAAATTTTATTTATTATTATTATTACTGTTTTCTTTTTTCTTTTTTTTTTTTTTTTTTAATCGATTACTAATATCTCTAAAAAATTTCTATTATTAAGGTTGTCATATTACTTGCAGTTACCTCACTATATATATAAAAAAAAAAATCCTTTTTTTTCTTACAGAAAATAAATATATAAATAATTTTGTTTTTTTCCTAACAGGTGGCAAAGGATATTAAATTTCTATCAATTTGGAAATTTCCCTGTATCAGCTATTCAAAATATGCTATTTATATATGTAGTAAGTAAAAGTATAATGTATTTTAAACAATATTTATTCAACATCATTATTTTTTAGCAATATGTAAGTAAGTATTAAAAAATAGAAAATTCATTTAAAAAATAACATGTTTATCTGCGAAATAAACAGAAAAAACTGCCAGCTAAGACAAATTTTTATTTATTTATTTATTTTTCGGTAAATTTGAACAGTTTTTCTTCCTCTTTCTTAAGAATCAATTAAATGTTCCTGATCAAGAATAACGAAGTATTTTAAACAGAAATTTTTAAAGCGAATCACCTCATTCGATATTAAAATAAATATTTTTCTCTTCACACAAACCAATAAAGCATTTTTCTCTCTACATAATTATATCTATGTCTTACCAAGAAGAAAAACTTTGTTTTAAGTGCCTCAGTTGCACAGCGTTATTAATATTATTAGTTCTTTTTTCTTAATAAAGGATACATCTTATTTGCTTTGCTTTAATTGCATTTATGCCATATCTGTCATAAAAAGAAATTAACCAACAAGGATTATGTATAGTATTACCGATTATATGGATAAACATTGTTCAATTATATAAAAACTCATAAAATAAAATTTATTTATATTGAAACTGTTCTTTTATAAATATAATGATACAAGTTCTTTCACAGGTGGTGTGCTTTATAATTATAGGAATATTTTAAACACACTTCTTTTTTAAAAAACACATGCTGATTGTTTTTTAAAGTTCTGTTAAAGCTAAAAAATGTTTATTACTTCAGTTTGTCTCTCTGTCTGTATAATCGTCTGTCCTTGCTCAGAGTTAAGTAATTACCCTTAGAATACCTTATGTTTTATTCAATTTTATTATAGCAATTTTCTTATTAAAAATAGTATAATAGCGTGATTAAATTATGTGTAGAGGTAAATAAGACAATTCCAATGCATTACGTTTCAAGAAAGGTATTTCTATAAAACATATTTTAATACCTTTAAATTTATAAGTTTACAGGCGCCACGATGATATATGTGTACATTATGGGATATAAAAGGGAATTTCTTAATCTGCATTTTCAATTTTATGAGGATTTTTTTTTTTTTTTTTTTTTAGTATGGTGCGTATGCAAATTTTAGACAATATACGGGGCAATTTTTAAATCGAAAGCATTTAAAAGTCTTAAAAAGCAATCCTTTTAATGTTTTTTCTAAAACATAATACACTAAAGATTAATCAATATAACGCGTAAGAGGAGAAAAGAAAACATTTTTAATCTACATGAATCGCATGGATTTTCTTGCTTTTTTTTAACTTACAAAATTTTTTTTAAAGATTAGGAAATCTTTAATTTTAGAAATTATGAAATATGATTATTCAGCTAAAATAAAAAAGATAATCAGAATTAAAAAAAAAACGCGTTAAAATGATTAGAAACTTTTAGTTATATAACACATTTTAATTTTACAGTTTATTATTATCAACTTAATATTTTATACACACACATATATCTATATTAATAGCATCTTTGTTATTTATTAAAGCTCTACGCTATCTAACTTTCGTTTACTCTCACATTAATATTCACTTTCGGATTTTATTCATTTCTTATTAGTAATGTTTAATAAACATAAATATAGTTTTAAATTTTAAGTCAAATATTTTAAATATTGTATTCAACATATTTATACTTATATGACAAAGGACATAAAAAAAATCTAAATTAATAATAATTTTAAATTTTATTTAAAAATTCTTCTCACACTTTAATCCAGAAAGAATTATTTTAACACATACTCTAAATATGCTTTTAGAGAGTTGTAAGAAGTCTTTCAAAATATATATTTCAAAGTAAAAAAAGTTAATTATTGAAAACAACATATTATTCTTATTATCAGCTAATAAAATTTATTTATCTTTATTCAGCAGAATCTAAGTCATACAGAATGAAGAAATTTTTTTTTCGCTACAACGAATTCTGATGTACAAACTTATTGACGTTCTTCAATTACTTGTAAAAGAGAAGTTACATATCCGATTTTTATTTGCTATAATTAGATTTGCACAATGTTTGTCATGAGAATGGAAAAATTTACTTTAAGCAAAGATAATTTCGTTACTAATTCCGTAAATAAACATTTCGTAACGTATGTCAAACCTTTAAGGAAAACTTTTTGTTTCAGAGAATTAATGTCTTAATATCATAGCATAGAGAATTTCAAATGCATATGTTTGTCTAAAATATTTTTCTTCAGCTAGAATAGTTTATGAATTTCTGGTCATATAAAAGGTTAAATGAAGTTATGTTATATGTCATAAAATTATCAAATAACTAATACACATTAGACCTTATTTATATTATTAAAAGTTTTTCTGTATTAAATTTAAGTGAGAATTGATTTATTCAAAAATGTCAAAAATAATTTAATTTCTTTTTATTAAATTTTATATATCAGCCAAACTACGTAAAAGTGGTCACAGAGGATAGATTTTCAAATTTTTTTAAAAATATGTCCTATTTGCTGCCAGAAAATCTCTGTAATTTGAGAAAATACGTTCTGACAACGTAATCTTTTCGTAAATTACACGTACCTTCTCAAATTACGGATAATTTCTGGCAGCAAATAGGACATTTCTTTTACAGTGTAGGGTTCTGTTATACATCAAATTAAAGCCACATCTATGTAGAATATGAATTAAAAAGATATTTTTGTTTACAATAACATAATTATTTTTTTTAATAACAAAATAAAAGGAAAATATTATTATTATTTTAAAAATACAGGAATGTTAGCGCTTTTTATCAGTACAAGAAAGAAAAAAAAGTGAAATATAATACAAAAGATAATCTGGAGTCACGGTAAAAGTTCCACTTCCATAATTTGTAAATTATATGTTTATATTTTGAACGTTTAATAAATTTTTTATCAATGAAGTATTTTACTTTTTTTCTTTTCTTTTCTTTTCTTTTCTTTTTCTTTTTCTTTTCTTTCTTTTTTTTTTTTTTTTTTTTTGAGATATATACTGAAAAATTGTTCAACTATCTGTTAATTTATAATTTTGTATTAAATTTTTCTGTCATTAAATACTAAAGAATATAACTTTCTTATTCTAATGATAATGCAGTATCTAACGAATTTTTAAGAGCTTTAAAAGAAGTAAAAGAAAAACTTTTCGGAGTAAAATTATTCTTTATTTCTCGATATAATAACTACTATTTTTTGAAAGCAACAAACTTGGCAAATTTATCATAAAATTTGAGCTGTAAACTTACATTCACCTCAGTTACTATTAAAAGAACAAAATTTTGTTTCTAGAAAATGAGAAAAAGAACTTATTTGTTTGAAAGTTTAGTTCTTTTAAGATTACAATAAATATCGACAATATTTTTTTAAAGAACCCGCTACTCATTTTCTACCATTTTTAACCGACTTCAAAAAAGAAGGAAGGTTCTCAATTCAAACCGTATGTTTTTTTTATGTTTGTTAGCTCATAACGTCTGAACGAATGCTCCGATTTTGATACTTTTTGTTTTGTTGAGAAGGTCTTGGTCTGAAATAGGTCCCATTGTAGTATATATACGATCTAAAAAAATACAGGGTGCTCCAAAAAATCAGTCCCAACTCTTTTAACTGCTAAACAGCTGCAGCTATAGTGATAAAAATGGTAAATAAGTATAGCAAAGTGGCATTGCAGTACAAGGTTAAACCGCTTGCAGCGCCACCTGGTGGAAATTAGCGGAGTTAGTGTTCTATCTCGAAAACGGTTCTAGAAAAAATTGTGAATTACAATGTTGAAGAGTGTCATCGATTTAGAACAAAAAGATTGTTTAGACATCCATGCTAGCGTTCCTATCTCGAAAACGGTTCAATACAGGGGGGAAAAGTGAATTACAAAGTTGCAGAGCATCATCAATTTAGTACGAAAAGATAGTTTAGACATTGATGCTAAAAATACAATGCTAAAAACGTACATTTGTTTGTTCACAATTTCTTACACTATGCACACTTGATCTACATTGCGCACGTTGTAGCGTAGCTGGTGAGACATACGCTACATAGTTCAAAATACGGTTACTTGATACTTTTTGTTTTGTTGCAAAGATCTTGGTCTTGAGTAGGTCCCATTGTAATATCTTTACAATCTAAAGAAAATAAAACGCCATCTGATGAAAAACAGCGGAATTAGCGCTCCTATCTCAAAAACGGTTCAAGATGGGAGAAAAGTTAACTACGAAGTTGTAGAGCATCATCGATTTAGTACGAAAAGACAGTTTTTAGACATTAATGCTAAAAATAGAACGCTCAAAACGTGCAGTTCTTTGTTCGCAATTTTCTACACTGTGCACACTTGAACTACGTTGCACACTTTGCGGTGTAGCTGATGACACGTATAATCTGTGGTTCAAAGTACTGTTACTGTAAGCAGTCACATCGATTAGCGCACAGTCGTTTTCCATCAACTTCAGAAAGGAGGGTGTTCTCAATTCGAGCTATGTGTTGTTGTTGGTGTTTGTAAGCTTATAACTTAGTAAGAGATGCTCTAATTAACCGACTTTAAAAAGGAGGAGGTTCTCAATTCAAAGCGTATGTTTTTTTGTTTTTGTTTATTAGCTCATAACTTCCGAACGGATGATCCGATTTTGATACTTTTTGGTTTATTGTAAAGGATTTGGTCTCAAATAGGTCCAATTGTAATATCTTTGCGATAAAAAGAAAGTACAGGGTGCCCAAAAAAGTCAGTCCCGACTATTTTAACTGCTGAACAGCCGCAGCTATAGTCATAAAAGTGGTATCTAGGTATAGTAAAGTGAACATGTGCTACGTGATTCAACCGCCTACAGCGCCACCTGATGAAAAACAGTGGAGTTAGCGTTCATATCTCGGAAACGGTTCAAGACAGGGGAAAAAAGTGAATTGTAAAATTGCAGAGCATCATCGATTTAGTACGAAAAGATAGTTTAGACATTAATGCAAAAAACAGAACGCTTAAAACGCGCATTTATTTGTTCACAATCTCCTGTTCTGTGCACACTTGACCGAAATTGCAAATGTTGTAGCGTAGCGCGTGACATTTATGCTATGTAAAATTCAAAGTATGGTTATTGTAAGCGGTCCCATCGATCAACGCATAGACGTTTTAAACCGACTTCGAAGAGGTTCTCAATACAAACCATGTTCCTCATTGTTGTTGTTGTTGAAATTTGTTAGCTTATAACTTCGTAACAGATGATTTAATTTTAATACTTTTTTTTGTTGTCATAATGATCTTGGCCTAAAATAGGTTTCATTATGATTTCATTAAGATATAAACAAATTACAGTATACTCACAAAAGTCTGTTCTCATTCTAACTGCTGAACGCATGCAGCTACACTGGTAAAAACAGTATGTAAGTATCGATGTTAAAACTTCTCTCCGTCAGCTGCAATGCATATTTTGCTCTTTGTTTGAACTTTACGCTGCGCAATTTCTAGCGCAGCGGGTGACACGTATTTATTGTAAAGTTCAATACATATGCCTAACAGAATTTTTGGTTACGAATACAGCGTATATCCGTTCTTTACATGTCTAAAGACTTTTTAACTTAACGTATGATCATTCAATAGATAGTTTTTTCTCATATCCGATAAAGGCAAGAAAAGTGACACAACTTAAAATTGCAGCAATTGAGAAAAATCATATGAAAAATAACTTGAGTAGAATAAAACTGGCACAAGTGTCTCTCGAGTGGATAACTTTCTAGATGGAGATGTAACTTTTTTGTTCACATTGGGTGCATTTCATGTATTTTTCAGTGACACCAACCATTTTTTGAGTTATGTCACTTTTCTTGGAAGGTATGATTTGTGAAACTGCCGTCGAATGTCTTTTGATGTTCTGCTATATGAATAAGTTTTCACTGAAAGGAGAAAAATAAAATCTTTTTGTAAAAAAATAGAACCGACTCCAAAAAGCAACTAATATTCAAACAACTAAAAAAAAAAAAAAAAAAAAAAAAAAAAATCGATATAAAATGAAACTGTAAATTGCGCTTAAAAGTATGAAATAATTTCCTTCGCCAAACAACCTATAACACTACAATTAATCATAACTTTTGAAGTCGGCGCAAAATTAAATAAAAATTGATACCTTTATTCAATACAAAAATCAAATCCTATTCAAAATACACATCTCACATTGTCACCTGCAAAACGCAGCCGAAAACTACTTTGATTCAAGAAAACGATTTCGTAAGCAGCAAAAGTTGGCGAATGTGCTGATATCTGACGTCCTTGGTGAAAGAGAAATCGCAAAATTATCTTGCAAACATATTTAATTTCTTTGGGATATCATGGCTATTTTGATAAAGTATATTAAGAGAGTAATCAAGAATATGAAACAATACTTGGTACAGTATATATTATGAAAATATACATCTTGCGTGTATATTTTTGCATTACATTTTGATCGCTAAATCCAAAAGCCACCAAGGATGATAGTTATCAAAGTTATACCAAATTTGCAAAGGAAACTCTAACTTCGTAGAAACATAAATACCGCATTGTGAAGAATGTTCACTGTTCTATGTAGATTCTACTAATGGACCAATTGTATACAGTGATAAAATAATGAAGGAAATGTGAAAACGGATCATTCGAGACAACAGCATTTGTTGCTACCGATCTAAAAACAAACCTTCAAAAACTAATTAAATTTTATTTAATTTTGCGCCGACTTCAAAAGTTATGATTAGTTGTAGTGTTATAGGTTTTTTGGCGAAGGAAATTATTTTATACTTTTAAGCGCAATTTACAGTTTCATTTCATATCGATTTTTTTTCTTTTTTTTTTTTTTTTTTTTTTAGTTGTTTGAATATTAGTTGCTTTTTGGAGTCGGTTCTATTTTTTTACAAAAGGATTTTATTAGCTAAAGATTCTTGATAAGCAAATTATGTGTATAAATTATGCATTATTACAATAATATACATACAAATGAAGATGCAAAAAACATGTAAATCACAAATTTTCGTGATGCAATCTAACAGTTAAACTAATCATGAAAAAATTTCAATAGAAAGTGGGGTTGCAGGGCTCTCAGCGCTCCTGCTTTTTTACGATCGTTTTAATTTATTGTAACCACAATTTTCAAAAAGAAAATTCTGTTGAAGGTTTTAGTGCTATTATATCATTGATTTATTTAACAGTGATTTTGGGAAGTGATTTTTGATATACATAATAGACCATTAATCTTCGAAATGATAAGGCAACCGTTACAATTAAAATTTAGTGGTGGATATTGAATAAAAAATGTCCCAAATCTAGCAACTCTGTTAAAACCTTCACGAAAGTTTTGTTTTTCAAATTTGTGGTGACAGTAAAATAAAACGATCGTAAAAAGGTAGGAGCGCTGAGATTCCTGGGGTTGATGCAGAGTGGATATCATATAACGTCGCAAGAACAATAAGATGGTTCTGAAATTCACACTTAGGGGTGTTCCGGACGCATGCAATTTTATAGTCGGCAGCAAAATTATTTGAGCGCTAGCAATAATTCCTATGTAAAAACAGTACACTTAATACTGTTTTGTTAAATAAATCCTTTTCGAATCATGTTCTTAGACTGACTAAGAACATTATCCGACAAGGTTTTATTTAAATATACCGTACTAAGTGTACTTTTTTACATAGGAACTATTGCTAGCGCTCGAATAATTTTGCTTCCGACTGTAATTTTGATCCTTTATAACTTTGCGTTCTTGTAACTACCAGAAGTATTTTTTACGGAACATGGAGAAAACTGCAGTCACGAGGGAGTTTTCGTGCATTTGTCACCATTGATATATATGATGGTTTTTTGGACGACTTCAGTATCGAACCCGAAATCCTCCAATTATGAGCAGGATGTTCTACCAATCGGGCTACCACGTACCTTACCACGTTCACGCCGGCGCATTTTGTTCACATAGTCTTCTCAAAAGTATCCGAGCACTAGCCAATAATTCCAGTATCAAAAGGTACACTTAAAACTGTTTTGTTCAATAAATCCTTGTCGAATCATGATCTTAGACTGACTAAGAACAGGATTCGACAAGGATTTATTTAACAAAGGAGTAATAAATGTACTTTTTTTGGACAGAGACTATTGCTAGTGCTCGGGTACATTTGCTGCCGACTGTAGCTGTGACCCACCGGTGGGTCACGCCGGCGTGAACGTGTTAGAAGAATTTTTAAAAATATTTATAATCAGTTTGTTATTATTATTTTTCAAGAAAATTATTATTATGAAAAGTATTTTCAACATAAAATTTACCATTTAAATTTTCAACATATCATTCAACATAAAACAACCAGAGTTTAATTTTACTAACTTCTATATGTATAAAAAGAAAGTACTGAATTCGTGAAAATTTTCGAACTACAGTTTTTGACAGATTTACACGTTTTCAGATTTTCTGAACACGATTTCTCTGTTTCTAGAAACTGTCTGTCTGGATGTGTATATCACAAATTATGTGGTCGTTGTATCTCTCGAACTAAAAACGAAATTTAATCAAACTTGATATTTAATTGAACCTTGAACTTGAACTAAACTGGACTAAACTGGTATTGACTACATTTCGGGACCAATCGCTGAATAGCTCGCGCTGTGGCTCAATTTTATCTAAAATTTTAACATGGCGGTGTAGGTTAAAATTTCGTGTAAATATAAATAATAAGAGTTATTTTTAATGTATGATTGTAAAATGATTTTGAATTAATGATAATAATAGTAGTAAACTAGAAAAAAAGTGTATTCGTGTAGGAGAACCTCTCGCCCCTCTGGGGGTGTAAATTTGCAATATGGAAATCTTTCGAAAGAATTCGTGAATATTTTTAAAACGAACGGTTGAATCCCAGACCTGTAATAGTTTAAGACAAAGTTATTGATTTTTTCCCCTTTTAACAAATAAAAAAAAATTAAAGAAAAAAATCGCATTTTTTCTTATGTTGAATCAAAATAGACTTTCTTTCGGCATTTAGTGTTATACTTCTCCGAGGTAAAAATCGTCTGTATTCATCATGGATACACAATTTGAATAAATAATAATTAAATAAACAATTTGCAATGCATGAATCCATATAGATTTTATAGAACGAAATCTTGTGGTTGCCACAACATACTAGTTTTGAAATACTTCGGATACATTCACCAATCAAAAACAAAGGCAACACTGAAAATATTAAATATGGGGGGGGGAATGTGATTGTGTATTCTTCCCTGATATGATATATTATCGATAGTTTAATAAAAATAAAATAAAAATTATTATCTGCAAGCATATTCGCATAGCTATGCAAGTATGTTTATCTTATATGCATTGATACTGAACTGTAATGCATGGATAAATACAAAACTCTATGCACATAAATATATACACATGTATAAACAAATAACTATACTTATGTTACATTAACGAAAAAATAATTTCCTAAAACCTACTCTTCATACAGAAAGAGAAAAATTGTTCTTTCATTGCTGTAATTAAAGTATGGTAAATTTCACACACTTTCTCTCTTTAATTTATGGTAAAAACGCTATTAATGTGTTGCTAGAGGGTTACATCAAATAAGGGGGGGGGGGGTTATGAGCTTTGACTTTAGGCGTTCCGTTAAAGATTAATTTACTTTAAAGAAGGGGTTTTGAGTATTTGTGTTTAACACTTTATGTGCCGCCGGATTAGATATAAGCCAGTGGTATTTACACATCAGTTTCTAATGGTAAAATATAAGTTATTATCAAGTAAAATCATTATGTTTAATAACCTAAAATTTTAGGGAAACCCCCAAAGTGCACGGCTTACTGTTCAAAATAGGAAAATGCACCAACGACAGTCTGTTAATACCTACTTTTTCATTTTTGTTGTCTGCCTGCACATCTAGTAATGAAGGTTTTATCTTTTTATTATATTGCATAACTAAAATCTACTTCCTTATTCAATTGAAACCTTAAAAATACAAATTAAACAGCATATTACAATCTTTATTTATAAAAAATTGTTTTCCCGACAGACAATCATTTACTTATTCACTCACTGATTCATCACTGCCCAGACCATATCATTCTTTGCACCTAGAAACATGAAATTTGGGGAAAACATATCTTCCATGACTCAAACAGCTGTAGCTAAATTCGCGACCGTGAGAAAAACTATATAATTACTTTGGTTGCGAATTACCTACTCCAACTCAAATACCCACTAAGAAGGCGTTTTACAAAATTCTCTTCCCCTCAAAGCAGGAAACAGATACAAAAATTGTTTTCCACATTCCCCTTCGATTATCAAAGGGGAAAAAACAGAAAACTGTACGATTGCTGCTTTGAAATGCAACAAATACGAATATATGAGGAACAATGTCAGGAATTTGCCAATAAAGGGGGAAGGAAGGTAAAACTTTTTTTTTTCTTACATAACCTATAAAAACTTTCAAATATCTAAAAATATTTAAATATTATTCTTTTAAAGTTCAGTAATTCGTCTCGCAAGGAGGAAAGGGGACAGGACATGGTTTCAAAAAGGCTCCTATATATACGAGCTGGCGCATCAGGCATTTTGTTGCCTTAGGGTTGCCACATGTACCCAGCGCGTTTCTCTGACAAACAAACGACAAACATTTTTTTTATCGTCTTACGTTACTTTAGAGTAACTTGTTTTACTATATTTCATAATTTTAGCTAAGTAAACTCTGATATGGAAGTTTGTTTAGCGATGGACTGTTATAATCATTCAAAAAGTGAATATAAAGTGTTCACAGACCTTCTATTACTGTGTATTTGAGTTTTGGCGACATTTTGTAAAAGAAACAGAAACCGCCCCAACAACACATCTTACCCCAGTACATCGGTAGGATACCCTCAGAATAATATGACATCCTGAGAATGTACTGTGAAAAAAAAAAAAATGTGTTTTTAGGAATATTATTGCATCTTATAGCTCTTATCTTGACCGGATTAGCTTCAGATCAAGATTTCTTAAAATCATTAGGGAAGAGATAAGGACGCCAAGCGGGAATGCTGTCCTCTTCGGAGGCAAAAAAAATGGCGGTGATGCGCCGGCCTATTATTTTATTTAGGGGCTCTAGTTTTCAACATATTTGACATAATTGGTAACTAATGGGAAGCTAGAAGTATTCGTGATAAGAAAATGTAATTTAGAAGTTTTTTTTTTTTTTTTTTTTTTTTTTTTAATTTTTTCATGGTGTTATTCGAGTAGCAATTCTTTGAAATTTGCTCCCTCCGAAGGAACCGCATTAGTCCCCTTCCCTCCCCCAGTATTTTCTAATCTTTGTAGCAATGTAGTTTCAAGAATTGAAAGGTATGCCGTACAGTATTTGCTACTTACACCCTCTACATGCAACACGCAGACCGACACATTTAATTGAAATCTGCAGTTAAAGATTTAAACCAAGTCTCTTTCTCGAAAAGATAAAAGGGAAAATCATTTAAAAGATACACGAAAGGTGTGATATACAACTGTCGGTAATAAATAAAGTAAGTGATTCTCGACCTCTATATTACATTATCATTTTCATAATTATGTGTAATTAAAAAAAAGGCAACAAAATTTTCTAAGCATTTTTGTAAATCACTCTGTGTTACATTTTGAGTACGATACAACGACTATTAAAAGATTACCTGTAGTCTAATTTACCCTATTTAAATAAAGTTCTAGTTATGTCTATACAAAAAAAAAAAAAAAAAACTTTTTTGAATCTATTCTCTTTAAAACTAGACCTTTGTAATTGAATAAGCTATCCCTTCCTCAACTATATTTTATCATTTTTATTTTACGCATTTAATCACAAAGATATATGAAGATATATTAACTTTATATAGTGTTTTTGAAAGAACAGTTTCTTTTCGATAATAAATATAACATTTGGTAACGAATCTAAATTAAATTTTCAATTCTGCTCGTTGCTTAATTTGTTTTGAAAAGCCGCCAAGGACATTTAAAGGGCAAAAAGACTGTACGTTTATTCAAAGTAATTTATTTTAAAATTTACACTTAAAAGAGTACAAATATTTATTTTGTCATTTAACTACCTTTTAGCCATTCATTATCAACTTTTTTTTTTTTTTTCAACCGCTGATACTTTGCAGATATAACCCTGAATAAAGAAAGAAGTTAGAGTTTTCAGTTAAAGAAAGAATTAAAAAAATTAAAAAGAAATTTTAAAATGTTAAAAGTAATTTTAAAATGTTAAAAGTAATTTTCCCAAAAGCAAAATATTAAAGGATTTTTTTTTTTTTTTGTTTGCTATGATCGCATTTGAAAAAAAGTGTTTTCTACTGTTTAAATATTGATATTATATATAGTATATATATATATATATATATATATACCTGTGTGTGTGTTTGTGTTATTTTACAAATAACTTTAAAGCAGAATCATGGGCGTGCATGTTGCTTGACTATAATAAGTAAAATGGTATTAAAAAAAATTACTTGTGCAAGATTTATTTTTAAATATTTATTATTCTTCACTTTTTCTATCGAGCTAACCCAAACAAATCTAGCAACTGCACTTTGATAAAATTTTAAAAAGTTAGATACTAAAGATTTTTTACTTTTCGAAATGTTTTAAATGGATTAAAAAATTTCTTAATACAGGATAACTTTTCCTGTTTACAAAAGGTATTATTTTTATATAGCTAAATTTTATTATTTTATTTTATTGAAATTTTATTGTTAATGCTTAACACATTAATAACAATGACTTACAAGAGTTTTAAACATTTACATTATGTTTCTGGGAAATTGACAAACCAATGAGACACATAATCATTCTCTCATACAGTAGAAACTCTATCCAACACTTGGCCAGTTGGCATAGTGTGAGAGATGATATTGTAGTTAATATTCTTAGAATGTTGAAGCGCCTCCCCTTGTCTCATCGGTTTCACCGAAATTAGATTCCCTCCTATGTTGATATCAGGGGCAACGATACTGCTGACACCCTAGTCAAGGCCGATGCTGGAGAAGCCTTCATGTCTACATTGCCTCTCACCTATATAGAGCCTTTTTCAGTGGTCAAGAACCAGAATGAATCTTCTTGGCGTGTTACACCAGTGCATCACTGACATTTGAGTCAACGGCCGGGTTATTCTCTGGCATTTGATTGTAACAGGCTTGATCAAACCACCCTCACTCGTTTCCTCAGTGGTCATCTTAGGTCTTTGAACGTTTTTGGGTGGTTCCAAGTGTTTTGAAGTTTATGTCAAGTATTCTATTTAACAGGCTTCCACTGATCATATTCCCTAATACCTGGGCTTTCTAGGCAGGATCTTACTGATAATCTACTATTGGTTCTAGATTTCTTTAGGTTGTTCAATTTCATGGACTTGATTTAGCCCTGCTAATCTTTAGGGATGAGCAACAACAACAATCATTCACTTTACATGAGTCTGGAGTTTCGCAAATTCGAATTGCCAAAAGATTCTTCATCATCAAATGTTTTTTAGAATCATTAAGCAATTTCATGAGCATGTCATGATGTCACTTGCTCACGAAATCCAAACAACTGAATTGTCTAGAATCGAAATCTAATTGTATTGACGAAATGTAGAATAAATCCGACAATTTCTGAAAAAAAAAAAAACCTATAGATCAAAGTTTAAGGATTTTCATTGGAGAGATAGCTAGACAAGATTGAACAAAATCTGCAATCTGTTCCAAATTTTTTCGAAGCTAAGATTCACAATTTACAATTTTTACAGTTTACATAAAATTTTAAAGATAACAAGTGAGAAAATTTTTCAGACATGCTGATTTATCATTTGAAAAATAACACATTCACAACATTTACGCTTAAGCATTTAACATTAAGCACCAACGTTTCAACGTTTCGTGTTCGTATATAAGAAAGTTTTCACTGTATTCGCGGTATTTGTAGACGGAGACTATTTTGTATAGCAGACGCTCTGGTCTTTTGAGCTTCCAGTTGATAACGAAAGTAAATAATTTCTACCAATCACTAGGTTGTTTACAGCTAGTACAAAATGAACCGGAAGTTCTCGCAACCAGAGCGACGAAATCAATTGGTTTGTTTATTTTTTTAGAATTTTTAGAAAACAAGGTCAATAACAAGACCATATAAATTAATGACAAATGTTAGTCTGCAGGGATCCCGGTACAATACTCAAGCACGAAGCTAGAACATCGTTACAGACGGCAGCAAAATTATTCGAGCGCTAGCAATAATTACTATATAAAAAAAGTACAGTTAATACTGTTTTGTTAAATAAATCCTTGTCGAATCATGTTCTTTTAGTCAGTCTAAGAACATGATTCGACGAGGATTTATTTAACCCATTAAACACCGCCATATGAATCTCACTGAATTTTTTTGAATTTTCGTATATTTTGGGTTTCAATGTGCATTTCTAATCATGCGAAGTTTAAATATTTAAAAAAGAAATATTTTGTTAGAAGATATGATGTGTTTCCAAAATGGGAGATTTGACACCTAATTTTGGTTGAACAGATGTTGAAAAACTACAAAACCCTTTTAAATTAGTTTTTTTTATCCCTGTTTGTTATAATTTATGAAAAGAACTGTTTTATTTCATATCCATTGTTTTAAACTCGGCATTCAAATGAGTTATTTTTGCTGTTATTTTTTTATTTATTTATTTTTTTTTTTCCCCTTTGCTGATGTTTTGCAGAAAAACAAACATCTTTGTTTGAATAATTGAAAAAAAAAAAAAAAAGATAGAACTTACATTACACACTTATTAAAAAAATTACTAACGAAGCTAGGCGCTTTAATATGTATTGTAAAAATTAAAAAATGTATATTTAGCTTAATTCTTTGCAGAGAAAAAAATTCTCAAAAAATTATTCCCGAAGAGGGAGCTTTGGCGCCTAATGGGTTAACAAAAGAGTATTAAATGTACTTTTTTTAAATATATCAATTAATGCTAACTCTCGAATAATTTTGCTGTCGATAGTTATAATTTCAATCCGTCATGATCTGGTGGTAGATTTTGAATCAGACGAAATTGCTGTGCTTTCCATTGAATAAGAAATCAAAATGTACAAACAAAAATTGTAACACATATTTTAGAGGTTTGTTACTTTCCTAAACACAGAAGCATTTTAGAAATCAAACATAGATCTTTCAAACGACTTTGCCGCTTGTCACACAGCAAAATTAACGCAGGAGTAGTACAAGACAAAACGTCCAGCGTTTATACTTTCAGGGGTTTGGCCCCGTATTTACCTGACTTTAATTCATGATTCAATGACTTTAATTCAATGTGCGTGATCTTTTTTTTTTTTTTTTTTTTTTTTTGGCCAGAGCTTGCGCTAAACTAAATGCAAACTTTACGGTGTTGGTGTAGGGAGTAAATCTGATTGAATAATTGAATAGAAGGCTCACCGTGAGGGCCTTTTTAAGGAATATTTACGCGATTATAAAAAAGAAAAGAAAAAATCACGGAAAACACCGAACGGCCAGGTCTATGAAAACAAGCTTTACACTATTTGTAAAAGTTTTTGAACGGGCGTAACTCATTAAGTAAATTAACTGTTTGAAATATTTTTTATTTTATTTTTTAATGTATATTTATAATTGTATTTATAATTGTATTTATAATTTGTATTTTAATTAATTATAATATGTATTTCTTCCAAAATTTTGATATTTTTATTTATTTAAAAGTTATGATTTTTAATGGCATATTAAAGTTAAATTATTAAAAAGGCATCAGTTAAAGTTAAAGCATATTAAACTAAATAAACATCTCTCAATTGCTTTGTTAGCTATATTAATTCGTACTCTGCTATTACTCTATTTAAAAAAAAATATTTATATATATTACCTTTGAAATAAATGTAAGACAAAATATAATATTTATTGTTTTACGGAGGGAAAAAAATTGGGAATGAAAGGGTTAATATGTAATAATTATATTATAAAAGTATATTTCTTGTCAACAAGATATTTATAAATAATTTCTTCAACTGTTTAACGTTCACAACATTCGTTAGATAAATAGTTCATCATAAATATGTAAAAGGAAAAAATAGCTTTTTTCACGAAATTTTGGATTGAAATATCTGTATATTAACCAGATTAAATTAAAAAAATATTTAATTTACAAAATAAAGAACTTTATAAGTTAATATTATAAACTGCAAAAACTCACAACAGTTATTTCAAGTCAAAATAACAGCACGGCCTTTCCATCAGGGGAAAAATTTAGACGTGCATCATCAAAGCACAGAGGTGCACTGACGATTACTAACAAATTTAAATGTCTAATTTAATTTTAACAAATGTCTGTATTTAGCTTCCTCTGAAACATTAGTTGTCAATAATTGGAGAAATTCTGTTATCTATCAAACAGAGAAAGAACAAAAGTTTAAAAACTGAGTAAAACAAACAAGCAAAAATTGAAGAATCGACGCTCCAAAAAATGTTAAAAGATGTCAAATGTTTGGTTTCAGTGCAAAACCAACGAACGTTAAAGTGTTAATAATAATAGGAAAAAATTAAAGGAAAATAAAACGAACATGTTCTAATTTCTAAAAGGTTTAAACACAAGCATTTGCTTTAGAAGGAAATGGTGACAAAATCTATGATAATAGGAACATAAACCGTGTACGATGAGAACGAAATATTCTTATGTTGATATTCAATATTTCAGTAGTTTAAAAAAAAAAAAAAAAAAACGTTATATTTTGCATTATTTTAAGGAAACCGAAAGGGTAGATATTATTATTATTATTATTATTATAATTTTTTTTCGTCATTATTAACCAAAACACTCATTAATATTTTTTACGCTCACTACTTAATTTCCTTTAAAAATTGTTAAAATAATTTAATAAAACCTTTTTGTAAAAAAATAGAACCGACTCCAAAAAGCAACTACTATTCAAACGACTTAAAAAAAAGAAAAAAAAAATGGTATGGAATGAAACTGTAAATTGCGCCTAAAAGTATAAAATAATTTCCTTCGCCAAACAACCTATAACACTGCAATTAATCATAACTTTTGAAGTCGGCGCAAAATTAAATAAAATTTAATTAGTTTTTAAAGGTTTGTTTTTAGATCGGTAGAAACAAATGCTGTTTTCTCGAATGATCCATTTTCATGCTTCCTTTATTATTTTATCACTGTATACAATTGGTCCATTAGTAGAATCTACATAAACAGTCAACATTCCTCACAATGCGGTACTTGTGTTTCTACGAAGTTAGAGTGTCCTTTTGATAACTATCATTAGGAATAACTATCATCCTTGGTGGCTTTTGGATTTGGCGTTCGAAACGTAATGCAAAAATATACACGCAAGATGTATATATACTGTACGAAATATTGTTTCATATTCTTGATTACTCTCTTAATATTCCTTATCAAAATAATAATGATATCCCAAAGAAATTACATATGTCTGTCAGATAATTTTGCGATTTTTTTTTTTCACCAAGGGCATCAGATACCAGCATCTTCGCCAACTTTTGCTGCTTACGAAATCTTATTTTTTCTTGAATCAAAGTAGTTTTCGGCTGCGTTTTGCAGGTGACAATGTCAGATGTGTATTTTGAATAGGATTTGATTTTTGTATTGAATAAAGGTATCAATTTTTATTTAATTTTGCGCCGACTTCAAAAATTATGATTAATTGCAGTGTTATAGGTTGTTTGGCGAAGGAAATTATTTTATACTTTAGGCGCAATTTACAGTTTCATTCCATAAAAATTTTTTTTTTCTTTTTTTTAAGTCGTTTGAATAGTAGTTGCTTTTTGGAGTCGGTTCTATTTTTTTACAAAAAGGTTTAATTTTTCTCTTTTCAGTGAAAACTTATTCATATAGCAGAACATCAAAAGACGTTCGACGGCAGTTTCAGAAATCACAACTTCCAAGAAAAGTGACATAACTCAAAAAATGGTTTATGCCACTGAAAAATACATGAAATGCACCCGATGTGAACAAAAAAGTTACATCATCTAGAAAGCTATCCACTCGAGAGACAGTTGTGCCAGTTTTATTCTAGTCAAGTTAGTTTTAAGTTGATTTTTCTCAAATGCTGCATTTTTAAGTTGTGTCACTTTTCTTGCCTTTATCGGATATGAGCAAAAAACTATCTATTGAATGAACATAGGTTAAATTAAAAAGTCTTTAGAAATGTAAAGAATGATATGCTGTATTCGTAACCAAAAATTCTGTTAGGCATATATATTGAACTTTACAGTGAACACGTGTCACCCGCTGCGCTGGAAATTGAGCAGCGTAAAGTTCAAACAAAGAGCAAAATATGCACTGCAGCTGACGGACAGAAGTTTCAACATCGATATTTACATACTGGTTTTACCAGTGTATCTGCATGCGTTCCAGCAGTTAGAGTGAGAACAGACTTTTGTGAGTATCCTGTACTTTGTTTATATCTTAATGAAATCATAATGAAATCTATTTCAGGCTAAAATCATTACAACAACAAAAAAAGTATTAAAATTAAATCATCTCTTACGAAGTTATAAGCTAACAAATTTCAACAACAACAACAATGAGAAACATGGTTTGTATTGAGAACCTCTTCCTTTATGAAGTTGGTTCAAAACGTCTATGCGTTAATCGATGTGACCGCTTACAATAACCATACTTTGAATTTTACATAGCATAAATGTCACCCGCTACGGTGCAACACATGCAATGTCATTCAAGTGCGCACAAAATAGGAAGTTGTGAACAAACAAATGCACGTTTTAAGCGTTCTATTTTTAGCATTATTGTCTAATCTATCTTTTCGTACTAAATCGATGATGCTCTGCAATTTTATAAGTTACTTTTTTCCCCTGTCTTGAACCGTTTCCGAAATATGAACGCTAACTCCACTGTTTTTCACCAGGTGGTACTGTAGGCGGTTGAATCGCGTAGCACATGTCCACTTTACTATACCTACATATCTTTTTTATGACTATAGTCTGACTATATACTGGCTGCAGCTGTTCAGCAGTTAAAAGAGTCGGGACTGACTTTTTTGGGCACCCTGTATTTTCTTTTGGTCGTAAAGATAATACAATGGGACGTATTTCAAACCAAGATCTTAACAACAAAACAAAAAGTATCAAGTAACCGTATTTTGCACTATATAGTGTATGTCTCACCGCTACGCTACAACGTGTGCAATGTAGCTCAAGTGTGCCTAGTGTAAGAAACTGCGAACAAACAAATGCACGAGCAACACGCACGGTGATACTCTTCAACTTTGTAATTCACTTTTTTTCTCTAGAACCGTTTTCGAGATAAGAACACTAACTCCAGTATTTTCCACCAGGTGGCGCTGCAAGTGGTTTAACCTTGTACTGCGTGGTCACTTTGCTATACTTACATACCATTTTTATCACTATAGTTGCAGCCCTTTGGCAGTTAAAAGAGTTGGGGCTGATTTTTTTGGGCACCCTGTATTTTCTTTAGATCGTAAAGATATTACAATGGGACCTATTTCAGACCAAGACCTTTTCAACAAAACAAAAAGTATCAAAATCGGAGCATCCGTTCAGAAGTTATAAGCTAACAAACATAAAAAAAACATACGGTTTGAATTGAGAACCTTCCTTCTTTTTTGAAGTCGGTTAATAAAAAATGGCTATTATACGCATAGGCCATAGATGGTCATAAATATGTAAAAAGAAAAAAAAATCTAGTGTGAGACAACCATACGACTGATACATGTGTAAAGACTTATAAAACAGAGTTTACATTGCGAACTTAAAAAAAAAAAGAAAGAAAGAAGAAGAAGAAGAAGAATCGGTAGAGCCTTTTTTTTTTTTTTTTTTTTTTTTTTAACAACAATTTCTGAGGTCTAAAACTGACATACCTAATCAGAATGGTTGTTAATTTTCCTGTAATAACCACGTAATATATGAGAAAGGATGTCTAAATAGGGTTTACGTAGCAATTTACAAGAAAATCGTTAGAACCATTTTTGAGATACGACGTTCACCAAAACTTGACATACTCATTTCTTGACTGGAAATCAACAGTTATACGAAAGGATAGCTAAAAGCTAGTTAATATGACGAGTTTGAAAAAAATTCTGTGCAGTCGTTCTTAAATAAACGCACTTGCGACACCTGAAACTGAGATACTTATACAGGACGCTGATCAATTTTCTTGAACTAACCAACTAATTTATACGAAAAGACATCTAGTAGAATGTTTATATAACAACTTTGAAGAAAATTGTTAGAACTGTTTATGAGATATGGACTTTCGGTCCCAATTACGGTTTTCAATGTCTTACTTCTGATTTCCCAATATTTCTCCAAAGGCTGGAAAAATTATTTTCAGGGATATGGTAATCAGAAGATTGCCCGCACACATACACATACACACACAAACACATATACAAAATTACTGACCAATCGTCAAAAACCACTTTTTAGACTCATGAGACCTTTAAACATCTAAATCAAGTAAAAACTCGATTTCCAATTTTTTAACCGAATACAATATTAACATTATGTAATACGGTAGTGGGATAATAGAAGAATTTAACATTTTGAATTTTAGAGAAATTTTAGGTTTAAAACATTTGTAAATTAACTTTATTTAATTCAAACAATATTTAATTTAATAATTAAAACATTTTGTAAATAAACATTAAAAGCGGCAAAAAATCGCAAAAGTTGTTTCAAGTCAAAATAATTAGTCCTTTATTAAATGAAAACATTAGACACGAGCATGCATAATCAAACCAGGAAAGCTCACTCCCGTCTACTAAGAATTTCAAATAATTTATGCATTTAGCTCCTTCTGAAACATCACTTTTATCATTTTTCAACAATGTTGAAAAAGGTTTATAACTTCGGTTTGTTTGTCTCTCCATCTGCCTTTCTGCACTTTAACTCCCGTAAATATTAATGGAATTCTTTGAAATTGATATATGTAATTTCTGTTTACTAATGTGCGTTCCTTATTGAAAATGGAGTAAATACCACCACTGGTTTCTGTACGGATACCCGAAAGAATTCCAACGCATTCTGTTTTATGAGAGTCCTTTTATGAATCGTATTCAAATATCTTTTTACTGCACCAATCTTAATGAAATTGATATTTTTTATGCATATGCTAAAAAAAAGTTTTCTGTTGTATACAGTACGTTTAGTGTTGAGATTTATTGGGCTACGCTAAAATATTCAGATACAGTAAAACATACAATTGAAGTGGTCATTGTTGAAAGGGGACATGTGTCATAACCTGCCAAATTTTTTTTTATTTTTCCATAATCTTCAAGACTGAACGCATCGTTCTGTGTTGAAATGAGACATGTGCAGTGAGTTCTACTGCCGTGGTGGTGCTAAGCGTTGAATATCTGAATCACTGTTGAAAAAGGATATGTGAGGCACATGTCCCTTTTTAACCTTGACTATGACATTGACTATGCGCATGTCAGGGGATAAGGTTTTAGAAGCAAATCAGTTCTTTAGTGTTTGTCAGTCGTGTCGTGCCTCTCGCTGTGTTAAGGAAAAAAAAAACTGTGTCGAATAGTGATAGTGAAATAGAAGATAATGTGCCACGAAAGAAACGTGTAAAAGGTGTATTAAATTCAAATACTTACAAAAGGAACATTATAAAAAGCAGTAGAGTTAAGGAAGTGGAATATAAATCGTATTAAGGAAAATAAGTTCCTTCTGTGAAAACAGGTAATGTTTGCAAATGCAAATTTCAATGTTTTTCTAAAATGAACAAGCAAGATCAAGCAAATGTTTTGTCATATTTTCTCTCTCTTGAAATCAAAGACACTCAAAATACATTTTTACAAAGTTTAGTTGAGAAGAGGGAAGTTAAAAGACGACGTAAATGACCTGTTTTCAATAATAATTCTGATGCTGCTGCAGCTGAAGAAACACAGCAAGATTAGATAAATAATAGAAAACCAAGCGCCGCGTGATATGAGGGGAATATAGGCACGAGTAATGTCAAGCCAGAAGAAATGAGATTTGCTATTTTTGAACATATCAAGAAATTTGATGTTAAAGAAACCCATTATGTTGGAGTTATGAAAAAGTATCTTGATGCTAAACTATATGTTAAAATAATGTACGAACCTTTTATAAAAGACAATCCAGACTTACAGGAATACATTTCCTATAAGTATTATTTGAATTACTACAACATCAGCTTCGGTTTTTCCTTTGGTCGTACACTAGTCGATGTTTGTTCGACTTGTGAAAACTTATCTGTAAAGCTTAAAGATCCTGTATTATGCGAAAATAGCAAGAAGGCTGCACTAACCGAATTGATGGTTCGTGAACGAAGAGCTAAAAAGGTTTACATTGCTATGAAAGCAGCACAAGAAAACCAAAATGAAGATACCATGGTACGGAGTTTTGACTATCTGCAGAATCTACCCTTACCAGCCATTCCAGTGCTGGAATTTTTTTTGTTTGAGGCAACAGCTGCAGTGCTTTGTTTTTGGTATACATGATTTGACAACCATTGACGCAAAATTTTACACCTATCATGAGGAAAAAAGCAACAAGACTCCCAATGAATTATGCAGTTTTTTGCTAGACTACTTCAACAACAATAATTTTTCTCCTTCAGTAAAACACCGTATTCTACTTAGCGATAGGTGTATAGGACAGAACAAAAACCACACAGTGGTGAGGTTTTTATTAAACCTCACGGATAGTGGGAGATTTAAAGGCATAAAGCATTATTTCCCAAAAGAGGTTTCATTTTTCCTCTGTGACCGGGATTTTGGCTGCATAAAAAGGCGAATTCGAAGACTAGACCGAATTTACACTCCTGAGGAATCCGTCAAAGAAATCATTGCTTCTAGTAAGACAGCGCGTTTTTCAGTAAAGAAGGTGCAGACAGAGAACATTATTTCTTTCAAAGAATGGTGGCCGAAAAAAAAAAAAAAAAAAAGCATGAGCAAAGAAGTAGTATATCTACTGGATTGACTCGTCCGACGAGAATACCCTTCAAAATATCAATGTACCGGGAGTTTCAATACAACCATGACCTCCAAGGGAAGGTGGTTGTTAAGGAGTATGTCAATGGATTGGTTAGCCACACTTTCAACTTGACTGGAGGCAGTAGGACAATACCAATATTGCCCACCTTAAGAGCATATCCAGCAGTGAAAGTGCCGATCAATCATAAAAAGTTGAGAGATATTTCGGCTTTGTCGAAACACGCCACAGGAATCTCTTTTTATGAGGAAATATCAAGTTGGCTAACAGCACAATGCACCAAATACCAAAGGATCCAAAACATGAATGAGAATTGCGGGACAGATCCTGACTCGGACTCAGCATTTTTCTTTTTGAAAATTTTTACTTTACATCTTTTGAACCTTATTTGCCATTAAAAAATTTTGTTTTATAATACTTTTCTATTTTTACTAATTATTTTCGTTGGTGACAATTTTATGACCACTTTAAAATTAATTTTTAAAACTTGTAAAGCTCTGTTTTGCTGATGAAAATTTACTATCTGATAATTTCGCATATAAATGAAAGAATTATATTCCATTGTGAAACATAAATATTTACTTTAATTATTGTAAAATTGTTACAAACAATCATAATCAAAACACCTTTTGTGTTTTTTCTAATTCTCTATACATATATTCAAAAATCCCCATCTATTATTGAAACACACCTTGATTGCATTTTAATTACCAGAAAGAGCTGTTTTAGTTCAATAAGCACGGGATTAAGTATTAAACTAACGTATTACTCTTTCTGAAGAAAGAACAAAATAAGCAACTGATATGCGGTTAATTATGTCCAGATTCTTTTAGTTTAAAAAAAAAAAAATGTTTAGCTTCTAGGGATATAGTTACAGAGCGTTATTAATGGTGTTTTGTTTGTTATAAAAAATAATTTGTATTTTTTGTTTTAAGTATTTTCGTTTATGCGAACAAAGTTTACAGTCGCGTAACAATATTTTTCTAAGTAAGATAATTATTTGACGTATTAATAACTGATTGAGTAAACATTTTTACTTTTTTTTATATTCAATAGACGAAAGTATAGGATTCGTAAAAATTTTCGACTTCCGGTTTTCGATGGATTTACACGTTTTGAGAGGTCCAGAACACAATTTGACCACTTTTAGAAAATTTATGTCTGTCTGTCTCTCTCTGTGTGTGTGAGAGACAAAACTTTTGTGGCGACTGTATCTCAGGAACTACTGCAGAGAATTGCATGTGAATTTATATGTAGATGCCCCTTGAACTAAATTAAATTAGTGACTATGAACTTTTGGTGTGAACACAAAAGGTGGCGCTGCTGTACAGCGATTTCCACGAATTAAGGAAGCCTATGTTTCAGAAAATACTGCATACATTTGCGTGTAAATTTATATGTAGATGCACCTTGACTTCCATGAGTGCCTACTAAGTTTTGGCATCGATTGCTCGACAGATAGCGCTTCTATACAGTGATTTCTACAATTTAAGGGAAGGAAGGCTATATCTCAAGAACTAATGCACAGAATTCTATATAATTTTATTTGTAGATGCACCTTGACATATATTAGTGCCTGTAAACTTTTGTTGTCAATCTTTCAACAGGTGGCGACATACAGCAATCTATATTCTTCTATACAGCGATAATCGCAATTTAAGGGAAAGCTATATCTCCGGTTCTATTGTGTATAATAAAATGAAACTTGATATGTGAGAAGACCATTATGAGACAATATGATGATTCAATTTTGATTCAATTTGATTCATATTGATCAATAGACAGCGCTGCTATGCTGGAAATTTTCCCGAGAGCGGGAAGATAATATTGTCACGTAGATGTGCCAGCGCATTTTTTTAAATATTAATTATAGAGAATAAAATTGGCTTTCTTTATACATCTAGTGTTAGTTTTCTCTAAGATGAAAATTGTCTGCTTTCATCATGATAGATAATTTTAATAAGTAGTAGTTTTAAAATATTTTTGTACTGAGTTTATTTGTTTAGGAAAATATAGAAGAAAGTCTTGTGGTGGCCACAACGTACTAGTTAATTATAATTTCATTAAGAACAATTTTATAATCCATAAAGTTTCTGCTTTCAATATCCTTTAATGGATGAATTTAAATATATATATTTCTCTCCGAAAATATCTATGCGAAATATATTTTTAATGTTATACAGCAATCTTGAAGTGTTAGAAATGCAAATTTATAGTTTAGTTGGTAAAGCGTTTCAAAAAACACAGAAAAAAGAAGAAGAAAAAGGTTATTTTCAACCGCATGGTATATTTTTGGCAAAGTTTATGTTTTTGAGAATGCTGAATCCAACAATGATTTTCAATTCTGTGTATCATGTAAAGTTCATTTATTTATTTATTATTATTTTGTTTTTGTAATATGTGGTTTATGATTAAAAAAAATAACTAATTTTATTATATTGAATTCAATATAATCTTTATCATAATTAAACAAACAGATCCTTCATTATATATTTAAAATTCTGTGTTTACTGTTTTTGCCTGAGAAACCTTTTCTTTCTTTTTTTTAATACCCCTCCGAACGAATTTTCGCTTTCAGTGTCAACTCATACCTTAAATTTTTCCATTCTGTATTATTTTTTCTATTCAGTTTTATAAAAGAATTTTTTTAAAGTTGAGAAATCACTACTGAATATGTTTTTTATAACCATAAGATACCAGAATTCACGTTTTTGCACAAAATTAAAAAAAAAAGAAACAAAAAAAGAAGAAAGGAGGAGGAGGAGGAGGAGAAATAAAGACAGAAAAAAGACGTGATAAAATGGTTTCTTTCTTTTATTCCCACCTCGGTTTTAGTGAGTAAAAAACAACCTACAAGAAACAGTAAATAAATATACATACATATATATATATATATATATATATATATATATATATATATATAATAAATAATTTAATTCCTTTACAATACTCAGCAAATAAGAGAAAGATGAAAATACCAACAATGATATTAATATTTAGAAGGATTACTTATAAAGTTATTGTCACAAATACCATTTAAGTAAAATTCACCGATTAGTAAAATCATGTTAAAATACTTACACAGAAGAGAAATGACGTAGATATTACTAATGCCTAAAACAATGAGATAGTTTTTTTTAATCCATTTATCGAGTAAATTCAGCAACACAAGATAAGAATTGCAAGAAATAAACCAAAATACTATTGAAATAAAAAGGAATATATTGTTGCGTACTTGGGGGTTCGTGAGTTGTCCGAGAATGAAAGGCCAAACTTACAAAAATTCAGTAATTTATTCACAGAAAGTTCCAGAAAAATACAGGTCTATAAACCAAGTATCAGCTTCAATTCAACCAGTAAACACAGCTTAAACAACAGCTGTCAATAGCAAATCCGCAGTACAAACTGTATAGCAATAACACTTGAAGCAAGTCTCTTTCAAAGAGGCTCGAAGCAATGCAAGTATTAGCGAAGCTGGCTGAAAACTGAACTGACTGCCTTGGAGAAAAAAAAACAGCCCTTATATACCCCTGTAGAAAAGTGTGGAAAGTTCAGGAAATTTCCGTATCTCAACAGCCAATGAGATTAGAGCTTCGATATTTGGTATATCCCTAATAAGGATTTTCTCGCCAAGGTCGCCAAAAAAATCGCCAAGGTGGGAAAAAGTCGCCAAATTTGGCGCCAAATCCATTACCTGCCTTATTGGGGCTTTTTAATGCGTTTTTAAGGGAAAATAAGGCTATTTTAACGCTAAAACGACTAGAAATACACAAAATTAGCACTTTATCATCTTACTATGCCTCTTTGAAAGAATCTATACAAAAAAAAAACACAATTATTTACAATTTTGTAACAATATGCATATATATATATTCTTAGTCAATAATGCGTAAAATTATTTTGTGTTTCAAATAAAAAGAACAAAAATTATATTTTAATTAATTTTGGTTGCACACCTGTGCGTTTAAAAAATAACCCGTTTCATTTCCTTATTTTGTGCTCCTGTTTAGAATTAAATTTACTTTATTAATTTCAGTGACTTTTAATACGAGTCGTTTTTTTTAATAATGCGTTACAACTCATTTTCTTACTAAACAGTCTGATGAATTGAAAATTATTAGTAGTAAAATAGGACTATTCATTTTTAAGTTTTGCCAAATTTAGGAACATTTTTATTCAATTTTCACCAATAATTTTGAGGAATGATATTTGATGTACATAATAGGCAATTAATTTTCGATGTGATTAGGCAACCGTTACAATTGAAATTTAATGGTGGCTATTAAATAAAAAAAAAGTCCCTAAATTTGGAAACACTGTTCATTTTACATTTTATTTTGGATATCATTCTTTATAATTCATGTACGTAAGTATGAATTATAAAGAATGTTAGAAGAATAATTAAAACAATAGTAAGTACTATTGTTTTAATTATTACTATGAAATCACTGATATATCTGTCATTTCATTAAACTTATTCAGCATATTAATTACTTTTTGTGTATACAATGTTGTAAATTACAGTATTAATTAATGTTAGTGTAACTGATATCACGGAACCGTAGACTGGAGAAACAAACCACCACCCTATTATAAAATGATGACTTTTGAAAGATTTTGTTGGATAGTTAAGTGGATTTAGAAACGATACGAAACTTTAATATATATAATATAAAGCAATATATATAAAGCAAATGAATTTGTAAAATATTCATTGAAGAAAAAATAGAAATTGTCATTGCGCTCTCAGTGATTTTCTTCATAAGATTTGAAATAACTGGCTTCTTATTTTAATAGTTTAGTTTCCGTATGCAACAGTTCACCCTTTTTAATAAAACGGTTTAAAAATTAATGATTTTTACACATTTAATGCTGATAGATAAACTTCTTTTAACTTAAACTTTAACTCCGAAAATTTTAACATAGATTTTGCTTAAAGTATAGAATGAACTAAATTTTAGTGTAAGTTTTTGAAACTACAATTTTTGGTTTACTTTTCTCTGGCATTTAGATTTTTGTGTAATCTTACCAAAAACTGAGTTTTATACATGCAAGTTTTCACAACGTAAAATTATTTAAGTTTCATAATCATACATTGCATTCAAACACCGTGCAACGGGTAAGATAAATGATGCAAATATGGCCGATGCAGGTAATGTGGCCAACCGCAATAATGTTATTATTTTCAATGAAATTTAAAAGATGGCGTTTGAAGCAAGTCGCTCGAAGCCAGAAGAACATAGTTTAGTACTGCGTTGCCCGTAAACATTGATCAAGTGCACGGGGGGACAGTCACTGTTGATTTTTTGTTAGTTGCAATGGCATTTTATAAACTTGTCTCTTGTAAATTTGTTACTTTGCTAACTGAAACAAAGTATCGGTACTTAGTGTTATACATAACATTTTAGCTGGTTTAATGGTCTTTTCAACTGTATAAATGAATTTCAATAGCTGGGTTTTCAGACAGAATTGCGAACGTTTTTTTTAAACCCGTTATTGTTGACAATATGCCCAACGGGCATATTACCTGCACGTATCAAAATTTAAACCTCGAGGACGCTGTCTTTTCACCTTGATGGGGTCAAGTCTCCTCTTGATTACTTATTTCTGGATGAGGCTGAAAAACAAATGACATTCTTCTGCCTTGTTCACCTCAAATTCAACCCATGAGCGGCAGCCTTTGGATAAATCCTGTTCTGCGCCATTTGAGCAATTTTGGGACCAACAAGTTCTTTTGTTTTTGGAACAAGATAACTATGAAAATAGTACAACAGACCGATTTGGAAGAATATTTTCTCTAGTTTGGGACAAAGCAATGACACTGACATTTCCAACATTATAGGTGGCTTCAAAGGGACAGGTATCTATCGTTTCAGTTCTGTCTTATCTATCCTGTCAATGTAATTCTTAAGGAAGCTTTTGCTCCATGTTCCGTGTCTGAAAACCCAACTCCCACAAAGAAGAGTGCCAAAAGTGGAAAACAAATTTCTTCATCAGAGACATCTTCTGAAAAACAGGTTAGTCATACTCCTCGTCCCTCCAGTACTGCTGTCATGAAACCTGCAATGAACTATCGTGCTCTAATTTTGAAAAAAAAAGACTTCTTTCCCAGGAGATCTGAAAGTAATATAGAATACACTCAAACATCACATGAGCGATATAAAGAAACAATCTACGAATAATAGTGGAAAAGGTCCCTGGGCAAAGAAAAGTGATAAAGATGGTTTAGCGATATTTGCAACAAGGAAAAAGTTGTGTATATGATATTATGTGTCGTGTGTCAAAATTATGTGCACGAGGAATGTGTAGGACTTACCAAGAAAGATAAGGAAGTTTTTACTTGCCATACATGTGAAGTCAAAATAAATTAAAGACATTTTTGACCGTAAAAAGTTTAAAATTGCTTAAAAATTTGCTGAAAATTGTTTAAAATTGCTTAACATTGTTTTCTAAATTTTCTTCTTACTTATCTTTTCATTAATTTTACTAAAAGTTTCAAAAATTAAATTTTGCTTTGCAATAATTGATGTGTTTTCATGCAAATGTGAATCTCTTCATTATATTTCACATATGGGCTTATTACCTACAAATGGGCTTATTACCTTCATCAACAACTCTTGTTTTTAAATAATTCTTGTAGATTCTTTACAATCTTGATTATTGTAATTTTTTTTTCGAGGACTAAAAAGTGTCCTTTGTTTTAGAAAAATTTTATTTATTATTATTATGACTGTTTTTTTTTTTTTTTTGATCGATTACTAATATCTCTAAAAAATTTCTATTATTAAGGTTGTCATATTACTTGCAGTTACCTCACTATATATATAAAAAAAAAAAAATCCTTTTTTTTCTTACAGAAAATAAATATATAAATAATTTTGTTTTTTTCCTAACAGGTGGCAAAGGATATTAAATTTCTATCAATTTGGAAATTTCCCTGTATCAGCTATTCAAAATATGCTATTTATATATGTAGTAAGTAAAAGTATAATGTATTTTAAACAATATTTATTCAACATCATTATTTTTTAGCAATATGTAAGTAAGTATTAAAAAATAGAAAATTCATTTAAAAAATAACATGTTTATCTGCGAAATAAACAGAAAAAACTGCCAGCTAAGACAAATTTTTATTTATTTATTTATTTTTCGGTAAATTTGAACAGTTTTTCTTCCTCTTTCTTAAGAATCAATTAAATGTTCCTGATCAAGAATAACAAAGTATTTTAAACAGAAATTTTTAAAGCGAATCACCTCATTCGATATTAAAATAAATATTTTTCTCTTCACACAAACCAATAAAGCATTTTTCTCTCTACATAATTATATCTATGTCTTACCAAGAAGAAAAACTTTGTTTTAAGTGCCTCAGTTGCACAGCGTTATTAATATTATTAGTTCTTTTTTCTTAATAAAGGATACATCTTATTTGCTTTGCTTTAATTGCATTTATGCCATATCTGTCATAAAAAGAAATTAACCAACAAGGATTATGTATAGTATTACCGATTATATGGATAAACATTGTTCAATTATATAAAAACTCATAAAATAAAATTTATTTATATTGAAACTGTTCTTTTATAAATATAATAATACAAGTTCTTTCACAGGTGGTGTGCTTTATAATTATAGGAATATTTTAAACACACTTCTTTTTTAAAAAACACATGCTGATTGTTTTTTAAAGTTCTGTTAAAGGTAAAAAATGTTTATTACTTCAGTTTGTCTCTCTGTCTGTATAATCGTCTGTCCGTGCTCAGAGTTAAGTAATTACCCTTAGAATACCTTATGTTTTATTCAATTTTATTATAGCAATTTTCTTATTAAAAATAGTATAATAGCGTGATTAAATTATGTGTAGAGGTAAATAAGACAATTCCAATGCATTACGTTTCAAGAAAGCTATTTCTATAAAACATATTTTAATACCTTTAAATTTATAAGTTTACAGGCGCCGCCACGATGATATATGTGTACATTATGGGATATAAAAGGGAATTTCTTAATCTGCATTTTCAATTTTATGAGGATTTTTTTTTTTTTTTTTTTTTTAGTATGGTGCGTATGCAAATTTTAGACAATATACGGGGCAATTTTTAAATCGAAAGCATTTAAAAGTCTTAAAAAGCAATCCTTTTAATGTTTTTTCTAAAACATAATACACTAAAGATTAATCAATATAACGCGTAAGAGGAGAAAAGAAAACATTTTTAATCTACATGAATCGCATGGATTTTCTTGCTTTTTTTTAACTTACAAAATTTTTTTTAAAGATTAGGAAATCTTTAATTTTAGAAATTATGAAATATGATTATTCAGCTAAAATAAAAAAGATAATCAGAATTTTAAAAAAAACGCGTTAAAATGATCAGAAACTTTTAGTTATATAACACATTTTAATTTTACAGTTTATTATTATCAACTTAATATTTTATACACACACATATATCTATATTAATAGCATCTTCGTTATTTATTAAAGCTCTACGCTATCTAACTTTCGTTTACTCTCACATTAATATTCACTTTCGGATTTTATTCATTTTTTATTAGTAATGTTTAATAAACATAAATATAGTTTTAAATTTTAAGTCAAATATTTTAAATATTGTATTCAACATATTTATACTTATATGAAAAAGGACATAAAAAAAATCTAAATTAATAATAATTTTAAATTTTATTTAAAAATTCTTCTCACACTTTAATCCAGAAAGAATTATTTTAACACATACTCTAAATATGCTTTTAGAGAGTTGTAAGAAGTCTTTCAAAATATATATTTCAAAGTAAAAAAAGTTAATTATTGAAAACAACATATTATTCTTATTATCAGCTAATAAAATTTATTTCTCTTTATTCAGCAGAATCTAAGTCATACAGAATGAAGAAATTTTTTTTTCGCTACAACGAATTCTGATGTACAAACTTATTGACGTTCTTCAATTACTTGTAAAAGAGAAGTTACATATCCGACTTTTATTTGCTATAATTAGATTTGCACAATGTTTGTCATGAGAATGGAAAAATTTACTTTAAGCAAAGATAATTTCGTTACTAATTCCGTAAATAAACATTTCGTAACGTATGTCAAACCTTTAAGGAAAACTTTGTGTTTCAGAGAATTAATGTCTTAATATCATAGCATAGAGAATTTCAATTGCATATGTTTGTCTAAAATATTTTTCTTCAGCTAGAATAGTTTATGAATTTCTGGTCATATAAAAGGTTAAATGAAGTTATGTTATATGTCATAAAATTATCAAATAACTAATACACATTAGACCTTATTTATATTATTAAAAGTTTTTCTGTATTAAATTTAAGTGAGAATTGATTTATTCAAAAATGTCAAAAATAATTTAATTTCTTTTTATTAAATTTTATATATCAGCCAAACTACGTAAAAGTGGTCACAGAGGATAGATTTTCAAATTTTTTTAAAAATATGTCCTATTTGCTGCCAGAAAATCTCTGTAATTTGAGAAAATACGTTCTGACAACGTAATCTTTTCGTAAATTACAGGTATCTTCTCAAATTACGGATAATTTCTGGCAGCAAATAGGACATTTCTTTTACAGTGTAGGGTTCTGTTATACATCAAATTAAAGCCACATCTATGTAGAATATGAATTAAAAAGATATTTTTGTTTACAATAACATAAATATTTTTTTTAATAACAAAATAAAAGGAAAATATTATTATTATTTTAAAAATACAGGAATGTTAGCGCTTTTTATCAGTACAAGAAAGAAAAAAAAGTGAAATATAATACAAAAGATAATCTGGAGTCACGGTAAAAGTTCCACTTCCATAATTTGTAAATTATATGTTTATATTTTGAACGTTTAATAAATTTTTTATCAATGAAGTATTTTACTTTTTTTCTTTTCTTTTCTTTTCTTTTCTTTTTCTTTTTCTTTTCTTTCTTTTTTTTTTTTTTTTTTTTTTGAGATATATACTGAAAAATTGTTCAACTATCTGTTAATTTATAATTTTGTATTAAATTTTTCTGTCATTAAATACTAAAGAATATAACTTTCTTATTCTAATGATAATGCAGTATCTAACGAATTTTTAAGAGCTTTAAAAGAAGTAAAAGAAAAACTTTTCGGAGTAAAATTATTCTTTATTTCTCGATATAATAACTACTATTTTTTGAAAGCAACAAACTTGGCAAATTTATCATAAAATTTGAGCTGTAAACTTACATTCACCTCAGTTACTATTAAAAGAACAAAATTTTGTTTCTAGAAAATGAGAAAAAGAACTTATTTGTTTGAAAGTTTAGTTCTTTTAAGATTACAATAAATATCGACAATATTTTTTTAAAGAACCCGCTACTCATTTTCTACCATTTTTATTAACCGACTTCAAAAAAGAAGGAAGGTTCTCAATTCAAACCGTATGTTTTTTTTATGTTTGTTAGCTCATAACGTCTGAACGAATGCTCCGATTTTGATACTTTTTGTTTTGTTGAGAAGGTCTTGGTCTGAAATAGGTCCCATTGTAGTATATATACGATCTAAAAAAATACAGGGTGCTCCAAAAAATCAGTCCCAACTCTTTTAACTGCTAAACAGCTGCAGCTATAGTGATAAAAATGGTAAATAAGTATAGCAAAGTGGCATTGCAATACAAGGTTAAACCGCTTGCAGCGCCACCTGGTGGAAATTAGCGGAGTTAGTGTTCTATCTCGAAAACGGTTCTAGAAAAAATTGTGAATTACAATGTTGAAGAGTGTCATCGATTTAGAACAAAAAGATTGTTTAGACATCCATGCTAGCGTTCCTATCTCGAAAACGGTTCAATACAGGGGGGAAAAGTGAATTACAAAGTTGCAGAGCATCATCAATTTAGTACGAAAAGATAGTTTAGACATTGATGCTAAAAATACAATGCTAAAAACGTACATTTGTTTGTTCACAATTTCTTACACTATGCACACTTGATCTACATTGCGCACGTTGTAGCGTAGCTGGTGAGACATACGCTACATAGTTCAAAATACGGTTACTTGATACTTTTTGTTTTGTTGCAAAGATCTTGGTCTTGAGTAGGTCCCATTGTAATATCTTTACAATCTAAAGAAAATAAAACGCCATCTGATGAAAAACAGCGGAATTAGCGCTCCTATCTCAAAAACGGTTCAAGATGGGAGAAAAGTTAACTACGAAGTTGTAGAGCATCATCGATTTAGTACGAAAAGACAGTTTTTAGACATTAATGCTAAAAATAGAACGCTCAAAACGTGCAGTTCTTTGTTCGCAATTTTCTACACTGTGCACACTTGAACTACGTTGCACACTTTGCGGTGTAGCTGATGACACGTATAATCTGTGGTTCAAAGTACTGTTACTGTAAGCAGTCACATCGATTAGCGCACAGTCGTTTTCCATCAATTTCAGAAAGGAGGGTGTTCTCAATTCGAGCTATGTGTTGTTGTTGGTGTTTGTAAGCTTATAACTTAGTAAGAGATGCTCTAATTAACCGACTTTAAAAAGGAGGAGGTTCTCAATTCAAAGCGTATGTTTTTTTGTTTTTGTTTATTAGCTCATAACTTCCGAACGGATGATCCGATTTTGATACTTTTTGGTTTATTGTAAAGGATTTGGTCTCAAATAGGTCCAATTGTAATATCTTTGCGATAAAAAGAAAGTACAGGGTGCCCAAAAAAGTCAGTCCCGACTATTTTAACTGCTGAACAGCCGCAGCTATAGTCATAAAAGTGGTATCTAGGTATAGTAAAGTGAACATGTGCTACGTGATTCAACCGCCTACAGCGCCACCTGATGAAAAACAGTGGAGTTAGCGTTCATATCTCGGAAACGGTTCAAGACAGGGGAAAAAAGTGAATTGTAAAATTGCAGAGCATCATCGATTTAGTACGAAAAGATAGTTTAGACATTAATGCAAAAAACAGAACGCTTAAAACGCGCATTTATTTGTTCACAATCTCCTGTTCTGTGCACACTTGACCGAAATTGCAAATGTTGTAGCGTAGCGCGTGACATTTATGCTATGTAAAATTCAAAGTATGGTTATTGTAAGCGGTCCCATCGATCAACGCATAGACGTTTTAAACCGACTTCGAAGAGGTTCTCAATACAAACCATGTTCCTCATTGTTGTTGTTGTTGAAATTTGTTAGCTTATAACTTCGTAACAGATGATTTAATTTTAATACTTTTTTTTGTTGTCATAATGATCTTGGCCTAAAATAGGTTTCATTATGATTTCATTAAGATATAAACAAATTACAGTATACTCACAAAAGTCTGTTCTCATTCTAACTGCTGAACGCATGCAGCTACACTGGTAAAAACAGTATGTAAGTATCGATGTTAAAACTTCTCTCCGTCAGCTGCAATGCATATTTTGCTCTTTGTTTGAACTTTACGCTGCGCAATTTCTAGCGCAGCGGGTGACACGTATTTATTGTAAAGTTCAATACATATGCCTAACAGAATTTTTGGTTACGAATACAGCGTATATCCGTTCTTTACATGTCTAAAGACTTTTTAACTTAACGTACGATCATTCAATAGATAGTTTTTTCTCATATCCGATAAAGGCAAGAAAAGTGACACAACTTAAAATTGCAGCAATTGAGAAAAATCATATGAAAAATAACTTGAGTAGAATAAAACTGGCACAAGTGTCTCTCGAGTGGATAACTTTCTAGATGGAGATGTAACTTTTTTGTTCACATTGGGTGCATTTCATGTATTTTTCAGTGACACCAACCATTTTTTGAGTTATGTCACTTTTCTTGGAAGGTATGATTTGTGAAACTGCCATCGAATGTCTTTTGATGTTCTGCTATATGAATAAGTTTTCACTGAAAGGAGAAAAATAAAATCTTTTTGTAAAAAAATAGAACCGACTCCAAAAAGCAACTAATATTCAAACAACTAAAAAAAAAAAAAAAAAAAAAAATCGATATAAAATGAAACTGTAAATTGCGCTTAAAAGTATGAAATAATTTCCTTCGCCAAACAACCTATAACACTACAATTAATCATAACTTTTGAAGTCGGCGCAAAATTAAATAATTTTATTAGCTAAAGATTCTTGATAAGCAAATTATGTGTATAAATTATGCATTATTACAATAATATACATACAAATGAAGATGCAAAAAACATGTAAATCACAAATTTTCGTGATGCAATCTAACAGTTAAACTAATCATGAAAAAATTTCAATAGAAAGTGGGGTTGCAGGGCTCTCAGCGCTCGTGCTTTTTTACGATCGTTTTAATTTATTGTAACCACAATTTTCAAAAAGAAAATTCTGTTGAAGGTTTTAGTGCTATTATATCATTGATTTATTTAACAGTGATTTTGGGAAGTGATTTTTGATATACATAATAGACCATTAATCTTCGAAATGATAAGGCAACCGTTACAATTAAAATTTAATGGTGGATATTGAATAAAAAATGTCCCAAATCTAGCAACTCTGTTAAAACCTTCACGAAAGTTTTGTTTTTCAAATTTGTGGTGACAGTAAAATAAAACGATCGTAAAAAGGTAGGAGCGCTGAGATTCCTGGGGTTGATGCAGAGTGGATATCATATAACGTCGCAAGAACAATAAGATGGTTCTGAAATTCACACTTAGGGGTGTTCCGGACGCATGCAATTTTATAGTCGGCAGCAAAATTATTTGAGCGCTAGCAATAATTCCTATGTAAAAACAGTACACTTAATACTGTTTTGTTAAATAAATCCTTTTCGAATCATGTTCTTAGACTGACTAAGAACATTATCCGACAAGGTTTTATTTAAATATACCGTACTAAGTGTACTTTTTTACATAGGAACTATTGCTAGCGCTCGAATAATTTTGCTTCCGACTGTAATTTTGATCCTTTATAACTTTGCGTTCTTGTAACTACCAGAAGTATTTTTTACGGAACATGGAGAAAACTGCAGTCACGAGGGAGTTTTCGTGCATTTGTCACCATTGATATATATGATGGTTTTTTGGACGACTTCAGTATCGAACCCGAAATCCTCCAATTATGAGCAGGATGTTCTACCAATCGGGCTACCACGTACCTTACCACGTTCACGCCGGCGCATTTTGTTCACATAGTCTTCTCAAAAGTATCCGAGCACTAGCCAATAATTCCAGTATCAAAAGGTACACTTAAAACTGTTTTGTTCAATAAATCCTTGTCGAATCATGATCTTAGACTGACTAAGAACAGGATTCGACAAGGATTTATTTAAGGATTTATGTACTTTTTTTGGACAGAGACTATTGCTAGTGCTCGGGTACATTTGCTGCCGACTGTAGCTGTGACCCACCGGTGGGTCACGCCGGCGTGAACGTGTTAGAAGAATTTTTAAAAATATTTATAATCAGTTTGTTATTATTATTTTTCAAGAAAATTATTATTATGAAAAGTATTTTCAACATAAAATTTACCATTTAAATTTTCAACATATCATTCAACATAAAACAACCAGAGTTTAATTTTACTAACTTCTATATGTATAAAAAGAAAGTACTGAATTCGTGAAAATTTTCGAACTACAGTTTTTGACAGATTTACACGTTTTCAGATTTTCTGAACACGATTTCTCTGTTTCTAGAAACTGTCTGTCTGGATGTGTATATCACAAATTATGTGGTCGTTGTATCTCTCGAACTAAAAACGAAATTTAATCAAACTTGATATTTAATTGAACCTTGAACTAAACTGGACTAAACTGGTATTGACTACATTTCGGGACCAATCGCTGAATAGCTCGCGCTGTGGCTCAATTTTATCTAAAATTTTAACATGGCGGTGTAGGTTAAAATTTCGTGTAAATATATATAATAAGAGTTATTTTTAATGTATGATTGTAAAATGATTTTGAATTAATGATAATAATAGTAGTAAACTAGAAAAAAAGTGTATTCGTGTAGGAGAACCTCTCGCCCCTCTGGGGGGTGTAAATTTGCAATATGGAAATCTTTCGAAAGAATTCGTGAATATTTTTAAAACGAACGGTTGAAACCCAGACCTGTAATAGTTTAAGACAAAGTTATTGATTTTTTCCCCTTTTAACAAATAAAAAAAAATTAAAGAAAAAAATCGCATTTTTTCTTATGTTGAATCAAAATAGACTTTCTTTCGGCATTTAGTGTTATACTTCTCCGAGGTAAAAATCGTCTGTATTCATCATGGATACACAATTTGAATAAATAATAATTAAATAAACAATTTGCAGTGCATGAATCCATATAGATTTTATAGAACGAAATCTTGTGGTGGCCACAACATACTAGTTTTGAAATACTTCGGATACATTCACCAATCAAAAACAAAGGCAACACTGAAAATATTAAATATGGGGGGGGGGGATGTGATTGTGTATTCTTCCCTGATATGATATATTATCGATAGTTTAATAAAAATAACATAAAAATTATTATCTGCAAGCATATTCGCATAGCTATGCAAGTATGTTTATCTTATATGCATTGATACTGAACTGTAATGCATGGATAAATACAAAACTCTATGCACATAAATATATACACATGTATAAACAAATAACTATACTTATGTTACATTAACGAAAAAATAATTTCCTAAAACCTACTCTTCATACAGAAAGAGAAAAATTGTTCTTTCATTGCTGTAATTAAAGTATGGTAAATTTCACACACTTTCTCTCTTTAATTTATGGTAAAAACGCTATTAATGTGTTGCTAGAGGGTTACATCAAATAAGGGGGGGGGGGGGTTATGAGCTTTGACTTTAGGCGTTCCGTTAAAGATTAATTTACTTTAAAGAAGGGGTTTTGAGTATTTGTGTTTAACACTTTATGTGCCGCCGGATTAGATATAAGCCAGTGGTATTTACACATCAGTTTCTAATGGTAAAATATAAGTTATTATCAAGTAAAATCATTATGTTTAATAATCTAAAATTTTAGGGAAACCCCCAAAGTGCACGGCTTACTGTTCAAAATAGGAAAATGCACCAACGACAGCCTGTTAATACCTACTTTTTCATTTTTGTTGTCTGCCTGCACATCTAGTAATGAAGATTTTATCTTTTTATTATATTGCATAACTAAAATCTACTTCCTTATTCAATTGAAACCTTAAAAATACAAATTAAACAGCATATTACAATCTTTATTTATAAAAAATTGTTTTCCCGACAGACAATCATTTACTTATTCACTCACTGATTCATCACTGCCCAGACCATATCATTCATTGCACCTAGAAACATGAAATTTGGGGAAAACATATCTTCCATGACTCAAACAGCTGTAGCTAAATTCGCGACCGTGAGGAAAACTATATAATTACTTTGGTTGCGAATTACCTACTCCAACTCAAATACCCACTAAGAAGGCGTTTTACAAAATTCTCTTCCCCTCAAAGCAGGAAACAGATACAAAAATTGTTTTCCACATTCCCCTTCGAATATCAAAGGGGAAAAAACAGAAAACTGTACGATTGCTGCTTTGAAATACAACAAATACGAATATATGAGGAACAATGTCAACATTCCTCACAATGCGATACTTGTGTTTCTACGAAGTTAGAGTGTCCTTTTGATAACTATCATTAGGAATAACTATCATCCTTGGTGGCTTTTGGATTTGGCGTTCGAAACGTAATGCAAAAATATACACGCAATATGTATATATACTGTACGAAGTATTGTTTCATATTCTTGATTACTGTCTTAATATTCCTTATCAAAATAATAATGATATCCCAAAGAAATTAAATATGTCTGTCAGATAATTTTGCGATTTTTTTTTTCACCAAGGACATCAGATACCAGCATCTTCGCCAACTTTTGCTGCTTACGAAATCTTATTTTTTCTTGAATCAAAGTAGTTTTCGGCTGCGTTTTGCAGGTGACAATGTCAGATGTGTATTTTGAATAGGATTTGATTTTTGTATTGAATAAAGGTATCAATTTTTATTTAATTTTGCGCCGACTTCAAAAATTATGATTAATTGCAGTGTTATAGGTTGTTTGGCGAAGGAAATTATTTTATACTTTAGGCGCAATTTACAGTTTCATTCCATAACATTTTTTTTTTTTCTTTTTTTTAAGTCGTTTGAATAGTAGTTGCTTTTTGGAGTCGGTTCTATTTTTTTACAAAAAGGTTTAATTTTTCTCTTTTCAGTGAAAACTTATTCATATAGCAGAACATCAAAAGACGTTCGACGGCAGTTTCAGAAATCACAACTTCCAAGAAAAGTGACATAACTCAAAAAATGGTTTATGCCACTGAAAAATACATGAAATGCACCCGATGTGAACAAAAAAGTTACATCATCTAGAAAGCTATCCACTCGAGAGACAGTTGTGCCAGTTTTATTCTAGTCAAGTTAGTTTTAAGTTGATTTTTCTCAAATGCTGCATTTTTAAGTTGTGTCACTTTTCTTGCCTTTATCGGATATGAGCAAAAAACTATCTATTGAATGAACATAGGTTAAATTAAAAAGTCTTTAGAAATGTAAAGAATGATATGCTGTATTCGTAACCAAAAATTCTGTTAGGCATATATATTGAACTTTACAGTGAACACGTGTCACCCGCTGCGCTGGAAATTGAGCAGCGTAAAGTTCAAACAAAGAGCAAAATATGCACTGCAGCTGACGGACAGAAGTTTCAACATCGATATTTACATACTGGTTTTACCAGTGTATCTGCATGCGTTCCAGCAGTTAGAGTGAGAACACACTTTTGTGAGTATCCTGTACTTTGTTTATATCTTAATGAAATCATAATGAAATCTATTTCAGGCTAAAATCATTACAACAACAAAAAAAGTATTAAAATTAAATCATCTCTTACGAAGTTATAAGCTAACAAATTTCAACAACAACAACAATGAGAAACATGGTTTGTATTGAGAACCTCTTCCTTTATGAAGTTGGTTCAAAACGTCTATGCGTTAATCGATGTGACCGCTTACAATAACCATACTTTGAATTTTACATAGCATAAATGTCACCCGCTACGGTGCAACACATGCAATGTCATTCAAGTGTGCACAAAATAGGAAGTTGTGAACAAACAAATGCACGTTTTAAGCGTTCTATTTTTAGCATTATTGTCTAATCTATCTTTTCGTACTAAATCGATGATGCTCTGCAATTTTATAAGTTACTTTTTTCCCCTGTCTTGAACCGTTTCCGAAATATGAACGCTAACTCCACTGTTTTTCACCAGGTGGTACTGGCGGCGGTTGAATCGCGTAGCACATGCCCACTTTACTATACCTACATATCTTTTTTATGACTATAGGCTGACTATATACTGGCTGCAGCTGTTCAGCAGTTAAAAGAGTCGGGACTGACTTTTTTGGGCACCCTGTATTTTCTTTTGGTCGTAAAGATAATACAATGGGACGTATTTCAAACCAAGATCTTAACAACAAAACAAAAAGTATCAAGTAACCGTATTTTGCACTATATAGTGTATGTCTCACCGCTACGCTACAACGTGTGCAATGTAGCTCAAGTGTGCCTAGTGTAAGAAACTGCGAACAAACAAATGCACGAGCAACACGCACGGTGATACTCTTCAACTTTGTAATTCACTTTTTTTCTCTAGAACCGTTTTCGAGATAAGAACACTAACTCCAGTATTTTCCACCAGGTGGCGCTGCAAGTGGTTTAACCTTGTACTGCGTGGTCACTTTGCTATACTTACATACCATTTTTATCACTATAGTTGCAGCCCTTTAGCAGTTAAAAGAGTTGGGGCTGATTTTTTTGGGCACCCTGTATTTTCTTTAGATCGTAAAGATATTACAATGGGACCTATTTCAGACCAAGACCTTTTCAACAAAACAAAAAGTATCAAAATCGGAGCATCCGTTCAGAAGTTATAAGCTAACAAACATAAAAAAAACATACGGTTTGAATTGAGAACCTTCCTTCTTTTTTGAAGTCGGTTAAAAAATGGCTATTATACGCATAGGCCATAGATGGTCATAAATATGTAAAAAGAAAAAAAATCTAGTGTGAGACAACCATACGACTGATACATGTGTAAAGACTTATAAAACAGAGTTTATATTGCGAACTTAAAAAAAAAAAAGAAAGAAAGAAGAAGAAGAATCGGTAGAGCCGTTTTTTTTTTTTTTTTTTTTTTTTTTTAACATCAATTTCTGAGGTCTAAAACTGACATACCTAATCAGAATGGTTGTTAATTTTCCTGTAATAACCACGTAATATATGAGAAAGGATGTCTAAATAGGGTTTACGTAGCAATTTACAAGAAAATCGTTAGAACCATTTTTGAGATACGACTTTCACCAAAACTTGACATACTCATTTCTTGACTGGAAAACAACAGTTATACGAAAGTATAGCTAAAAGCTAGTTAATATGAAGAGTTTGAAAAAAATTCTGTGCAGTCGTTCTTAAATAAACGCACTTGCGACACCTGAAACTGAGATACTTATACAGGACGCTGATCAATTTTCTTGAACTAACCAACTAATTTATACGAAAAGACATCTAGTAGAATGTTTATATAACAACTTTGAAGAAAATTGTTAGAACTGTTTATGAGATATGGACTTTCGGTCCCAATTACGGTTTTCAATGTCTTACTTCTGATTTCCCAATATTTCTCCAAAGGCTGGAAAAATTATTTTCAGGGATATGGTAATCAGAAGATTGCCCGCACACATACACATACACACACAAACACATATACAAAATTACTGACCAATCGTCAAAAACCACTTTTTAGACTCATGAGACCTTTAAACATCTAAATCAAGTAAAAACTCGATTTCCAATTTTTTAACCGAATACAATATTAACATTATGTAATACGGTAGTGGGATAATAGAAGAATTTAACATTTTGAATTTTAGAGAAATTTTAGGTTTAAAACATTTGTAAATTAACTTTATTTAATTCAAACAATATTTAATTTAATAATTAAAACATTTTGTAAATAAACATTAAAAGCGGCAAAAAATCGCAAAAGTTGTTTCAAGTCAAAATAATTAGTCCTTTATTAAATGAAAACATTAGACACGAGCATGCATAATCAAACCAGGAAAGCTCACTCCCGTCTACTAAGAATTTCAAATAATTTATGCATTTAGATCCTTCTGAAACATCACTTTTATCATTTTTCAACAATGTTGAAAAAGGTTTATAACTTCGGTTTGTTTGTCTCTCCATCTGCCTTTCTGCACTTTAACTCCCGTAAATATTAATGGAATTCTTTGAAATTGATATATGTAATTTCTGTTTACTAATGTGCGTTCCTTATTAAAAATCGAGTAAATACCACCACTGGTTTCTGTACGGATACCCGAAAGAATTCCAACGCATTCTGTTTTATGAGAGTCCTTTTATGAATCGTATTCAAATATCTTTGTACTGCACCAATCTTAATGAAATTGATATTTTTTATGCATATGCTAAAAAAAAGTTTTCTGTTGTATACAGTACGTTTAGTGTTGAGATTTATTGGGCTACGCTAAAATATTCAGATACAGTAAAAGATACAATTGAAGTGGTCATTGTTGAAAGGGGACATGTGTCATAACCTGCCAAATTTTTTTTTTCCATAATCTTCAAGACTGAACGCATCGTTCTGTGTTGAAATGAGACATGTGCAGTGAGTTCTACTGCCGTGGTGGTGCTAAGCGTTGAATATCTGAATCACTGTTGAAAAAGGAAATGTGAGGCACATGTCCCTTTTTAACCTTGACTATGACATTGACTATGCGCATGTCAGGGGATAAGGTTTTAGAAGCAAATCAGTTCTTTAGTGTTTGTCAGTCGTGTCGTGCCTCTCGCTGTGTTAAGGAAAAAAAAAACTGTGTCGAATAGTGATAGTGAAATAGAAGATAATGTGCCACGAAAGAAACGTGTAAAAGGTGTATTAAATTCAAATACTTACAAAAGGAACATTATAAAAAGCAGTAGAGTTAAGGAAGTGGAATATGAATCGCATTAAGGAAAATAAGTTCCTTCTGTGAAAACAGGTAATGTTTGCAAATGCAAATTTCAATGTTTTTCTAAAATGAACAAGCAAGATCAAGCAAATGTTTTGTCATATTTTCTCTCTCTTGAAATCAAAGACACTCAAAATACATTTTTACAAAGTTTAGTTAAGAAGAGGGAAGTTAAAAGACGACGTAAATGACCTGTTTTCAATAATAATTCTGATGCTGCTGCAGCTGAAGAAACACAGCAAGATTAGATAAATAATAGAAAACCAAGCGCCGCGTGATATGAGGGGAATATAGGCACGAGTAATGTCAAGCCAGAAGAAATGAGATTTGCTATTTTTGAACATATCAAGAAATTTGATGTTAAAGAAACCCATTATGTTGGAGTTATGAAAAAGTATCTTGATGCTAAACTATATGTTAAAATAATGTACGAACCTTTTATAACAGACAATCCAGACTTACAGGAATACATTTCCTATAAGTATTATTTGAATTACTACAACATCAGCTTCGGTTTTTCCTTTGGTCGTTCACTAGTCGATGTTTGTTCGACTTGTGAAAACTTAGCTTAAAGATCCTGTATTATGCGAAAATAGCAAGAAGGCTGCACTAACCGAATTGATGGTTCATGAACGAAGAGCTAAAAAGATTTACATTGCTATGAAAGCAGCACAAGAAAACCAAAATGAAGATACCATGGTACGGAGTTTTGACTATCTGCAGAATCTACCCTTACCAGCCATTCCAGTGCTGGAATTTTTTTTGTTTGAGGCAACAGCTGCAGTGCTTTGTTTTTGGTATACATGATTTGACAACCATTGACGCAAAATTTTACACCTATCATGAGGGAAAAAGCAACAAGACTCCCAATGAATTATGCAGTTTTTTGCTAGGCTACTTCAACAACAATAATTTTTCTCCTTCAGTAAAACACCGTATTCTACTTAGCGATGGGTGTATAGGACAGAACAAAAACCACACAGTGGTGAGGTTTTTATTAAACCTCACGGATAGTGGGAGATTTAAAGGCATAAAGCATTATTTCCCAAAAGAGGTTTCATTTTTCCTCTGTGACCGGGATTTTGGCTGCATAAAAAGGCGAATTCGAAGACTAGACCGAATTTACACTCCTGAGGAATCCGTCAAAGAAATCATTGCTTCTAGTAAGACAGCACGTTTTTCAGTAAAGAAGGTGCAGACAGAGAACATTATTTCTTTCAAAGAATGGTGGCCGAAAAAAAAAAAAAAAAAAAAAGCATGAGCAAAGAAGTAGTATATCTACTGGATTGACTCGTCCGACGAGAATACCCTTCAAAATATCAATGTACCGGGAGTTTCAATACAACCATGACCTCCAAGGGAAGGTGGTTGTTAAGGAGTATGTCAATGGATTGGTTAGCCACACTTTCAACTTGACTGGAGGCAGAAGGACAATACCAATATTGCCCACCCTAAGAGCATATCCAGCAGTGAAAGTGCCGATCAATCATAAAAAGTTGAGAGATATTTCGGCTTTGTCGAAACACGCCACAGGAATCTCTTTTTATGAGGAAATATCAAGTTGGCTAACAGCACAATGCACCAAATACCAAAGGATCCAAAACATGAATGAGAATTGCGGGACAGATCCTGACTCGGACTCAGCATTTTTCTTTTTGAAAATTTTTACTTTACATGTTTTGAACCTTATTTGCCAATAAAAAATTTTGTTTTATAATACTTTTCTATTTTTACTAAAAAATAAATTTAAAAAAAAAAAAAAATATCTGACATAAACTCGGTGTGTTGAATTACTATTTCCCAAAAATATTTCAAAACATTGTTAAAAAGGGATATGTGCAAAATTCAAATTGCAAACAATATTCATATATATATATATTTAATAGTAAAACAGGCATAAACCGACTTCCAGTTGCATTTGGAGAAAATTTGTGCCGCTCTTCCATTAAAAAACTTCTTTCTCCATTTCTTAGACAGTTTTTTTGAGTTTCGCAACATTTTGATATTTGTTACATATCCCTTTGAACAATGACCGCTTCAACTGAATATTGCTGGTATCGCATTTTGGTTTGTGTTAAAGGTTTTAACACTTTTCAACAATGTTTAATCGTGATTATGAATTCAATTAGTTCATCTGTCTACATTTCTTTCATTCCGCTTGAATGTTGTGTGATTGCGTAAGTAAAATACATTGAAAATTAAACGATGCAATGTGTACGTATATTTAGAGAATGTTATAACCTATGAGAATCGCAGGATGTATCATTCTTGTTTAAATTTAGAAATAATTATTATCTACCTTACAAATTAAGAACAGATGTCCATTAAAACAAGCAAAAAATATTAAAATAGTGCTGCATAAGATATATACTAAATGGTGTTATATGTTTGGTTTCTCTGCAAAACAAATGAACGTTAAAGGGTTAAATCAAAAAATTGTCTATGCTTCATTCGAACAATTTAAAATCTTATTTTCTGTCTAAAGAAATTACTTAGTGTGTTACGTAGAATAGTTTCTCTTACCTTGAATTTCAATAGAAAAGTTTTATTCTGTACACTGTAAAAAATATGTCCTATTTGCTACCAGAAATTCTCTGTAATTTGAGAAAATACGCGTAATTTACGAAAAAATTACGCTGTCAGAACGTATTATCACAGACTACAGAGAATTTTTGGCAGCAAATAGGACATATTTTTTACAGTGTACAATGCACTTCGAGCAATTTCTAATTCAGTTCTTAATATATACGAGTTCTTTGGCATGACAGCATCCAACCCGTTAAGCTTGGCCGAGTCCAGAGGTCTCTGAGTTCTTTGGCATGGCCTTATAAACGAATGATGGATTCTTTTCATATCATATAACATTATACTAAATATCCTTTTATACATACAAAAACTATATGTTAATGTCATTATATATTGTGCAGTATAAAGTTGTTAAAGTGTACCACCGAGAAATTCCATACTTAGGCTGTAATGTATTTCCACCTTTGTATGTCTTTGCGACGAACCAATTGTTTGTCCTTAATAAAATCTTTTATCTATCGTTATATGATGCAATCCTGCTAATAACTAATACTTTTTTTTTAATTTATCATGATAACCGGCACACACAGAGACAGATTAAATTATTACAAAGTTTTATTCATTTATTTATGTATTTATTATTTATTTATTTATTTATTTATTGACGTGATATATTGAAAATTATTGGGAAATTATTTTAAAACATAAAAATGTTCATGACAGTGTGCGCCGAAAAAAAATAATCAGGAACTATTTAAGAAGGCATTATTTGCAGATTAAATCTCATATATTTTATAAGACATTTTTTTGATTGGTTGTAGGGTTTAAGGTCGATTGACGATGCTATGGTCCTAAGCCTATAGACGGAGCGCCCTCCTTGAGGATCTTTCTAAGGGCTCCTAGCCCATATTTACGCAAGTTTTTGAGAAAACCACGAAAACCTCCCAACGACTAGGTCGATGAAAATAGAACCTGGCACTTCCCCTCTGCCAGCTTTGAGCGCATAACCGCTCGTCCGACATCTTCTTAGATATAATCAGCTATTATAGGTGACCATTTAAAATAAAAAATTACGACTGACGATAAAACTTAAATGGATAGGTGTGAAAGCCTACAAGAGCAAGGTTGTTTATGGATTACATGTCAGAGATGAAGTGATAGCTGAGATTAATCCTTGATGGCGTTACATTTCATATCTCAGCCAAAATCACCTCACTAGGGAAAACATGGTTGTAATTATTTTACATACAGACACATAGGACTTTTTGAACAGGTTACCAGAAGGGTATAATTCAAACAGTACTTAGTAAATGTTAAATTTTTGCCTAAGGAGTTGGTGTAAAACAGAAAGTTAAGCAAATGATTGTGCCCTGCAATAAAACTAAGCATGAAACAGAAGGTGCCAAATGATGCATTTATTTGCAAGATCAAAATAAACTGTATAAGTAAAAAGACATAACATGCTATTTTAGATCTAATTATTATTTTCTTTTTGGACAGTTTTTCGATTTTCTGAAAAAATAATGAACGAAATGGCCTTGAACTTCTGACATGCAAAAAACATTTTTTACGATCCATTCAGTCACGAATGCATTCTGGGATTCAAATTAAGGCTCCTATATATACGAGCTGGCGCATCAGGCATTTTGTTGCCTTAGAGTTGCCACATGTACCCAGCGCGTTACTCTGATAAACAAACGCAAACATTTTTTTTATCGTCTTACGTTACTTTAGAGTAATTTGTTTTATTATATTTCATAATTTTAGCTAAGTAAACTATTATATGGAAGTTTGTTTAGCGATAAACTGCTATAATCATTGAAGAAGTGAATATAAAGTGTTCACAGACCTTCTATTACTGTATATTTGAGTTTTGACGACATTTTGTAAAAGAAACAGATACCGCCCTAAAAACATATCTTACCTCAGTACATCCATGGGATATCCTCAGAATAAAATGACATCCTGATGTGGAAAAAATGTGTTTTTAAAATATTATTGTTGTTTATTGCTCTTATCTTGACCGGATTAGCTTCAGATCAAGATTTCTTAAAATCATAAGGGAAGCGATAAGGACGCCAAGCGGGAATGCTTTCCTCTTCGGAGGCAAAAAAAAAGCAGTGATGCGCCGGCCTATTATTTTATTTAGGGGCTCTAATTCAAATACAAACAGTAGAAAGTCACAAACACTTTGCATCATCCTTCATCACAAAAAGCTACAAAAGACTTGTAACTTTAACACATTGACTGCATTTAATATTTATGTACATTATTTGCATGTTTTCTTTTTTCTTTTGTGGGAATAACACAAATACCTAGGCAGATATAACTTTTTTCAAGAATTATTATTATTTATTTATTTATTTATTTCGGCTTGTTTTTTGTTTATAATACGAATGGATTTCAAGAAAATTTTACAAAAATTGCAGAAAAATTGTCGAAACATTTGTCAACCATTATTGCGAAACATGAAATTTACACGTGTAATATTCGCTAAGAAATGAGCTTACAGTAAATATTGTTCTACTACACAAGCGCGAGAATTAAAATTTTTTTTATTACATACGTTAAAAGCTAGATATATTCGACAATTTATGTCAAAAGTTAATTGAAATGGAGTAAAAATTAAGTAAATTGTCGGCAAAAAAAAACGAGCTAGATTTTAGATATTTCTCAGGGTTGAAATTTCATAAGGGGTTTTTCTCATCACACGTATTTAATTTAAAGATCCAATTATTTCAACCCTGTTGAAAAGCTTTTTTGTGAAAAACTGCTTATGAGCTTGAAACTTTAACATATTATTTATTTACTAAGATTTGTGAGTTCATAAGAAGTTTTTCACCAAAAAGATCTTTAGCAATGTTGTAATGTTGAAGTCCAACAAATAATAATTTTCGATCATTGCGTCATATTTCTTTCCATAGTTCCGCAATACAGAATCAATCACAAGTCTTGAAAAAGGAAATGCAGTCTTTATTTAATTCAGAAAATGTCACATTTTTTAATATTTGCAGGTTCGTATTTAAACATAAAGTTTATGAATAATTTTAAAGTTTTTCGAGCCGCAAGGAAGAGAGAGAAGGAGGAGAACCAAAAATACGTGTCCTTTTAGAGCACTGGAAAAAAAGCAAATGTGGGGATTCTCGTTTTAATCACACGGATATCTCTATCAAGAAGGGGAGCCATCTGCCTCCGTTATCAGTGTTTTACGCCAGATTCATGCCAATTTCAATTCTTAGTTTCTAAGTATAAACTAATGTTAATTTTTTGAATTATCAAAGACGGTTTATAAAATCGTTAACCCTGCAGTTGGCTAGCTTTTGCCAAGCACCTAACTGTCGACATGAGAGCAGATGCAAAACTGAAATATCATTATTATTGCGTAATTTCAAATAAATTATTACATCCGCTATTAAACCACATTAATTCTGACAATGGGTTTTCTTGTTTAGAAATATTTGAGAACACTTTTTTTATAATTATATTTAATGTCAGAATTTTCGTTACAATTTATTTCTTTATTTAATTTATTTTTTATCTTATTAAAGGAAGTAAATTTCTATTAAAAAAATATGAACATTTTTATTTATGATTTTAGATTTTCAGTTATAAAACATATAAAATTTAGGTCTATGAATGATGTCTGTTACCGTTTTATGTTAATATATAGTATAGGTCGTATGTATCACTAAAATTGTGTAATTTCTGATGACATTTAAAAAAAACAATTCTTTCCTTAATTGCCTGAGAACAAATTATTTGAATAATACAATATCTAATTTGAAATTTAATTAATCTATTTTTTTTTTATTGCGATAATGCATCAATTTATTATTCAGTTGTTTGTTTTATTTAAAAATTAAATTAAAAGTTAATATGTGTGAACACCTTCACAAATGGGGTTGTTGAAGTATTTTAAATTACATACAAATTCCAAACTTCAAAATACATACAAATCAACCGCTAAAAATTAAACTTTCATATTTAGGGCACCTACCTCAAAGCGTGATATTACACAAAAAATTAAGAGTTAAAACTAGAACGTCAAAAAATACTTTATTTATAGTATGAATATGAAAAATTTATTTTTCTTTCTGAGCAGTGTTCGTCGGTGTAATAAATGTAGAAAAGCACTTCCATCAGTTTCATTCAATAGATAAGAACATTTTAATTTTGGCTAGCCATGTATCTTCTGTATAAGCTGTATGCACGTCACATTGTGTACTTATATTTACTTTTACGTTTTTTAATTTTAGTTTTTTGTACTTAATTTTTTTTTTTTTTTTTGTGTTAGCTGTTTGTGATAAACACCTAACACAAAATGAAATAAACTTCCAGAAATTTCCAAGTATAGCCCCAATATATCACAATGCTTTGAGCAGACCTGTAAACAAATGATGATTGATTTCCATACTACAATCAATACAAAATATGCTTTTATGCATTAAAAAAAAATATATGCTCATTCCATTTTGTTTGAAGCAGCCTATAGACGTTACACTGTACTTACCAGAAATTTCTGCCATAGATGTAATGTATTTGATTTCTCTTGTATGGCCCTGTACAAGAATCCTTTGCTTGACCTCAACGAAAAAATTAGCTCAACATTATTATACAATACAGATTAAGAAGGCCGAGTTTGGACTTCCTACTAGTATTTGTCCGTGAGATATGCTGATAATAGATACACACACAGACCAACCGTCAAAAACATAATTACCTGATTCAAGGGACCTCAAAACGCGTAAATATAACAAAAATTTAATTTCGAAAATCTGACTTCAAAACATCACTTTCTCTACCATATGTATGGGTAAAAGAAAGTAAAATGGATAATGTGAGAAACATGTCATAAATCTCTCATGTCTGTTCTATTGTTTCTATTTCAACTTTATCACCTGAAAAATAGCCTTTTTTTACTCATTTACTTAACTTACTTTCTTAAAGAGACATTTGCGAGTGGATAAAACTGTTCCTAAATGTCTTTCATTGCTAACAGGCCCTTACCGTCCTACACCTTTATAGACTATCTAATTCTTTTCGAGTACATTATCTCTTCTAATTTAAGTTACTATTTTTCAGTCTAATACTACTCATTTTTTTTTAGGAAGGTATATGTTGTTTCTTTCTGAAATAAGTTTACTTTTGCAATTTAATTCTCAGTTTTCGTTTATTACTTCCATTCCATTACCCTACTACTGTAGGTAATGAAAGTATTGTATTCGGTCCAAAAATTCAATATCGAGTTTTTACCTGATTTACACGTTTTAAGGTCAAGTAGTTTTTGCGATTGGTCAGTGTGTGTGTGTACGTATGTATGTGCGTATGTATGTGGGGAATCTTCTAGCTATCATATCTCCGAAATTAATAAAGATAAAACTACGAAACTTCAGAATTGAGACACGTCTGGTGTGCAGATAAATTTTCCAAATTTTGGTGAAAATCGGAAAAGCGGAAGTGGGACCCTATGTCCGTATCTCAAAAACGGTTCTAACGATTTTCTTAAAAATTGTTACATAAATCCATTTTAGATATCTGTTCTCATGTATTATGTTGTCATTACAGGAAAATTAAAAGTCATCCTGCTTAGATAGGTTAGTTTAAGATCTTGGAAATTGGTGTTACAAAAAAAAATCCTACCAATTTTCTTTTTTTTTTTCTTATTTTTTAACACGCTATGTAAACTTTGTTTTATATGTTTTTACACGTGTATCAAGTTTCTCTTACTGGAAAAAATTTAGGTTTTTACTTTGTTAGGTCTATTTTACTATGTCTTCTGATCACATAATCTCCAAAAAATGTATATAATACACTGATGGAGAAAAAAATCCCAATACCAAGAAAAAAATTATTGTACAGTAATGAAATTTCAGCAATACATTTGTCTAGGTAACATATTTAATTGATTAAAGTTTCAAGATCACAGGTAGAGCCATTGGCGAGAAGAGCCATTTCAAATGTGAAATGTTGGTACATTAGTAACCGGTGTAACCGCCAGAATTTTGAATGATAGCATGCAAACGTGCATGCATTGTGTCGTACAGGTGTCGGATATCAGTTTGTGGGATAGTGTTCCATGCCTGTTGCACTTGGGCGGTCAATGCAGGGACGGTTAATGCTGGTTGTGGATGACGCTGGAGTTGTCGTCCAATGATGTCCCATACGTGCTCGATTGGAGAAAGATCTGGTGATCTAGCAGGCCAAGGGAACATGTCGACACTCTGTAGAGCATGCTGGGTTACAACAGCGGTATGAGGGCGAGCGTTATCCTGTTGGAAAACACCTCCTTGAATGCTGTTCATGAATGGCAGCACAACAGGTTGTATCGCTAGACTGACGTACAAATTTGCAGTCAGGGTGCGTGGGATAACCACGAGAGTGCTCCTGCTGTCATACGAAATTGCTCCCCAAACCATAACTCCAAGAGTAGGCCCTGTGTGTCCAGGCCGCAGACAGGTCGCTAGCAGGCGTTCACCTGGCCTCCTTCTAACCAACACACGGCTATCACTGCGACCAAGGCAGAACCGGCTTTCATCAGAAAACACAACAGATCTCCACTCCGTCCTCCAATGAGCTCTAGCTTGACACCACTCACGTCGTAAACGGCAGTGGTTTGGAGTCAGTGGAATGCACGCTACAGGGCGTCTGGCTCGGAGCTGTCCTTGAAGTAACCGATTTGTAACAGTTCGTTGTGTCACTGTGGTGCGGGGCCCCTGGCCCGCGCTGCCACTCAGGTAGCGGGGCTAGTTGCAGCAGTCGGCCTCACCGCCAAGTGGTGGCCCTGGATAGACGGCGATGCCGGTGAACTAACGAGGTCGGCGTGGCCGAGAAGCATGTCGGGTGGAAAGGATGTTCCTGCAGTCAATTGGAGGCATCAACCACTCGTCTCTCGAAAAGTAATAGGTGATGTGTTATGTTGCGGGCTGTTTTGGTGGCACGAGGCGCCAGACCAGTCCTACTTGTAATCTGTCACCTACTCTTCACCGCCAGGCCTTGTTCCTCTAATAGGCTCAAGTGGATTTTCCTGGCACCCGGCCTAGCACCCCCGCCGGAGAGCAGCTAGCTGTTCAATGCGAGATTTGTGGGTCCTCCCTTCCCGCGTACTTTTCCCGGGCCCGTGCCCCTGTCCGTGGGCTCGCTGGATAGTCAGATGGTCGTCTGCTGCCCGGGTGAGTTTCGCTCATGACAATAAACCGAAAGGTAGGTCGCCCGGGTCGGTCGTGTTCTGTCACTGTTGTGCCAACTGCAGCTCGAATTTCAGCTGCAGACGCAGTACGATTAGCTACAGCCATACGCCGAACACGGCGGTCTTCCCTCTCAGTAGTGCCACGTGGCCGCCCGGAACCCGGTCTTCTTGAGGCAGTACCTTCCCTTGACCACTGCTGCCAACACTCATGCACAGTGGATACATTCCTGCCAAGTCTTTCTGCAATATCGCGGAAAGAAAACCCACCTTCTCGTAGCCCTACTACACGACCTCGTTCAAACTCAGTGAGCCGTTGATAATGGCTTCTTCGTCTTCTTAGAGGCATCCTTGACTAACATTAACCCCCTACGTCAAATCGCAACTGTAAATAACGATCACGAACCTTACAGCTATTATTTAAAGCAAACCTCATGTGCATGTTCATAGTGTCGCTACTAGCGCCACACTTATGCGCGTAGCTCGAAATTTGAATCGACGTCATCTTTCAGATGTATAAACACGCCTACCACATTTCGTTTATCTAGCACAGCTCCTTCCTGGTGTTGGGATTTTTTTTTCCATCGGTGTACGTGTAATAGTGGGTAATGGAAGTCATGTGGTTGTTTCACACCAGATTTTTTTCAGCGGTCATTATTATGAAGTATTCAAAACATTATGCTTAAAAATGTATTTAATTATAAAAAATATTTTGACATTTTATCGAAAATCTGAAAACTCATAATGTATTTTTATACCAACACATTACATTAGTTTTATAAACTAACAAAAATATATTAAATTACTCTAATTTATATAAGAAATAAGAACAAAGATAATAATTTTGCATAATTGTTAGGATGCATTATTTTGGGCTTCTTAATTTGTAAAATGCATCAATTGTTCTCAAGTGAAAATTAATGAATGAAAAGCAAAACTTAAAAAGTGTGATTAAACAATATTCAGAAAGTTGATAAAAATTTTCAAAGAGTAATTGATATATTTTAAAAGAAAGCATCTGTTTTGCGTGCTTATGTGTTAAAAGAATAATATTAAATAGAAAAAAAATGGTTATAATGATTGTCATGCATTGGCATTGATTGATTTGATAATTTAATGAACGTGTAATTCAATTGAAGTAGGTCTCCATCTTTTAAGAAGAATATTTACCTTTAAATCATATACATATATATATATATTTATTTATTTTAAAAAACGGTTTCGTTTATAAAAGCATTTTTTCTCCTAAAGAGATCACTTTACTTCTATTTAGTATATAAAAAATGCAAAAAATTAAAAATAATTTTATGCTGTTAAAAAAAAAAAAAAAAATCCTGATGATGACACAACATAACTTCCTTATAAACCATACATTTTAGTAAGTGCTGCATAAAAAACCACGCGGATTCTAAACGATAACTGCACGTTATACAACAAACATCCTTAAAACGATCCAATAAAACTATTTTTTTCTTACTACAAAAGTCACGGAAATAGCGTTATACACATCGCAGAGCACGAATATCACTTTTCAAAAAAAGTAGTCAACAATTTGTCGCACAGTTTCTCAAATACAAACGCGCAGCTAAGAGCTCAGCGGAATTCATTCGTGTACAGATGGTCTCTTTTTATATTCTTTGGCGAATATTAGTGACAAGAAATTGGTAAACTATATCAATAATAATAATAATGATAATAATAATAGTAATAATAATAATAATAACCGTGCATTACATTGTTATATAACACTTTTAGATTTATAAACTACCATTTTTCGTTAAACTACCATTTTTCGTTAAATTTGGTTATCAAACTCGCAAAAACCGTCATGAAGTTTCACCTTGTTTAATATATTTGCTGTAATATATTTATAATTGCTATTATTATTTTAAGTCCACTGTCGCCTTAACCGTTTTTGAGATACGAGAATACCACGCACATACGTATGTACAGGTGTCACTGAAAAATTTATAAAATTGTGGATATATCTAAAATAGGCGATCATGTCAAGACCTAAATAATAGGGGAAGAACTAGTACAAAATACTAATATTACAAAAGTCTCTACAAATTTTAAATATTCTATAGTCAACCGTTTTTACGTTAAGCAAGGTACAGCGCATGATTTATAATTCGGTTTTACAATACTTCGTTTACATCGTACAAGGAAGTAAAATAAAATGTAGTAATGTGCAAATTATTAATCAAATTCCACTTCACGTACTAAAACTCCTGATCTTAAATGTTAAATAAGAAAAAAAAAAAAAAAAAAAAAAAAAAAGTTTCTTTCGGATAAGTAGAGAGCCAAGGGTTCAATAGTTTCTGTCTCAAGACGAAACGCTAACACCAGTAATTTTTATCAATAATTTATATCATATTTAATCGCACAAAATGACTGCAGAAATATGATGGAAATTATTGATAAAAATTACTGGTGTAAAAGTTTCGTCTTGAGACGTAAATTCTTGCATTGTTGTAGATCGCACACACACACACAATAAAAATAAATAAAAAATAAAAAGTTTTTTTTTTCAGTTATATATATATATATATATATATATGATAAAATTACTTTTAAATATGTAATATCTCAAACAATATAAAAGAATGAAAAGAAAGCAAGCCTCTTCTTTTAATCATCTAGGAAAAAAAAAGTTTAAAAATTACTTTTTTTATTACAAAATCTCAGCTATGCAAATGGCCGTGAAGAAGTTGAAAATTTGATTGACGATCCTCGCCTGAGCAGAAGTTTATTTCAACTGAAAATTTCACATATTCGTAACATTCTTCCTGATAACTGGTGAATAACAATTGAATCCGTTAAAAGTAAGGCGTAAGTTATGGTAGTGTGTAATTCATCATTCGGAATAAGCTGCAACTTGCAAAATCACCGCAAGGTGTATGTCTTGAAACTTCAATGCAAATTGAAATGCAAGAACAGAAACTCTTCAAAGAACAGAATTTTTTCAGATCCGAAAAATCTTCAAAGTTTTTGAAAAGCTATTATATATATAAACAAATTTTTGACGCAATCTTTAATCAATGCTGAAGGTTAATTGCATAATGAAAGTAGTCCACTAAAGAAGTCGCTTATAATAAATAAAGAAGTTCACCGAAGTAATCTATTGTAAAAGTTATAACTATATTTTACCATGTTTTTATTAACTTCGATTCTTGTTTGATTAATTGTTTCTTTGTTTGTTTGTATGCAGGCGAGGATCTAAGGGGGGCGGGAGGGGCACTTGCCCCGGGCGGCGAAGACTGAGGGGCAGCAGCCACCAGTTCCAGCTAGTCTCGCTATTTGTACTATGCTGGACCCGATTTCCAGACCACTTTCGTAGTACATTGCATCGTCTGTAACAAGCTCAGAGCAACCTAACGCTTTCCTCTCCTCTCCTCTCCTCACACGAGACGTATGAGCAAAACAGAGTAAAAACCTGAAAACGTAATATTACTTATGAGCGCACGACGCGCGCGAGTGAGTGAGCATTAAAATCTGAATGATTACGATATACGTATCTTTGCGGGTGCGGTAGGTGAGAGGTGGCATGGCAGCAGTAGTTGCCTTATCCATGTAAAATGAAAAGTGTATGTGGAAAGCGATTCCTCGTATTGTAACTGATGTCATTCTATATTTGGCCACTAATTATCTCTTTCTCCGAGTCTGTACTAAAAATACTAGTTTATTATTAACTAGACACCTTCAGCGACAAGCTGGTTCGCCATCTTTGAAAAATTCGACTGTACGAAACCCCCATTAGGTGGAACCTGCGACGCCTTTTTTCCGTTTCTGGACCTACAACATCTTATTGACATATGACATATAGTGTAAATAGCTTTATTGAAAATTTTAATTGTAGTAAATTTCCGCTCGGTAGCGGCTGCGGCACCCCCTTCCCGTTTCAGTATCTAAAATAGACTGTTCGTTTACCACGTGAAAATATCCATCTTTGAAAATTCTAACTGTTGCAAAGTCCCGCTCGGTGGGGACTGCGGCGCCTTATCCCCGTTTTAGAACTTACAACAGCTTGCTCACTCATTGTGCAAACATCTTTGAAAACTAACATTAGCAAATTTCTGCTCTGTTACGACTAAGGCGCCCCTTTACGTTTCATGATTTGGAACAGTCTATTCGCTCACCGTGTAAAGGAATATTGAAAATTCTGATCTAGCAAATCCCCAACCCGGTGGGATCTACGGTCTCCTAATCTAATCTCAAATAATTTAATCATAATTGGTGATATTGAATTATTAAAATATCAAAGCGCCATCTGGCGACAGAGATTTGCAAGAAGTACTCTTCAATTCCAATTCAAATAACTTTTAAAATGATATATTACTTATGGAATTCTGTTAATTAGAAGCTGGGATAGAAAAGTAATATAAACATTGTCATAAAAAGAATTGTCTGACTTTTCCGTGGTTTTCTCCGAAAGTTGCTCAATTGAGGGCAAAATAACGTTAAAAATCCTTAATAAGAAATGTGAGTGGAGTATCGGAATTCAAAAGTCTGCAAAATAAAAAAGAATAAATGTGTTCCGGGTTTTCTGCGACTTTCTCTGAAACTCCCATACTGAATTTAATAGCTTATATCAGTTTAAAAGTTCGCAATAAAATTACTGCAAAATATATTTCTAATGATACATTATAAGTAATTTAATAATAATTAGAATTGGATATATTGGAATAAAGGTGTTCTATGTTTTCTGGGGTTTGTACTAAAACTCCCGCAAGGAATTTAATGGCTTATATCAGTTTAAAAATCTCCAATAAATTATATTTCAAATCATATATTATAAGTAATTTAATCATAATTAGAATTGGAGATATTGTAATTTTAAAATATTAAAGTTTCATCTGGAAGCAGAGATTTGGAATATCTACTTTTTAATTCCAGTTCAAATAAGTTTTTAAATAATATATTACTTATGAAATTATGTTACTTAGGAGCTGAGATACAAACATTAATAAATATAAACATTTCTATATAAAAATTTGTGTCTGACTTATTCATGGTTTTCTCCAAAACTTGCCTTATTCCGGGCTGTATATCTTTAAAAATCCTTAGCACGAAATGTGAGCGGAAATTTGAATTCGAAATTCTGTAAAATATAAAATAATAAAAACGTTCTAGGTTTTCTATAGTTTTCTTCGAAAATTTTCGAGAGATTTATTGATTTTATTGAAGTTCATGATAAAAGTGGCGAATTCATGGCGAACATAATTTCTAAAAAGTTAGAAGACGATAAGTTATCCAATAGGGACTGTCATGGTCAGTCCTACAATAATTCAAATACGTCAGGAGCGTACAGATGCATCCAAGTCAGAATAATAATAATAATAATAATAAGCTGCTTTTCACCGTGCATTGCCCATTTCCTTAAACTTGTTGGTGTACATGCCTTCTTTCTGCTCCACGGCTAAACGTCTATGTGGAGTTAGCTGTTCAAAGAATTTACAACTTTTTTATTTCATCTAGTTTACGCTGTGATATGAAGCAAGAACGAAAAATCACATGCGGTTCCCATAGATTATTAACTTTCTAACTATACGCACCTCCTGTTGCATCGTTTAATCGTCAATGCACTTTCGCTACTTGGTCACACAGCCTTCAGACGGAATGGAAGAAAGGCAGACACATAGACTAATTGAACTGATATTCACCCTTAAACATTGTTGTAAAGTGTTAAAAACTCTTAACACAAATGAAAAATGAAACACCAGCAATATCCTGTTGTATAACGTATCTGAATATTTCAGTGTAGCCTGTATATCTTACCGCCAAACATTTCATATTTTGCCAAAAAATAAATAAATAAATAAATAATAATGATAATAACTCTTTTAGCATCTTAATAACGAATTTCAATTTAATTATAATTTGCGCAGTAAAAATCACTATCGTAAAACGCAGGGCATTGACATTATTTTGAGTGTTCCTGTACACAAACCAGCTGCGCTACTAATATCATTTTAAATGGTGAACAACTCATAGTGAACTCGAAAAGATTTTTTTAAGAGGGATCATTTTAAAGTAATTCTGAAGATATTTACGGACGCTGGAGGCGGTTAGAGGGACAGACAGATAGACTAACTCAAATCATAATCACTCTTAAGCGTTGATTAAAGTGGAAAATTCTTAAACAATGCGAAACTGCAATTGCAGCAAATTTCAATCATAATCCTTAATTATTACTTACAAACTTTGAATAAACACCATAAAATGCAATAAACTCGCAACAATTGTTTCGGGTCTAAAAAACACACGACCCTTCATCAGGCGAATAAAGTAAGCACGAGTGCTGCAGTCAAAGCGGCAAATAAGTGAAATAGTAAATGGAGGAACATATGGTGTGACATGTAACGGAGGGATACAAGTATCCCTCCGTTCTTTGAAAAAAAAAAAAATTAAAACATCACCAGTTTTTATTAATTATTTTTTAAAAATGTTATAATACTTAAAATCTCTTAAGAAAATATTTTAAAATAATTATTTTTAAAACTATCTACCCCAAACGAGAAATATTAAGTTTTTCGTAGAATGACCCAGCTAGACATTTGAAACTTTCAGAACAGCTCAGAACACGGTGACAATACATTTTTTACTTCCTTATACAAAGTATAAGGAAGTATAGTAATCCCGATTTGCGAAATGGATATTGCATTTCACATTGCTCAAAAACGAATGATCGCTGAATGTTGCAAATTTATACGTGTGACTGTCATGATGTCTAGTTGTACACCTGCAAGTGTCGTCTTAACACGAGCTCTCGTTTTAGAGATATAAGGGACTTTACACGATTTATCGTGACGTCTGTATGTATGTGTGTCTGTGTGTGTGTGTGTGTGAGTATGTCGCATAACTCAAAAACGGTTGGACGTAGAAAGTTGCGAATTGGTACATATGTCTGTTATAACATCTAGTTATAACATCCACCTCCCTTTTTGGACTTAGTATGATTTTCCGTTTTGGAGATATTTAGGAAAATTAGGTTCATAATGGCCAAAATGTATCAAAAAACGGTAATATCTCAATAACGGTTTGGACAAATCTTGCAATTTAACTGACTTCCCGACTAGCTAGGCATTTGACAATGCTTTTTTTAAATATTTTTAGCCAACTGTTTCTAATACCTGCTGCCTTCAGCAGCGTTTATGTGATTCAACAGAAAATTTATTTAACTAACTTCTCGACTAGCTAGACATTTGAAACTTTCAGACTAGATCAGAACACGGTGAAAATGCATTTTTTAAATACTTTTAGCCAACTGTTTTGGGTCCCTGCTGTCTTCGGCAGCGTTAACAGTACAAATCTTGCAATCGATTTTTAACTAACTTCCCGACTAGCTAGACATTTAAAACTTCTGGAAAAACTCAGAACACGGTGACAATGCATTTTTAAAATATTTTTAGCCAATTGTTTCAGGTGACTGCTGCCTTCGACAGCGTTTATATGGTTCAACAGAAAATTTATTTAACTAACTTCCCGACTAGCTAGACATTTGAAACTTTCAGAATAGTTCAGAACACGGTGAAAATGCAATTTTTTATTTCTTTTTTCCAATTTTTTCGGGTCCCTGCTGCCTTCGTCAGCGTTACCAGTACAAATCTTGCATCGGTTTTTAACTAACTTTCAGAAAAGCTCAGAACACGGTGATAATTCATTTTTTAAAATATTTTTAGCCAACTGTTTCGGGTCCAATGACAATGTTTTTTAACATTATGTATTTTTCTAAAAGTGTATAAGGAAGTCATGTGGTGCCCACATCAGATTTTTTTAATACTTTTAGTGAACTGTTTCTGGTCACTATTGCCTTCGGCAGCGTTTATATGATTCGACAGAAAATTTATTTAACTAACTTCCGGACTAGCTAGACATTTGAAACTTTCAGAATAGTTCAGAACACGGTGAAAATGCATTTTTTTAATACTCTTAGCCAACTGTTTCGGGTTCCTGCTGCCTTCGGTAGCGTTACCAGTACAAAGCTTGCAATCGATTTTTTACTAACTTCCCGACAAGCTAGACATTTGAAACTTTCAGTGTAGCTCAGAACACGGTGACAATACATTTTTTGATATTTTTAGTCAACTGTTTCAGGTCCCTACTGCCTTCGGCAGCGTTTATATGATTCAACAGAAAATTTATTTATTTAACTTCCTGACTAGCTAGACATTTGAAACTTTCAAAATAGTTTAGAACACGGTGAAAATGCATTTTTTAATACTCTTAGCCAACTGTTTCGGGTTTCTGCTGCCTTTGGCAGAGTTACCAGTAGAAAGCTTTCAATCGATTTTTCACTAATTTCCCGACTAGCTAGACATTTGAAACTTTCAGGATAGCTCAGAACACGTTCACAATACATTTTTTTAATAGTTTTAGTCAACTGTTTCAGGTCTATACTGCCTACGGCAGCGTTTTTTTTATTCAAGAGAAAATTTATTTAACAAACTTCGCGACTACCTAGATATTTGAAACTTTCAGAATAGTTCAGAACACGGTGAAAATGCATTGTTTAAATATTTTAACCAATTGCTTCGGGACTTTACTACCTTCGGCAGTGTTACCAGTACAAAGCTTGCAATCGATTTTTAACTAACTTCCTGACTAGTTAGTCATTTGTAACTTTTATAACAGCTCAAAACACGACAGCAATGAATTTTTTTAATACTTTTAGCTAATTGTTCCGGGTTCCCGGTGCCTTCGGTAGCGTTTATATTATTCAACAGAAAATTTAAAAACTTGTTATATAAAAAGCTCTTTTTATCTTGTAATTATGAAAGTATTTAGAGGATACTAGTACGTTAATTTGTTTTTTCATACATGACAGAAAAATCAATGTGTTGTACTATGGTGAAATTTCTAAGCAGATTAAAACAGTACATCGATCCAAAAGATTTTCCATTCTAATCCCAATGGTCTTACTTTACCAGAAAAATGTAATATCCAGGCAAATGGTGCAGTACAAAAAAAAAAAAGAGGAAAATTTCTTGAGTAATATTTATTTTTGTCGTAGTTCAGACATTGCTTTTTGGATTACAATTTGTTTCAATGATTTTGTTATGACGAGCGGATTTTCAGATAAAGAAATAGAAAATTTTATATTTAAATAGTCTCCTACACGTCTGATATATATATCACACGCGTAATTTAGGTATTTGGTATAGTGGAAAATACCATATGATTTGAATAGAAAGTGAACCAAATTTATGTTTAAGAGCAGCATCCTAATTAATGTTCCGTAAAGTTGTTAGTACCACTCCTCTTTCCACAGCACTTAATATTTATTTTCTCCAAATGCAAGATTGTGCCATTATTCTGGTTCAAAAAACTGTTGCGCTGTTGCGAGTTTTTTAAATTTGTGGTGTTTGTTTATAATGGTTTAATTTATTACCTTATTACAACAGTTTTTTCGGCATATTCTGCTGGTATACCACACTTGTTTAACTCTTTGCTGGTCCTATTTAATTTAACTAATCAGCTCAGTGTTGCATAATTTAGAAAAATTTTTATTCATTATCCACCACTAAATTTTAACTCTAGCGGTTGCCTAATCACTTCGAAGGTTATTCGTCCATTATATATATCAAATATCATTCCTCGAAATTATTGGTGGTAGTTGAATAAAAGAGTCCCTAAATTACGCAACATTGTTTAGCGTTTTAGAGTGTTAGGGCTGGCAAAGGATTAATTTCTCTAATTATAGTCTTTATTAAAATTGTGCATATTATTGAGCATATCAATAAAAATATTTGTAACAGAAACTTGTAACAAAATTTTTCACAACTTTTTTTTTTCTTTTTCCAGTTTTGTTATGTTAGCACATAAGAATTTTTTTTTTTTTTAATACATAAAAGTTTGTATGAAAAATTTATAATGTGTTATATCTTTAGAGCAGCATTCTTAAATTGAAGGAATGTGTGACTCATTGATAATTTTGTGAATATAAATTAACAAATTCAGATGATTTATGGCTTTTTATAACTGAATTTTCCCAAACATATATATATATTTTTATCTATAAAAAAAGTTTCCAAAAACTTATATAGTACAAACTCTACAAGATATTTAGATTTATTTTATTAGTATTCGTGATAGCATTTTTTTTTTTTTTTTTTTGATATTACTTTTCTTTAAATATTTCTTACAAAATCCTGACAGACATTGTTTATTGAAATTCTAAACAAAAATTATTTGAAAATTTCCTGAAAGATTAAAAGGTCTAAGTAAATAATTTATTACATAAAAAAGAATATTTGAAAAAAAATGTGAATAATACATGTAAAAATGTCAATAGTATTCTATAAAAAAACACTTCCCGAAATGTTTCTTTACAGAACAATATATGCATTTCTAAACAATGTAGATTATACATAGAGATCAGTACTGCAGAGTATTATAGTACAATAAATTATACTACAATACAATATAAATTATACTAAAAGCGAGATTAGAAATAGTCTCCATTTCTAAACAGAATATTCGTACTTAACAGATTTTTTCCGTAAGTCCCACTATAAAAAAAAAAGAAGAAAAAAAAAGAGCTGCACTAAAATTTGCTTGCTATACCACCCCGGGTTGAACCTGGATTTGCCTCAAAGGAACCAAAGACTTCATTTCATGGACACAATATCACATTTCATTTTGTTACTTAACACTTCCCATCACTCATATTTTGGTACTGTTTTCTGTATAAAAAATAAAATAAAATAAATACGCACCAGATAAAATTTGTAACCATTGATACAGGTTTCATCCAGTTACAGAAAAAAGTGTCTTTTGAATAACTGAAACGTAATTTTACACTAAATTTTTGTAATTTTAGAAAATAAAAATTTTCTGTAGCAAAGTTACGGAAGATTTCTGTTTTTTATCAAAAATACTTTACGGTGAAATGTTTTGACAAATTAATGCCTGTTTTAGAACTTAGATGCAATTTGTGGCTGAAGTTTAATTAAGTATACTGTTAAAAATGGTTTCTTAAAAATGAGCAAAATTGTCTCAAAATAGCTCCGAAACATTTTATACTTAAATTTATAAAACGATGTACTCCCTTTCTAAGTGTATTCACATGCTCAGAAATGGGGATACTAGGATTCTTAGTGGTCAACCCTATTTTTGAGCAAGTCAATATACTCAAAAATAAGTACATGAGCTTTTCAAATTTAAGTATATATTGTTTCGAAGCTATTTTGAGACAATTTTGCTCAATTTTGAGAAACCATTTTTAACAGTGTATAACTCTCCTGTTTAAAAGGAAAGACACTTGTAAAATTCATTTCTATTCTGTATCGCATTAGAGAAAGCAGGTGTTGTAAAAGGCTTTCATTAAAGAGGAGGGTTTCCTTTTTATTATGGTTTATTTATTTTTAAAGATAGTTTGATTTAAAAAAAAAAATTCTTTGTGAACAGAATTTAATCTTATACTATAGGACGTATTTAAACCTATTCTTCCATATAAAGGTATGCAATAACTGTGTTCCATTCCCTAACATAACAAACTATATTCATTTCTTGAAATTTCTTTCGTATAGCATTAGCTAGAAGCCCCTTTGCAAGTTTTAAATTTTTGTTGTGATTTCGGTGATGAATTAAATTGGCTATCGTAATTGCGTAAGTGAAGATCTTGGGGTGAAACATCCGAGGTGCTTCGGTGCCAAATTTCAAATTACTCCAGTGGGTTCTGTACTGAAGCTGTTCCATTTCTTTAGAACGATTTTTCTCCATTTAATTTAATTATAAAAAAAAAAAAAAAAGTTTGCACGTTCATCTTTTTTTCGACGTAAAAAGAAAGATATTTACTCACTTAGTTATTTAATTTTGGTTGATAAATAACAGAATAAATTTTAACAGTCATAAATAGTTCAAATAGAATAAATTTTTAATGAATTTTTGAATTTTCAATAGTCAAATTTACTTTCAGAAATTTCCATTTATTATTATTATTATTATTATTATTTATTATTAAATTTAAGCTTTTTCCAAACTTTTCCATTTATTTTAATTTATTAGAAATTGCCATTATTATTTTAGAAACATTATTTTCAGTAATTGTTTAAATGTTAATTATGAATATTTCCAAATAAATTTCTTAGTTAACTAATGACGCCATATCCTTCTAAAATCATAATAAATACCTTTTTTTTTTTTTTTTTTTTTTTTTTTTTAAATATAGCATAAATAAATAATAATAAAAATAATGCATAATATATATCGTTCTATACTGAAGTTGCTCCATTCCTTTTTAGCATGATTTTTCTAAATTTTATTTTAATTATTAAAAAAAAAAAAAAAAAAAAAAAAAAAAAAAAAAAATGTGTGTACGTTCACTCTTTTTTTTTTTTTTTTTTTTTTTCAGAGAAAGTAATAATATGCAGTATATTTTTTCATTCAAAACCCAATGGAAGTTTAAACTACCAAGTAATGAAATAAAAATAATCATTACACATATTTGAGTTGAATTTTATCATTTTTAATATATATATTTGGATATTATAAGGTGATATCAATCTTTTAATTACATAAAATGACTGTAAAAATGATGTGTGTGAAATTTAATTTTGTGTTTTGTAAAATTGTCCAAAGATTTTTAAAAATTCAATGCATTAAGAAATTTCGTATTAATATAAAATCAATTATCCACTCATATTTCCCTTTAACTAACTTTTAAATAATTTTAGTTAACAAAAAATAATTTCACTATTACTGAACAATTTTCCTTACAAAATTAATTTCAAAAATGCTGAAAAATTGATATCAAAATAACTGTAGCTCATTAAAATTAAAATTTAAAAAGTTAGAAAAATTGGTTTTAAATTTTATAAAATTTAATAAATTTAAAGTTCAGTATGATAGATTAATATAACAATAATGGAAAATGCCAAAGCTAAAGAAATTTACAGCTGCTGCTTATTATTTGAAAAAAAAAAAAGTAATAGTTCAGTATGATAGATTAATAAAACAATAATGGAAAATGCCAATGCTAAAGAAATTTACAGCTGCTTATTAAAAACAAAAAAAAAAAGTAAGTAATAGTTCAGTATGATAGATTAATAAAACAATAATGGAAAATACCAATGCTAAAGAACTTTACAGCTGCTTATTATATGATTTAAAAAAAAAAGAAAGAAAGAAAAAAGAAAAAAAAGAAAGTAATATATATTAAATTTAATTTATTGCACTTACAGACGCAAATTTAGACGTAAATTATTTAAAATTATTCTATTTTTAGAATTTAATTTAAATAATTAAATGGAAAATTTTATTTATATTTCATTTATTTGCACATTTACAAATTAATTTTTCTCTCCCCCAAAAAAATAATTAAATTTGTTTACAGTTATACAGTGACACAATATTAATGTTCGTATCAATCAGACTAAATTGTTATACCTAAATTGTTATACCTTGTTTAAAAAAAAAATCACGATGCTTCGTCATACACTATCTATAATTTTTCCCGTGTGATGGTGTAAGCATATTTTCTCTTTAGCTTGATCATTTGGCTTCATTTGTTATTTTTTTTTTTTTTTTTTTTTTTTTTTTTAGGACGGAGGATTATTATAATCTCAATCTACGGATAAAACGTTATTGTAAGTTTTACGATGGTTGGCTATTTATCGAAATCGAAAATTTATCGAAAATATAATTGAATAATTTGAAAGCGATGTTATAATTTAAAAAAAAAAAAAAAAGAAGAAGAAGAAGAAGAAGAAACTAATAGTCCTCCGTACTAAACTAAATTCTGTTTTTGCCAGATTTTTTTTTTTTTTTTTTGAAAGGAAAAGTAAAGAAAAGAAAATTAATCATAATCAGTATCGAAAAGTTTGATGAAGCCCTTTTTTAGACAAAAATACATAATTTATTTTAATTTTTAATTGTTGCCAAAAAAGTTTACCAGTTGATTTTAAATTTTTTTTGAAAGGAAAAGAAATTTGCGCGTAAATATTAAAATTGATGTAAAACTTTGTGAAAAACTAAAATGGCAGAGTAAAATTGACGTCATTACTGCTCTAAAGTTTTTTTTTTTTTTTTTTTTTTTTTTTAAATTATTATTATTATTATTATTATTATCAATCCAGTTTTATGATTGAATCCTTGAATTTTGTCATATTCTTCAAGCGTATCTTTAAAAAATCGGCTTTCGCAGTTAAAATTTTAACGATTTTCGGCATTTTGCTGAGCATCGACAAAAATTTTACGGTCGGTTATTTGTCTGTAAAAACGGACTTTACGGACCAAGAAGCGGAAAAACGAACATTTACGGACTTGAAGCGAAAAGAACGGACCAATTCCTTAAAAACGGACCTTGTGGGAGCCCTACAATACAGAATATAAATTTATAATTTTTTTCCATCTTAGAAAAAGAGATTTGAAGCATAATGATTTATTTTTATTTTTTATTATTGAAATTATTTTGATTTTCTAAAATATCTTTGCATTTTTTTCCCCTACTAACTTTGGTAAATTGCTGATGACAACGCAACGCGTTTATAAAACTGGTGTTTGTTACCATGTGGATAAACTTTCTTTTTTTCTTCATTTTTTTTTTTTTTTTTTTTCCCATTTTTTTTTTTTTTTTTTTTTTTTTTTTTACTTTCTATAATTTATTTCTTTATCTATTTTTTATATTGAGTTGTCGCATGATAGGGACATAAACTGTACATTTTGGTTTAATACAGCTATGCAGTTTTTGTAAACTTGCGATATTCCTTCTCTAACAAAGGTTGTATGCCCACTGATAAAACCTCTTCAAGATTTAAGCATTATCCCTTCTTCAAATTTTTAAAAGTTGCTATGCTCCATTTCTTTTTTTAAATTTGTTTGGTTCTTCTTAAAGATTATATCTTTCTGAATAATTTTCTTTTTCTTTTTTTTCGTTGGTTACATTAATTCATAATTAGCATGAGTGAGTTTTATCAGCTTTTACAGCGTGAGTATTTTTTTCATCTTTCATTTGCTAATCATGATCTGATTCAATGAAAGTGTATTGGATGAAGTTAGCAATAATAATGTGTCTTTTGTATGCTAAATTTTTTTATTATGATTTACAATTATGTACATCATATATATATATATATATATATATATATATACGTGTATGTGTGTGATTCAAGTCTTTATTTGTTTTAAATCTTAAAAGAGTAAGTATTGAGTAAGTATTGAAAGAAAAATTCCTGAAATTTGTATAGTTTTTTGGTATGCATCTCTTTTACGGATTCAGCTTTACAAACAGAAAAAGAAAAGAAAGAAAGATAAAGAAAAAAAAAAAAACTTTTATTTCAGAAAAAAGAATGAGATAAAAGTAATAAAGATATCAAATAGATTTTTCTTCCCAAAGAATGTGTAAAAAAATTCCTCTATTTTTCTTCTCTCAGAAATAGCCATACAATAATCAATTTAGATGCTTTTCACAGAAAAGAAAATTATTTCTACTTTATATAATACTCAATTTCATTTGAACAAAATGCTTCTGAACTCTCTCCCCCCCCCCCCCCCCAAAAAAAAAAAGGTTGTTTGCCCTTTTTCTTATTTTATTAAGTAATTTACCATAATATATATTTCTGAGAGGCTGAAACATATCTATATAAGCTAATAATCTAGAAAAAAAATTAACTAACAAGGTAATCTAAACAGAGAAATGATTTTCTATGATGATTTTTATTTTGATACCATGTTCTATTTTTATGTTCGTTGCTAGATACTTGATACATAATGTGTAAAACATGGTTATAATTTAATGACTGTACTTTAAAACAACGTATAGCTTTATTATATTGAAAGAAATAGTTTCAGTAGTCCTTTTTCAACGAAAATATTAAAAATGATAAAATTATTTTTATGTCTTAAAAAAAAAAAAAAAAAGGTGTAATACACTTTTTAAGATGAACAAAATATTCTGAATCATTAAAAAAAAAAAAAAAAAAAAAAAAAAAAAAACAGTTTTTGTTATTCATTTTGTCTTTATGGGTCCAATTTGCAAAGAACTGAGAAAGGCTTTTGAGGAAAAGAAATATGATACCAGTCGCCAATTTAAAGATAAAAAATAGCAACTACCAAGTAATCTAAATCATTTTTTTTTCTCCCGTCGTACTAAAAGTACGGGGAACGAAAGTATTACTGAAATTTTTCTTTGATGTTTTTACATATTTTGAAGTGTAAAGATTCGGAAAATAACAAAATCTATGTGGTTTCCGTCTCTAGTCATCACGTAGATTTATATCAGTTTGTTAAACCCTTAACGCGCGCTGTCCTAGCTGCGAGTACGCAAAATTTAAGATCCAACTGCAAAATTTCATCCCGGAAATTTTTTAGCAAAAATTTACGTTTATAACACAGCAGAAAAGGCCGTTTTTTTAACCTTAAAATTTAAAATTTCTTTTAGTTTAATTTAGTTCATGAATTCCGGCGGCTGCATAATTTAAATGATCCGAATTGTCTTGCGCCGCAAAGGGTTAACACATTAGTTAGTTTGTTTATTTATTAGTTCGTATATTTGTCTGTGCAGAAAGATCTCAAAAATAAATTACTGAAAAAAAAAATAAAGAAAAAAAAATAAAGAAAGAAATAAAGAAATGTTTACTGTAGCTTTACTTCGTCGTTTTTATTTTTTAACTGATTTTATTTTATAACTTTGTAAAATTTACTTTGGTAAATATTCTTTGATGTCTTTACATATTTTGAGGTGTAAAGATTCCGAAAGTAACAAAATCTATGTGGTGTCCGTCTGTAGTCATCACATAGATTTATACCAGTTTGTTAGCACATTAGTTTGTTTGTTTATTTATTAGTTCGCATATTTGTCTATGCAGAAAGATATCAAAAATAAATTATCGGGAAAAAAAAAAAAATGAAAAAATGTCTACTAGGGGTAGCTTTACTTAGAAGAACAAAAAATGTAACAAAGGAAAAGACTCATACGGAATGCAGAGAAGATTTGAAAAATTATTGGTTAGTTTTTGATATCGTGAGGGCTATTTCCTTTGCTAAATTTACGATATTTTTATTCAAAGTGTCACCTGGTGAAGGCTTTTTTAACTTTTTTTTTTTTTTCCTTGAACTTATCTTGTCTACACAGTAAATCTGTTGACAATGCACCATCCCGTTTTAAATGCAATTTATAGTAGAAATTTAATAATTGGAAATTGCATGATGGATATTTACTTAATCTTAATCAGATGAAAAGGTTCATGCAAAACCTGTTTAGTGACAGAGAAAGGAAATTTCATGGCAAATTTTCATTTTTCTATAAATTTGTTTTTTGAGGAGAGTATAGTTAAAGAAAGAAACTAGAGTATTATTATTACTTTTATATATATATATAAAATAATTTTAAAGAAATTAAATAAATTTTTCCTTTTAAAATATAATACAAACTTAAACAATCATGTAAACAAAAATAATAAATATATTTAAGAAGCAACGCATTTTCAATAAATTTCACTACATATACTTAAAGAAATGGTTTAAAATACATAATTCTTAAAAATATAAATCAAATATAAAAAGAAAGGTTCAATTCTTTGTTTCAGATGTCAAAAAAGAAAGTAAGTAATGACAGAAAATTCCATAAACTTACATATAGTTCATTTTTCTCCCGTTTCATGTGTTTTTCGGAGACAACTTGGTAAACAAAAATATAGTTAGAGATTCTTTTCCCATACAATGTTATCCAATAGATTTTTCTCTGAGAAAAAGTGTGTTAAGAAAAAGAAAAGAAAAACTTTCCATTATTATTCTTAGGTAAATAACCGTACCACAATCAATTCAGATGATCTTCACACACACACACACACACACACACACAAAGTAATATATATATTTTTTCTAGTATGTTATATAACGTATAAGGATTTCGCTATCTTTTTAAAGAACAAAGTAATATTAAATATATATACATACATATATATATATATACATATACATACATACCGTTTTTCTTGCTTTTGCGTTCTAATTTACCAAACGATGCACTTCTGAGGTAAGGAAACATGTTGATATAAATAAAAAATGCATACAGAAAAAATAACTGACAAAGTAATTTAAGTGGTGAAGTGTTTTTCTATGGGGATTTTCTAAGATATTTTATTTTTATACGATGCTCTGTTTTTGATAGGAGTTTCTTGATATTGTATTAACAATGCATGAATTATGTTTAAAATTTGAAGGCTGTAGTTTTAAACATATTTCTGAACATTTTTATTTTAAAATGATGTATTTGTATTTTATTTTTCTAAAAAAAAAAATCGAATATAAAAGTAAAAATTCATTTAAAATCATTAATTATTCTGTGTCGTAATAGAGAAAGAAATTGTGGAAGACAACCTTCACAATTTTGTGTTTTATTTTCCAGTAAGAATGATAGTAAAGATGTGCAATAGAATTTCCCTCTGAGACAATCTATGAAATATCCTTAGATTCTTTTCCTCGTGTACCAAGATCAATTCAGATGCTTCTCACAATGAAAAATTCTTATTTTTAGTTCTATTTCATTTAATGTATTTGTATAACATTCTCGATGTGTAGAACAAAAATCTTCTATATTACAATAGAAAAAGATACCCCCCCCCTCTTTTTTTTTTTACTTCCTTATACAAAGTATAAGAAAGTACAGTATTCCCGATTTGCGAAATGGATTTTGTATTTCGCATAGCTCAAAAACGAATGATCGTAGAATGTTGTAAATTTATATGTGTGGTCGTCATGATATCTAGTTGTACACCTACAACTTTGGTTTTAAAACGAGCTCCCATCTCTGAGATATCAACGACTTTACACGATGTACGTATGTGTGTGGTATCTCACATAACTCAAAAACAGTTAGTCGTAGAAAGTTCCAAATTTATATATAGGTTTGTTATAACATCTAGTTGTGCGCCACCCTTTTTGGACTTTCTGTGATTTTCCATTTTGGAGATACTTAGGAAAATGATATTCATAATGACGAAAAATACAAAGGTTTTGGCCATTTCATATGACCTATCATCATACAGATTTCAAAAGAAGCTAATGATAGAGCCAGTAATGATATTGTTATGAAAGTTGATGATATTTTTGCATGTAAAATGTTATGCTTAAATACATAAGCAGATTCTAATCGACGAATGCATTTTATTCAATGAATATTCAGCCTGTAGATAGAGCCCGTAATGATATTGTTGAGTCATTTCATGTCAAATCAACACAGCTAAAATCCTGACCCCCTCAGATTTTTGTAAAATTGGACTCATTTATTCGTTCTACTGAGAAATGAATGTATATTAATTAATAAGTCCCTATCTCTTTTAGCTTTTGATATACAGGGCTGCAAAAATGAGTAAAACAAACAAATTTCCGAAATTCTTCCACTACAAATGTACCCATATTTTCTTTCCTAATTAATTTAGAGATAACAGATTGATATCATTAGAACACTTATAATACAGGATTTCAAATGATATGTCACATACAATTTTTATTAAAATCGCACAATCAACTGTGGAAGAAAATCATATTTATTGAAATTTTATTTTTCCGACTGAGTGAAAATAATGCCTGGACCGGGAGTCGAACCCTTGACCTTGTAAGTCAAAGATCCTGGGTTCGACTCCCGGTCCAGGCATTATTTTCACTCAGTCGGAAAAATAAAATTTCAATAGATATGCCACATGTTTATATTTTTAAAATTTTTCATGTTAAAATCAAACATTTTGACCTTTGACCTTCAATATCTCAAAAATTATATATTTAATTTTCTTTTAAAAATTGTATGTTATTTTTACTTTTATTATCTACAATTATTGTAAATTTCAACATGGAACGGTCGTGGGATGCCGAGTTAAAAATTAAAAAGCAACCTTCCATCAGTATTTCCATAATATCATAACGCAAGGTGTACGCATATTTTGTTCGCTAATTAACTTAGAGACATGAAATTAGTGTCATTAGAAATCTTATAATACAGGCTCTTAAATGATATATCACATGTATATATTTTTTAAATTTTTAATTTTAAGGTCAAACATTTTGAACTTTGACCTTCCATATCTCAAAAAATGCATATTTAAATTTCTTTTAAAAATATATGTTATTCTTACGTTTATTATCTATAATTATTGAAAGATTTTTCATGGTACGGCCATGGGATACTGAGTTATAAATTAAAATACAACTCTACAAGTATTTCCACATTAACATAACGTACGTTTTACAAAAAAATGGCCTTCCTATGTTGAAACACACAGTAATTATAGATAATAAACGTAATAGCAACATATTTTTTAAACGAAAATTAAATGTATACTTTTTGAAATATTGAAGTTCAAAGTCAAAATAATTGACCTTAAAATGAAAAAAAATTTATAAATATATACATATGCTATATCATTTAAAAGACTGTATTATAAGCTTTCTCATGATACCAATTTTATATCTCTAAGTTAATTAGGGAAGAAAATATGCGAAAACCTTACGTTATAATATTATGAAAATACTGATGGAAGGTTGCATTTTAATTTATAACTCATCATCCGATGGCCGTCCCATGTTAAAATTTACAATAATTATAGATAATAAACATAAAAATAACATATTATTTTTAAAAGAAAATTAACCATGTACTTTCTGAGATATTGAAGGTCAAAGGTCAAAATGTTTGACTTTAACATGAATATTTTTAAAAATATATACATGTGATATATCATTTGAAAGCCTGCATTATAAGCTATATAATGATACAAATCTTTAAGTTAACACGGAAAGAAAATATGGGTACGTTTGTAGTAGAAGAATTTCGAAAATTTCCTTTTTTTACCCATTTTTGCAGCCCTGTATATCAAAAACTAAAAGAGATAGGAACTAATTAATTGATATACATTCATTTCTCAATAGGACAAATAAATGAACCTATTTTCATAAAAATCTGGGCGGGTCAAGTTTAAAATGCTTTTTCTTTTTGTGTGTGTGTGTGCTGATTTGACATGGAATGACGCTGTTATGTATGTTGTTGACATTTTTACGTATAGAAAAGTAATTCTTAAAGGCATAAGCAGGTTCTAGTCGACAAATGCACTTTATTTAATAAATATTCAGCTCGTGGATAGAGCCTGTAATTTTTATGAAAGTTGTAAACATTTTAGCGTGCAGAATTTAATTCTTTAAAACAAAAGCAGGTTCTAGTTGACGAACGCACTTCATTTAATGAATATTCGGCCCGTAGAGAAAGTTTGTAATGATAATGATTAAAAAAAAAAAAAAAAAAAAAAAAAAAAAAAGTTGTCGACATAGTAGCCTGTAGAAAGTAATTCTAAAAGACACAGGCTGGTTCTAGTCGACGAATTCACTTTATTTAATGAATATTCAGCACTTAGATAGAGCCCGTAATGATATTGTTATGAAAGTTGTTGACATTTTTGTGTGCAGAGAGTAATTCTTAAAGACGACATATGCAGGTTCTAGTCGCCGAATGCACTTTTTTTAATGAATATTCAGCCCGTAAATAGAGCCTGTAATGATATTGATAAAAAACATTGTTGAAATTTTAGCGTGTAAAAAGTAATTCTTAAACAAATAAGCAGGTTCTAGTTGACGTATGCACTTTATTTAATTAATATTTAGTAAACAGTCGAATAAATCTCTTTTTTGTTCTTCAAAAATCAATCAATATTCTTGAAACAATCCAATGAAATATTCACTTTTACTACGGAAGTCAAATAAACATTGTTATATACACTACAGAGCATAAATTCCGCTAAATCTGGAACAATCGAATATTTCGAAATCTGAAATCATCGTGAGTATTTTCTGTGGTTTATGGAATTTTCAAGGTAGTTCTGTGGGAGAAACCAATGCATTTTTACACGATTTCCAGAACTAGACTTCTATTGAGGTTAGAGTTTCCAAATTTTTTGAATCCCGTACTACCACTTTTCGCACATTTGAATGCCTAATTTGAGGTTAAGTCAATGCCCACCTTCGTGGAAAGGAAAAATATTTAGAAAGTAGCACATAAATATATAGGCAAGTTCTAGTCTATAACCATCCACAATCCTTTTTTTTTTTTTTTTAACAGTTCTTGCGAGTCATTTATATAACTTTTAAAGAATTTAGTTCTGCACCATAAACCAATGAATTTTTCCAGAAAACTCCACAACTCTATTCTTATTGAAGAAAGAGCTTGCAAACTTCAGCAAACCTAAGCTACGAATCTTTGCCAAATTCGGTCGCCAAGTCGCCAAATTCGACGCCGTCTCGACAAATTTGATATCAAGTCCAAAAATCTTACTATGGCTTTGCGAGATTAGCAATAAAATTTTGCAGCAAATATTTTTATCGTATAGCCGAAAAGCTTTCTCTATTTTAACTGAATTGTTTAACTTAATTGTTTTGGTGAACTTTATCGTTTCTCGCTACTAATTCTTGCCAAAGAGAAATCTATACTCGAACGATTTTCTTTGAACTCTAAGCTGTGCATTTGTTAATGGGAGATACTGTAATAAACCATGGAGTACTATTCCAGAAAAAACTACTATATTTGTCTCAGCGGTATATATAATCGTATTATCGTGACGTTTTTGGTTGGAGTGTTGGAGTAGCAGTTTTTTTTTTTTTTTTTTTTTTTTTATGTTCGTGAACTGGAATATACCTGTTTATTTAAGAATCGGTTACCTCACACAAAAATGTCAATGTTTTCATAGGAATATGTATATTCCTATGGTTGTATTAAGAAGTCTCGTGTGTCCGCATCAGATTTTTTATTTTCTTAATTATGTAATTTACTAAAAAATATACTTCTATAGAGAAAAAACATGATGATATAAGACAGAAAATTTTAATGAACGAGCTTATCTAAATCTGAAATATTTTTTATATGGTTTTATATGGTATTTTATTGTGACAGGATGTTCTTGTTTTAACGTGCGTTACGAGATACTAATTTAATACTATGTATATTGTGTTTAAAAATTTATTGTTGTACGTTCAAACAAGATTTAACTTCGTTATATGTATACAGGGCTTCAGTAATTAAAAAAAAAAAAAAAAAAAAAAAAAAAAAAACTGGTTGCCAGGAAAATTTTTTGGTAGCCAGTAAACAAATACCCCCCCCTCCTAACCTTTACTTATTAATTTATTCAATTTTGAAATTTACTTAAATATAGAAATTAAAATTCCGTTATAGAATTTTAATATAAAGATATTATAAAAATCAAATATTAAATAGGTCTGGGTTACACATCAAAACACTAATTATAGTACTAAATTACCAGGACTAGAGAGAGAGATCTCTTTCTTCAGTCCTACTAAATTGCACTGCAGTTTTAGCATAGATTTTGGCATTCGATTCTAGGCTCAATTATTTCTTTACAAAATATTTGAAAAAGATGTTGAGTTTTATTGAAACATAGTCGCTAGGTAAAATATATTGGTCGCCAATGGCGATCAGTCGACCGTATTTTACGAGCCCTGTATTACCGGGTGCGCTAAAAGTTCGTGAAAACTTTAAAAATTCGTTAAAAAAGGACAAATGATTATAAAAAAAGTGTGGTTTGCACGAATAGCATCAGAAAGATGGAGGATTTTTTAAGAACAGAAAAAAATTTAGTTCAAAAATGACCGATAGGTGGCGCTGCAGTGCATACACGAAACTCATTTATGCAAACTAGGTTGTCAAGAAAACATCTGAACGCACATGGATGTTTCTGGGATTCATCCAGACATGCTGTACTCAGCTGTCACATGTGTTGTGACCATGAAGCTAGAGAAGCCCTTCTATCTTCATGGTTGTGACTCGCCTTACTTGTTCCATGCAATGTGGTAGAGGTCATTTTGAACAACTTCATCTTAAGGAAATCTTTGAAAATGTAGAATTGTAAAAAACGAAATTGTAAATAATTGTGTTTATTTTTGTATAAATTCTTTCAAAGAGGCTTAGTAAGTTGATAAAATGCTAATTTTGTGCATTTCTAGTCGTTTTAGCGTTGAAATAGCCTTATTTTCCCTTAAAAACGCATTAAAAAGCCCCAGTAATGCAGGTAGTGCATTTGGCGCCAAATTTGGCGACTTTTTTCCACCTTGGCGATTTTTTTGGCGACCTTGGCGAGAAAATCCTTATATGGGATATACCAAATATGGAAGCTGTAAGTTGATTGGTTGACCACTTTCTAGAGTTTTCTCGAAAAATCTGGGTTCCATGGAACAGTATATAAGGAAGCGCTTTCCCGCCAAGGCAGTCAGTTCAGTTCAGATCTCAGCCAGCTTCGCTAGTGCTTGCATTGCTCTTAAGCCTCTTTGAGAGAGACTTGCTTCAAGTGTTATTGTTATACAGTTTGTACTGTGGATTTGCTATTGACAGCTGTTGTTTAAGCTGTGTTTACTGTTTGAATTGAAGCTGATACTTGGTTTATAGACCTGCATTTTTCTGGAATTTTCTGTGAATAAATTACTGAATTTTTGTACGTTTGGCCTTTCATTCCCAGACAACTCACGAACCCCCAAGTACGCAACATTTCTGGTGTCAGAAGCGGGATTGTCTGTGAATGGTGATAACGAGAGCTATGGAACAAGAAATGAAGAAATTTCTAGAAGGACTCACTGCTCAGATGAATGAGTTAAGATCTGGATTGATCGAAGAAATGAAAGAAGGACAAAGAGAAATGAAAGAAGGACAGAGAGAGATGAGAGATAGCCTGAGTCAAGAGATGAAGGAAATGAAAGACACTATGGGTGAAGTTCAGGAAGAAATTAAATCTAATCAAGATGAGATGAAGAGAGAGCTTTCAACGGTGAAAGAAGCAATCGAAAGTAAATTATCGGATATGGGAAGCAGAATAGATGGAATAGAAGAGAAAGTTTTGAAAATAGAAGGAAGTTTTGAAGAGAAAGCTATGAAGATAGAAGAAAATGTTATGAAGGTTGAAGAGAAAGCTATGAAGATAGAAGAAAAGTTATGAAGGTTGAAGAGAAAGCTATGAAGATAGAAGAAAATGTTATGAAGGTTGAAGAGAGTGTTACGAAAATAGAACGGAGTTTCGAGGAGAAAGTTAAAGAAAACTTTGATCAGGAGCTGAAAGGAAGGTTTTCAGAGATAGAAGGTAAACTGAAGAGAATAGAAGAAGATCTGGAGAGAAAAGTGGAAGAAAAGTTAGAATCCCTGCCCCAGGAAACTGAAAAGAAAGAGAGAAGAATCCAGAATCAGGAATTAATTAAGCTTTCCACCTACGACGGCAGTTCCTCGTGGCATGTATATAAAATGCAGTTTTCCATCGTAGCTGAAGCTAACGGCGGGGACTCTACCGCCAAGTCAGTCCACTTAGCAGCAGCATTACGGGAAGATGCAGCCGAGATACTGAGAAATGTTACTAAAGAAGAAAGGAACGACTTCGAGGCCTTGACTAGAGCACTGGAGCTACGGTTCGGAGAGAAGTGTTCTAAGGACTATAGTCGCCTCCAGCTAAAGTCCCGTTACCAGAAAACGGGCGAAAGTTTGCAAGAGCTGGCAGCGGACATTCAGAGATTGTCACACCTAGCATTCTCAGACTGTCAAGCTGACACTCGAAACGACTTAGCTCTTCAGTACTTTATCGATGCTGTTCGGGATCCAGAAATTCAAAAAGTGCTGAGACTCTCCAACATCAGAGACGTAGAATCAGCTTTAGGCTATGCACTTAGGATAGAGGCAGCCCAACAAGCCTCCCGGAAAGACCGCCATACCATAAGAGCAGTCTCATTAAATGATACGCCTGCTGATGAGAATGAAATAAAGAGAAGTTTCGCAGAGATCTTAAAGAGATTGCGCAACCTGGAAAATAACATAGAAATAAAGGATCGGAAGATAAAGTGCTGGGGCTGTGGAGGGGATGGTCACGTGAAGAGGAACTGCCCTGTACGACAAACTGTAGGAAATCACCCGGCTTCACCATCACTGCAGGGAAACTAAGAGGAGGCCATCTCGCGGGGCGGAGGTTGCCTGAAATTAAAGAGCCCCAATTTACAGTATTCCATGTTTCATCGATGAGTGGCGGCGATAATGGACTTCACGTCTATGGCCAAGTCAACAACGCCACCTGCCGGATGATTCTGGACACAGGAGCCAACGTGACCATCATTAGAACGGATTTGGCTCAAGAACTAAAAGAGAAGATCATCTGGACGCCGCCCTGTGTTAAACTCCAAACTGTGACCGGAGACGAAATCAAAATATATGGAAAAATGAACTTGACCATCACTTTTGGGAATGCCAGTTACCATCATATGGCATATGTGGCTGATATAAGAGATCCGTTAATCATTGGAATTGATTTCCTGAGGAAATTTAACTTTCATTTGGACTTCAAGAATAATCAACTGCATTCGAGTTCGGAAGACATCGCTGTGTTCAACACTGAAAATCAAGACATTCAGACAATTTGCCAGATAACAGCCAAGTCTGAAATTTCCATCCCTCCACACACAGAGATGATAGTTTCAGGAACACCACCTACAAAGCAATACTTCCGCTATGGACTGATTGAATACCCGAATACAGACAATAGCCCAAGAGGAGTTCTGGTAGCTTCATCTCTAGTTGATCTCTCGAAAAATACTATTCCTGTGAGAGTCGCAAACATCAGCGATAAGGTCCGAACAGTGAAGAAGGATGAGGTGTTAGCAGCCTGCACTCCTGTAACATGCATCAACCGCCCCACGCAATCAACTGAATCCAAGTCTTCTAAACAGTTATTAACGGAATTACTCAAGAATGCGGAGTTAGGAAAGGAACAGAGATGTGCTGCGGAGAAGCTACTCCAAGAATTTAAAGACCTTTTTTCTCGAACACCTGAAGACGTCGGGAGAACGAACATCACCCAGCACAGAATTGATACAGGAAATCATCCTCCAATCAAACAACATCCAAGAAGACTTCCATTTGCTAAACAGGAAGAGGTCACTGAACTTCTAAATGAAATGCAGCACAATGACGTCATCGAGCCATCAACGAGTCCTTGGGCCTCTCCCATAGTACTGGTGCGAAAAAAGGATGGTTCAACAAGATTTTGTGTGGATTATCGTCGTTTGAATGACATCACGAAGAAAGACAGTTACCCTCTTCCCAGAATTGACGACACATTAGACACACTTGCTGGCAATAAATGGTTCTCGACTTTGGATCTGAAGAGCGGTTACTGGCAAGTAGAGTTACATCCTGATGATCGTGAGAAGACTGCATTCATCACGGGACAAGGACTGTGGCAATTTAAAGTTATGCCATTCGGATTATGTAATGCACCTGCCACGTTCGAACGCCTGATGGAGACAGTGCTGAAAGGACTTTCCTATGAAGCCTGTCTGGTGTATTTGGATGATATTATCATTGTGGGGCGTACTTTTGAAGACCATCTACGAAACATCCGAAAGGTGCTGGAGAAACTCAGAATGGCTAACCTCAAATTGAATCCAGGCAAGTGTAACTTGTTCCGTCGTGAAGTGAGCTACCTCGGCCATATCATCTCTGCCGAAGGTGTGAGAACTGATCTTGAGAAGATCTCTGCAGTCGAGAACTGGAGTCGCCCTGAAAATGTACACCAACGACGAAGTTTCCTGGGGTTATGCACTTACTACAGGAAGTTTGTCAAGGGTTTCTCAAATATTGCCAGACCACTGCACAAGCTGACGGAAGCCAAACAGAAGTTCCTGTGGACAGATGAATGTGAAAAAGCGTTCAAGCGACTTAAAGAGGCCTTAACATCATCGCCTATCTTGACATATCCACAGCCCGACAGACAGTTCATACTTGATACAGATGCCAGCCATGAGAGTGTCGGTGCTGTTTTGTCGCAGGAAATTGATGGTCAAGAACATGTCATTGCCTATTGGAGTAAATGCCTGTCTAAACCGGAGCGAAATTACTGTACCACCAGGAAAGAGCTACTCGCCATCGTAAAAGCCATAGAACATTTCCATCATTACCTCTATGGCAGAAGATTCCTGCTCCGGACTGACCATGCATCTTTAACGTGGTTGCTCCAGTTCAAGAACCCGGAAGGACAGATTGCCAGGTGAATACAACGCCTGCAGGAATATGACTTCGAGATACGTCATCGTAAAGGGACTCTTCATGGTAATGCAGATGCCTTGTCACGGAAGCCCTGCTCGGAAAGCTGCAAGTATTGCTCTAGAGCCGAACAGAAATACCTGCCGATAAATCCGGTTGCCTGCCAAGTTACTGTCTCAACACCATCAGATCAAGATCCCGATCCATGGAGTGACGAAGAACTTTGAAAATCCCAGTTGGAAGATCCTGACATAAAGCCAATATTACAGCTGAAGGAGACGACCAGCAACAGACCTATCTGGCAGGACATTTCCAGATTTAGTCCCATTACGAAAAGTTATTGGGCACTTTGGGACTCTCTTCATATCAGAAACGGCGTATTATACAGAAACTGGGAATCTGATGATGGGAAAACCTTCAGATGGCAGATTTTATTACCAAGATCAAAAATTCCAGCTGTTTTAGAACAACTGCATAGTAGCTCTACCGGAGGCCATTTTGGGGTAATGAAGACTCTGCAGAAAGTTCGGGAACGCTTCTACTGGTGCAAGGCAAAGGAGGATGTGGAGAAATGGTGTAAATCCTGTGATGCTTGTGCGGCACGTAAAGGCCCGCAGAAACGAAGTCGAGGAAGACTGCAACGGTATAACGTGGGAGCACCATTTGAACGGATTGCAATCGACATCTTGGGTCCTTTGCCACGGACCTCCAGTGGAAATAAATACATTCTCGTCGTGATGGACTATTTCACCAAGTGGCCTGAGGCATATCCCATTCCCAATCAAGAGGCATGCACAGTCGCAGAAGTCCTAGTGCAGCAATGGGTGTCAAGGTACGGCACGCCCCTACAACTTCATACCGACCAAGGTAGGAACTTTAGCTCTGATGTTTTCAAAGGACTGTGTGAACTACTCGGCATAGACAAAACCCGGACAACACCCTTACATCCCCAGTCGGACGGCATGGTCGAGAGGTTCAATCGTACCATCCTGAATAACCTCTCCCTTCTAGTATCAAGGAACCAGCAAGATTGGGACTTGAAGTTGCCATTGTTCCTGCTGGCTTATCGAAGTGCTGTCCATGAAACCACCGGCTATACTCCAGCCCAGATGCTGTTTGGACGTGAACTTCGTCTCCCATGTGATCTCCTGTTTGGTTGTCCACCCGATGCGCCTTCATCGCCCGAGGAGTACATCCAAGATCTCCAGGCACGATTTGAGGACGTTCACAACTTTGCTCGGGAGCGAATTCACGGATCATCGAATTCATCGGAGAAAATGAAGACAAGGTACGATCTAAAGGCTACGCAACATGAGTTTCAGGAAGGAGAGAAGGTCTGGTTGTGGAATCCTGTTCGACACAAAGGACTCTCTCCCAAGTTACAGTGCAACTGGGACGGACCATACACAGTCTTAAAAAGGCTGAATGATGTAGTGGTGCGGATCACTAAAACACCTTCATCAAAACCGAAGGTGGTGCACTATAATAGGCTAGCCAAGTACCACAAGTAACGGTAATATTAAAAGTTAAAAATGTAAATACTGGTAAAATTTGCGCATGCGTAATGTAATTATTTGTATATAAATATTTGCACATATTTGTGAATTTTGTAAATATTTTTATATAACTATTTGAACATATTTGTGAATTTTGTAAATATTTCTCACTTGATTTGTATTTTTATTTTATCGTTATATGCAACTTAGTTTTTGTGTTTTAGATTGTGTAAATTTGTTTAGTTTCGCCTCTTGACCAAGGGTTGCACTGCCCGGGACGTGCAGTCCTTGGGAGGGGGGCAGTGTTACGAAATTGTAAATAATTGTGTTTATTTTTGTATAAATTCTTTCAAAGAGGCTTAGTAAGTTGATAAAATGCTAATTTTGTGCATTTCTAGTCGTTTTAGCATTGAAATAGCCTTATTTTCCCTTAAAAACGCATTAAAAAGCCCCAGTAATGCAGGTAGTGCCTTTGGCGCCAAATTTGGCGACTTTTTCCCACCTTGGCGATTTTTTTGGCGACCTTGGCGAGAAAATCCTTATATGGGATATACCAAATATGGAAGCTGTAAGTTGATTGGTTGACCACTTTCTAGAGTTTTCTCGAAAAATCTGGGTTCCATGGAACAGTATATAAGGAAGCGCTTTCCCGCCAAGGCAGTCAGTTCAGTTCAGATCTCAGCCAGCTTCGCTAGTGCTTGCATTGCTCTTCAGCCTCTTTGAGAGAGACTTGCTTCAAGTGTTATTGTTATACAGTTTGTACTGTGGATTTGCTATTGACAGCTGTTGTTTAAGCTGTGTTTACTGTTTGAATTGAAGCTGATACTTGGTTTATAGACCTGCATTTTTCTGGAATTTTCTGTGAATAAATTACTGAATTTTTGTACGTTTGGCCTTTCATTCCCAGACAACTCACGAACCCCCAAGTACGCAACAGTATTGTGTTTCTGCTCATTTTATTTTAATGTATGACTCATCTGTATTAATTTGCTTAACGTATTCAACATCAGCGCCACCTAACGGTCATTTTTGAACTTTTTTTTTTTTTTTTTTTTTTTGTTCTTAAAAAAGTCCGCCCTCTTCCTGATGCCATTCGTGCAAACCGCACTTTTTTATCATCATTTGTTCTTTTTTAATGAATTTTTAAAGTTTTCACGAACTTTTGACGCACCAGGTATATACATACATATATGTACACACACACACACACACACACACACACACACACACACACACACATATATATATACGAGGGGAATTCGAAAAGTAAAGGCACATTTGAGAAAAGCTGTACTTATTCTAATGATAGAAAACTGAAATAGGAGAGCACTTGCAGGAATACGAACGACACGTTGTCTCGATGTGTTGCCAACCACACTCACTCAACGCTGGTTAATAGCAGTGTTGCCAATCTCTGAAAAGGGAAATTGCAAATGTGCCTTTACTTTTTCAATTCCTCTCGTATATATGTATATATAAGCTCCAGCAGATAGCTTGTTTTTAAAGAAAAATATTGCAAGCAATGAAAAAATTATTACTTTTTAATATGAGGTATAATAACAGTATATTTTCAAAGAAAAGAAATGTATGAGGCAGAAATCAAGATTTTATATTTTTAATTAACAAATTTACCAAAATAGAAAATTTATTTCTACGGTGATTTCTCTCATATTTTATGGTGATATGGTGCCGTATTTTGATATGCATTACCATATACTTGTTTAAGACTCATTATTTTTAAATTTAGACAAAAATTTTATATTTCGTTAGTTATAACTGTTTATTAAGCTGGTCATTTATTACTATTATTATTATTGAATCAGAAAATTGGAAATGAATGTTGGAAAATTTTACGAGCTTGAAATAATTTTCTCTTCCCTGTAGAAAATAATGAGGATGGAGGTAATGCATCCCGTTTATTGTAAGCAGTAAAACAGAGTTAGGACAGCGTGATGCTGAAAATCTTATATAGCAGTATATAACTAGTTTCATTCATAGATTTATCTTTATTAAAAGTATTACATTTTACTGTCTTTTTAGGAATGTTTTTACTTTAATGCATATAATATTATATGATTCGGTTAAACTTAAAATAATCTTCGAAAAATATTTTGTCTTAACTGTTTATTGATTAATTATTATTTTATTTTATTTTATTTTTAAGAAAATTTTCATATTTTATAAAATTATTAAATGCGACTTAATGATTTTTCTTTTCAGAAATAACAATTCTAAACTAATTAAAAACAGGTAAATACGTAAAATTGTTCTACTTGTTCTAAAGTAATAAATTGCACAAAATTATTCAAATAATTTTTATTATTTGGTAAAAATACGAATTATTTCATAAATAATGATTATTTCAAAAAACATTCTTTTAATTTTAGTGACTTTTTCATAATACTGTGTCTTATCAAACGAAACAGCTACTCATTTTGTGCCGCTGTACTTCCTTTCTTGTATAAAACTTCTCTAAGAACTTGTAGAACAGTTATTAATGTTTTTTTTTTTTTTTTTTTTTTTTCATAATCAACTGTGTTATTTCCATTTGCAATCTGATTTTATGTAGGAGAGAGTGGGGATGAATGGGACATTTTTCATGTTTTTATTGATAATGTCGGCTATATGTAATTCAGAATTTTGCAGCATTGCTCATAAGTACACTTCAGTAATCAGTTACATATAAACATACTAACTTTAATAAAAAGTTATTATTTTAAATTAATAATATTTTTTTTTTTACATGGGGATGAATGGGACAGGACTGGAGTTAACAAATAAAATAAAATAAAATGGAAAGTAAATAAATTTTTTGAAGTTAAATTAGTTTATGTGACTTTATTACACACTATGAATTCACTGAAATTAACATCAACTGATGTATTGACTCAAATTAACATCAAAAGACAAAAGCCCTTTGGTTCGTGCAGTTCCTAGTGCTGTAGGCTTTGGTAATTTAATCTAATAAGACCTAATCTGAAAATAAATAAATGAATAAAACACTAGAAACAGATAAATCATTATAATAGAGTACAAATTATCCAGATAAATTTTTGTTACTGACTAATCGGAAAAATCAACATTCTATTTTGTATTACATTAATAATCATCAGAATTATTTAATTAGTTTGATTGAAATTGTTATTTTAATTAAATTATTATTAGTTTATTGATTTATTGATTTAATTTATTGATTTAATTTGCATTGAATATTCTAACTTATAATTTTTTAATCATAATTATTATAAACAAAAATCAGAACAATTAATTTCAATTTTCTAATTCCACGAAATTAAGAATCCTGATAATCAATATGGCTAATTTACGTTTTAATGTAATTCTTGTGTAAAATTTTAAATTAGTACATAGTGGGAAATGTCCCATTCATCCCAACCATCACATGATCATATAAAACAGGAAATAGGCTTAATGAACAATTGTGAATATTCTTCTTGAATATCATAAACACAATAAAAGATTGTGCCCATATAAGAGTTATATTAACTTTAAGCAAATAGTTAATTTCTTAACTACTACCTAACTGAATCGGTAAAAACTTACTTTGGCAGCTAAAAAAACATTTTATTTTTTTCTGCCCTTCTATGAATAGCATAATTCTGAAACTACACTTGATGAATGACCTTAGTGCTGCCATATATCAGAAAAATTGTCAAGTTTCCGGTGCTTGCAAAACATAAAAATTTTGCTGTTGTCCCATTCATCCTGCGTCCCATTCAACCCCACTTTCCCCTATCATTTAACAAAACTGGAAGAAAGCCTTATCTATTTTGTTTTGAAAGTTGAGTGTGAAAGGATTGTATTTGACTTCTTAAAAAATTTTCATCAAAGGGTAACATCTTATAAAATATGAGCTTGTTATGAAGTTTTCTTCTGTTTTATTGTTTTTTCAAATTAATAAATAAATAAATAAAATAAGTAGAAACTGCTTTTGTTTTCCAGAAAATTAAGAGATTTCTTTCTTTCTTTCTTTTTTTTTTTTTTTTTTTTTTTTTCATGAAGAGCTTAATTTTATGACTCTGTATCAGCAGAAGATTTGTATATTTAATTTCAAAGTTATTTTATACTCTTATTTAGATTTTATAAAACTTCGTTTAATTTTATCTGTAGAATTTACTACCATTGTGTATTCATGTTGTTTGCCGTAAATATTTGGTTACATTTGATCATCAGTATTAAAGAAATAACGCAGTTTTGTTCTGTGCGGAAATTGTTTGCTGCATAAGCCTTATCCAGTTTTGGTTCTTTGGGTGTTACACCAACAATATTTTTAACATATCCTGCTGTGTTAAAAAATATTTCACTGAGTACAATATGTAAAAAAGAATTTTTTTTTCATATCATACAATATCTTTCCCAAAGCCTAATACCAAGGTACTTCCACATTTTTAATCCAGTTGCTCTTATTTCTGCTGAATGATATGCAACAATGTTCTGAATTACACTGATTTACACTTGTTTTTATGATTAACTAGTTTCAATCACAGTCCCTTTAGAATTTCGAACAACATCCATGGGCAATAAACGTTTCTGTAACTCTTAAACTTTACTGGTATAATTCCCAGTATACTGTACGGTGAATTTGTGAATTAGAAAATGTTCGACCATACTGAACCTTCTTTCCCCATTTAATCTTCTTATGATCATGCCGAAGGAATTTTTAACCCTACTGCTGTAGTTTCTGGATTTCTAACAATATATTCTTCGACCACATTTCTTGAAACCATGGAAGTCTCAGCGCAAGCGCTGACTCAACACGTCGAGTGTTGAAATAGGGGAGACAGTCACCTGATCCATAGAACATAAGCGATAAAAGAGCATCGAATTACTGGATGTTTTCCAAAACCCAAGCTGTCGGTCAATTTGGCACCCATCTAAGCTTTTGGACTGTTCCTTACTGCTAGCTTTAGGAAACGAGGTTACACTATATTAAAAATATATCAAAACAGAATCTTGGAATGCTGTCGCTTTCAAAAGATAAAGCACTTTTAACCTATACCCATTTCACTTCTCATAAAAAATGGCATACAGAACATTGAACTTCAAAATTTTCTAGAGAGAAGAAAAAAAAATTAATAAGTGAAATCGACACATTATTCATTTTCCATGATTTATTTTACCATAAAATAAACTATAAGCCAAAATAAATTATAAATATAAATATAAACCAAAAATATAACTATAATATGTGGTGTTAGTTTAAAAAAAAAAAAAAAAAAAAAAAAAATGGTTCTGGGTTCTTTAAATGATGTTTATCATTTAAATGGCGTTATTTAAATTAACTTTTATCTTTATAATATTTCTTTGGTTTTAGTGAATTGTATTATAATACATCATAACTGAAAAGTAACGCAACTTTAATAATTTTCACGATATATTTGTGAAAACTTTTTGCTGTAGAATGACATAACTGATTTTTTTTTTTTTTTTTTTTTTTTTTTTACCAAAAAAAAAAAAAAAAAAAAAAAAAATACACACGAAAACATTGAAGAAATTTTTTTATTCTGTATTTTAAGACAAATAGATAAAGAAAACTTCAGAAATGTTTAAAAATTTTATTTGTTTCAAGTATATCTGCAGTCGAATCTCTTTTATAAATAAATATAGTTACGCTTTTTCTTTTTTTTTTTTTTTCTTTGTCAGAACAGATATCGGATAACGTTTTCTTTAAAATAATATAAGGGGAAAAATACCTTCTTTTCTACATGGAAACGGCCGTCCCATAAACATGCTAGTTGCCTTTTATAAAGAAAAACCTAACTTTTTCTAATGAATACAAAAATTCAGTCTTTGATATATTTCTAAGGAAAATAAAATTGTTAGCATAAATCAGTAATAATTAAAAACAACTAATAAGGTAATCTAAATTGTGGCATGTTCTTATGGTAATTTTTAAGATGATTTATGGTGATTTAATCTGTATTGTAAGTATATTCCGAGATATTCTTTTAATACTGTAAATAATATTTATAATTTGCTGTTTATTCTGAAAAAAAAAAAAAAAAAAAGTTAAATGTTTAACCAAAAATGTTGCCAATTTAGGCATTTTAATTGAAACCAGACAGTTAAGTTTCACGTAAAAAATGCCATTTTTAATAGTAGGGACAACTAAATTAGAAAACTTGGCACCGAATTTCTAAAAACATTGGTTGCAGTTAAATTAGTGCATACTGGAACAATTTCGTTGGTGAAACATTGAACTTCATTAATTAATATCACTTTAAGTTGAACTCGACACTAATTGAAAGAAGAAAAAAGGAAACCGAAATATGTCAATTTCAATTATATATATATATATATTTTTTTTTTTTTTCATTTAAAATTTAAGTACATACTCTGATGCAAATTTTACTTTTATTAAAATATTTTTATTTCAGTGTTCATCACAGTTTAATTGAAACGTAACTTAGTGACTCTCACTCTACATTTCGAAGATTATAGATCAAAAATAATTTTAATTAAATATTTTTTAAAGTAACAAAAATAAAAAATAAACAATTTATATTCCCTCTATAGCTGAAATATGAAAGATAAATGTCAAAGAAAATTCCATTAAACTTGTAAAATTTTCAATTTTATGTATATTGTTTTCAAAAGACAGATTTATGAACAAAACTGTTTTAATAATTTTTCTTTTTTCAGATAGGATGATAGTAAAATTCTGCAATAGATTTTCCTGTCAAAAAATAAGTTAAAATAACATTCTACTTTTTTTCCCTCATAAAAGAATTCTCTTCACAATCAATTTAGATGCTTCTCACAACAAAAAGAATATAATAAACATCTAAAAAGAGGATTTTTCCGTTCTTCTTGTTATCATAGATATAATTTGCCAAAAGAAACACTTCTAAGGAAAGAAATTTGCTGGTATAAGTCAATAATCTGGAAAGAAAAATTAACTTACAAGGTAATCTAAATAATGAAATGTTTTTTCTATGGTAATATATACTGTTTATTATTATTATTATTATTATTATTATTTTTAATAGAAATGTGAGGTACTTGAACATATTACGAAAATATTTCTAAAGTATTTTTACAATATATTGGTTATATTTTCCTGTAAAGTTTAATAGATTTCTTTGATTTCTTTGGATAATCCATCGTAAGAGAAATATAAATTTAAACGAAAAATCCACATGAAAGTTTTGTTTATGCTTTACTTTAATAGAGATTTAAAGTACAGAAGGAAATGTTCACAAAATTGCATCAGTTTTTTCGTTTGGAGTACATTAGTTTTTTGAAGATAGAATGATGAACAAAAAAGAGGTAGAGTAGTTTTTCTTCAAGAAAAGTTATAATAAAGTTATTCAATAGATCTTTTTCTCAAAAAAAGAAAAAAAAATGTGGAAAAGAATTTCACCAATTACTTTCTCACGGGAATATTTGTACTACAATCAATTCAGATGCTTCTAACAATGAAATAAAACTTCTTTTATTTTTATTTTATATAAAGCAAAAAGATTTTTTTTTTTTTTTTTTGTGTGTGTGTGTTAAATAAAAAACATCTGAATCATCATAAAAAATAGATTTTTGCTATTCTTCTTACTTTTCTGATCTAGTTTGCCAAAAAGTATAATTCTGAGAGAAAGTAACATGGTAATATAATTTAGTAATCTACAAAAGTGGATTCTAAAATATAGATTTCTAGTCCTTTAAGTTTATATTGTGTTTTGTTATTTTCTTTTATACTCAATAGAAGAAAGTGTTGGTTTCGCAATAAATTTCGACTTAGGGTTTACGATATATTTTCATGATCTGAGAGATCTAGAACGCGATTTGTCCGTTTTTTGAAAATGTCTGTCTGTGTGCATGAGAGTGACAAAATTTTGTGGTTGATTGCATCTTGAAACTAAGGTGCAGAATTTTCTACAAATTGATATGTAGTTGCACCATGGCATATATTAGTGTCGTCATTTTTTACTTTCCGAACACTATAGTGAGGAAAGTATTGTAATCATGTCAAAAATCCAAATTCGAGATTTTCATGTTTCTATACGTTTCGAGGTCCAACGAGTCCGTTTTCGCTAGTTTTACGATGATGTATGTATGTGTGTGTGTATGTATGTGTGTATGTCTGTGAGTGAACACGCTAGCGTCTAAACGCTTTGTTCGAATAAGCTGAAAGTTGGTACGTATATTGTAAGTCACCATAGTACGAACCCTATAGATTTTGGTGAATCTAGCACTTATAGTTTTTTTACAGGGACACAAAGAAAAATTCTTTATCATTATGGCCAAGGGACCAAAATCTTAAAAGTGCGATAGCATCTAAACGCCTTATTCAATTGAGCAAAAACTTTATGCACACATTATAGGTCACAGATACTCAATCTGCATAGATTTTGGAGAATCTAGCACTTATAGTTTTTTTACAGGGACACAAAGAAAAATTCTTTGCCAAATTTTTAAAAGTGTGATAGCGTCTAAACGCCTTATTAATCTCAGCAAAGAATTTGTACACATGTTATAGGTCACATTTGAACCAACTGTATAGATTTTGGTGAATCTAGCACTTACAGTTTTTTTACAGGGACACAAAGAAAAATTCTTTATCTTTATGGCCTATGAGACCAGCGATAGCATCTAAACGCCTTATTCAGTTGAGCTGAAAATTTGTATGAATATTATAAATCACTGTTGCACTAACTATAAGCATTTTGGTGAATCTAAATCTAGCATTTATAGATTTTTACAGGGACACAACGAAAAATTCTTTATCCTTATGATCTAAGGGCTCAAAAATCAGTAGCGTTAAATAAAACCTCGTGTGATATATGGAGAAAAATACTCAAACACTCTGTTATGATTTTCTCTTTTTTGTTTGTTTAGCAACTCCTCTTTCTTTATTTTATCTACAAAACTGTTAGTTACTCAATGTTCGGAAACTCGAGTGGAGTCACTCCAGATTTTTTTTTTTTTTTTAATCGTTCATCAAGTGATGCCGCTATCACTATTTTTTTCTAAATTTTTAACATGGTGGTTGTTATAATTAAAATTACACATTTTTTTTTTAAAAAAAAAGGTATAATTTTATAAAAATGGATATTATTCATTTAAATATATATATATATTTTTTTAGAATAATGGAAATTAATCATTTATATGTATATAAATATTTAGATGTAAAGGATTTTTTTTTTTTCCCTGTAAGAACAGTATTTCTCTGGTTAAAAGCAGAAAGCTGTACTTGTAAAATTGAAGGAAGGTATAAGAAAAACTTTGGAGATAGAAACCTATGAAACTAACCGGCAACCTAGTGGACATTATACAACAAAAAGAGCAAGAGGATGGTTTATGGCGGCCAGAAATTGGGAAGGGAGTCGGAGAAGATTTTAAGAATCTCAGTTTCTCAGAAGAAAGATGCAAACTTGGGGAAATGGAAGAGTAGTAAGAAATTCATTTGTTGAAAAATGAAAAAAAAAAAAAAAAAAAAGTGTCCATTGTCAGCATAGAAGGAGTCAACCTGGGCCTGAGTTTGAAAAATAAAAATATATTCAGATGCTGAATTTTTTTTAAAATAGAAGTATGATAAAAGAAAATTTGTGAAGATAGAAAAAAAAAACTCATGACATCGGAGCGGAAAGTTCCTGTCACCAGCCCGTCCACTGTGATGAACAGTCTCTGTTCCTTGTCAAGGAGCAAGCTTTCCTGAAAACTTAAAAAAGATAGTGAAACATAACAAGTTCGTGATCTCCAAGTCCTACGGCAAAGCTTATTCTCCCGATTCCTGGATCCCAGATTAAAGGAGCCTTCTAAACTTAGGGATACTTGAGAGATAAAGATTTTGGAGTGAATCTACTATGATAGGTTCTCGATTCTGGGATCTCAGATTAAAGGAGTCTTCTAAACTTAATGATGCTTGATAGTGAAAGATTTTGAAGTGAATCTATTATGGCATTTCTCACGATCAAGTTTTACCAATGTCTGCTATTTGTCGCTAGGTGAGTCAAAATTTTAAATTCTAAAAAAAAAAAAAAAAAAAAAAAAAAAAATTATCTGCCGATTTTAATTCCGATATTTGGGTATAGTTATATATAAGTTACTGTCTACATGTGTTTGATTGAGTTATTTTTTCTGTAAAATTGATAAAATTTTAATCTAAAATCACAAAACTCCAGAAAAAAAAATGACAAACTTCCAGTTTCGAATGTAAACATAAACATTTCATTTCAAAGGGTGATACTTAAACAATAAATATTCAACTAATATACTAAATAAAAGGAAAATGGATTTGTTACTAACTGCTGCATGTATAAGTAGACGATACGGAAAAAATTCCGATTTGCGTTTTTTGCTGAATTTACATGTTTTGAGCTTTCTTTACGTTTCAATTAACTGAAATTGGCTACTTATTTTTTAAAAAAGTGTCTTTATTGCTAGCTTTTGTGGGTAGAAGAAGCAAGTAGAAGGTACATAAAAACTTTTGATTTCCGGTTTTCGATGAATTTACACGTTTTGAGATTTCCTTGCATTTTAATTAAGTGAAATTGACTACTTATTTTTATTTATTTTTTTTTTAAAGTGGATTTATTATTGTTTCCTCTGCATATATAAGTAGAAAATATAAGATTCAGAAAAGTTTTAGATTTTCAGTTTTCGATAAAGTTACACGTTTTGAAATTTCCCGAACTCAATTCGACCATTTTTGAAAAATATCTTTTTTTTTCACAAACACTGTACTTTATGAACCAATCGAATTAATTTAACAGAATTTGATACTTGGTTGGGCCTTGGTTTGACATGGTACCTATTAGCTTCTGGGCTGTATCACACAACAAGGGGCGTTTTCACGTTGCGATTTTCTCTCATTTCAGGAAAGGCTAACATCTACAGAGAGAAATAGTTATATTAAGTAAAACTCTGCTGATTCAGTTAGAGTGAATATCGGCAAACAATTGCCGCAGCTGTGTTGCAACTGCATTCCGTTTAGGACAAGGCAATAACTTTGCTTTGCCTCGCTTTGCAAAAAAAATGGTCGAGTTTCGACCACTGGGCGATACTAGTATTTATTAAATTTCTACATTCTTTTTTTTTTTTTTTTTTTTTTTTTAAGATTAAATATGTTAGAAATTATTGGTAAAAAAAAAAAAAGAGGGGGGGGGGGTAAGAGTTTCGCCTTGAGAAAGAAACTCCTTTACCCTAGGAGTAGTAAATGAGATGAACAAATGCTTGATAATTTCGAGATATAAAGATTTTAATGCGGCACTTAACCCTTAAATGCTGAGTGTTGCCTTTCGGCAACATACCCAATTTTCTCTTCTGAAGTATTATTACAACAATACCGAAGCTCTAATGCCTCATGTTTGCCGATTGACAACAAATGGAATTTTAGCTGTAAACCATAGTTATAATAATGTATGATTTTTTAAAGCATTTTTCCCGTGAATCATTTAAAAGAGGAAAGAAGCAAAATATTTCATAGAAAAACATTCTTATACAATAGTTTTAATATATATAGGCAGTATAATCATGATTTTATGTATATTAAATATAAATTAAGTCTATTTCAAGTGAGAGCGTGAGAGTTGGTTTTACGTCGGTACTAGTACTACATTGTGGGCAGTTGGCGAGAACCTCGGACACACGATCACAATTTTAATCCTGTACGTTTCGGTGGCCCGCAGAGCTCAGATGTGTAATTTGAATAGGAGCATGGAGGATATTGCGGCCACGACGAATTTTTTCGTGCACCAGCCACCATGATCATGTACATGGCTGCCTTCGGCCGGTTCTAGTATGGAACCCACAATCTTCCAATTACGAGTTCGACGCTCTACTGACCAGGCTACCGAGACTCTTATTTCAAATTTATAAACTTTGAGAAACAACTCGATACGTATAGAATAACCATGTATCCAAATACACCTCAATCAGTACACAATAACAGCATTGTTGCTGTTTGATGCAAGTTAAGATTAAATCAGGATGGAATTTTATAATACATAAAATTTGATGAAACTCTATGCCTTATGTTAAAAGACTGGTGAAAAACTCGAATGATATTACTCGTAAATTTATCGCTATTATTTTATGATTCAATTCAGTATAAACTATTGATTTAAGGTTCAGTTTAGTATAAAATTTCTTGGATATACGTGAATTAGTTTTCATTACGACATCTAAAAAATTTTTACTACGCAGAGAAAAATAGACAATGGTTTAAATATATTCAAATTGTGTTCAGACATCCCAAAATGTGTAAAGTGCAAAAGATTTTTTGATACTCTAATACTTTCTGTTCATTAATATAATTATTTATGAAAGAAAAAATATCGAGAAAAAATATGTTAAAATTGAGAACAAATGGTTTATTCAAACAATAAGAAATCTCAAAATGGAGCACTTTATTTTTTTACGTGTACGGTAAATAAATTTGAAACAAAAATATAAATAATATTAAACAATAATCTGCAATCTCATTGACTTTTTAAATGTCAAATGGAATTAATTAAATACATATTTTAAAGTACGGTGTTACATAGTTAAATAATCCATTGAAAATAGTGTGCATTACAAAGCAGGATTTTTATTTATTTACTTAATTTTAATTTAATTTTTTATAACATTCACCTATGTTTTACATTTTTAGGTTGTTGTTTGAACCAATTCAAAGAGTTAGAAAATAATAATAATAATAATAATAATAATAATAATAATAATAATTAATCCGTTTATAATAATCATCTTCCGTTATACTGTATTAAAAAAATAATAATAATAATTCAAATACCTTTAAAGTTTTCGTTTTTATTAATTAGATTTTAACAAATTTCTTCGAAAGTATAAATGTAACAAGATACAGAAAATGAGACATCTGGAATATTTCATAGAAAAACAAACTTATTTCATCTATAAAGCCATAACCTTAAATAATTTGGTGGCGAAAGCAATAAACCGTAAAAAGATTTATCAAGGGAAGACATTACGGAGCATTCTATTACAAAAAGGGAAACTTCCAATTCCTCTGGGATAGTTGTTTAAACTTATTCGACTGAATAGTAGCGGAGGATTCCTATATAAAGATTTTCAAAAATAGAATATTTCTATTTATAGCGTTGGTTAACTAGAAATGTTAGTCTAAAAGAGTTTATTAATTGAATAACTTTCAACAAAATAAATGCAATTTTTTTAGGTTGACAAATTATACTAAAGCATAATTAGATAAAATGATTCTTTCACAATAAAGGATTGCTATTTTGTAAAGTATTACGTTTTTCTCTAGCATAAAAATTTATCAGCATTTGGAACTGCCATCATGCATAACATTTATTATGCTTAGCATTTGAAATTTTCTGATATGCTAATATAGTATAAACGAATTCTATAAATAACATACTTTTATCGTCTGATGATATTCAGAAGTTGGTAGAACTATTTGTAAATCAAAATTATTCTGCTCTAGAATTATTCAGAAAATAAATGATTGTATATAAAATAAACGCACCAGTAGTGGACACTTTAAGGACATTTTCCGGCTATTTTTTGTGTAATTTCCTAAATTTTAGAGTTTCAAAAAATAATTAATATCTCAGACCTTTACTAAATCTTTCTTAACACGACTGTATTATGAAAATTTCTAATTGTAGTATTTATATATGTAAAAAATCAAAAATCTGAAGAGCTTAAAATGAGCCAGTAGTGGACACACTAAAAACCCAGTAGTTGACCCTTCTCTGTTCCAGTAGTGCACCCCTTTGAATTTTTGCTTTAAAATTCAACTCTAAAATTGCTAGCTTACAGAATTGTGTCCACTACTGGATGTGGCATTAAAAGTCACACGATCCAGTAGTGGACAGGGTTGTCCACTATTTGTCATGATGACTTTTTTGGCACCAGTAGTGGGTAGAGCCCCTAAATAAAATAATAGGCCGGCGCATCACCGCCATTTTTTTGCCTTCGAAGAGGACAGCATTCCCGCTTGGCTTCCTTATCACTTCCCTAATGATTTTAAGAAATCTTCATCTGAAGCTAATCCGGTCAAGATAAGAGCAATAAGCAACAATAATATTCCTAAAAACACGTTTTTTTCACAGTACATTCTCAGGATGTCATTTTATTTTGAGGATATCCTATGGATGTACTGGGGTAAGATTTGTTGTTCGGGCTGTTTCTGTTTCTTTTACAAAATGTCGCCAAAACTGAAATACAGAGTAATAGAAGGTCTGTGAACACTTTATATTCACTTCTTGAATGATTATAGCAGTGTATCGCTAAACAAACTTCCATATCATAGTTCACTTAGCTAAAATTATGAAATATAATAAAACAAGTAACGTAAGACGATAAAAAAGAATGTTTGTCGTTTGTTTATCAGAGAAACGCTCTGGGTACATGTGGCAACCCTAAGGCAAAAAAATGCCGGATGCGCCAGCTCGTATATATAGGAGCCTTAGTAGTGGGCACCCATAAAAATGCTATGTGTTAATACAAGATTTAAAAAATAGCACAATAAATGAATTTTGCATACTTATTTTAGTCATATGAAAGCAAAAGGTAGAAGAAATCAGTTAAAAATAAGCAGAGAGCGAGCAAATAAAATTTCATATCCTTATTCAAAGTGATAAGAAGAAAACGGCAAAATCACAAAAAATGCAAATTTTTTTAGTTAAACTAACATTATTTTAAAACTAATGGCCGGAATTATTTTTTGTTAAAGGGTTTAACAGTAAAGGACTATAACTCCCTCCTGAACATTGCTCGAATCTTCAGAATTTTTAGGTAGCTTATTTTCGGAGTTTAAAATTAAAAGTGTCCACTACTGGTGCGTTTACCTTATATATATTTTTTTTTTTTTTCATTTTACGCAAATGTTAATTGCTTTTACGCTGAACTTTACAACTGAATTGCTTTTACATGCGTATTCCTTTTTTCCACGGGAGAAATGTCGTGAATAATTACCTTGGCCTAAAACAATTATTGCATGTTTTTGCTTTATAAAATGCTTCTTTTCAAATTTATTTTTCTTCTTTAAACGACAACATTTTATACACTGCATTATGCATGAGATTTTAGCTATCATTTATGGTTTAAGATTTTTATTATATGAATGGATTAATATTACAGTACTAAAAATGTTTGAATCATTGTTTCGAAAAAAAGAAAGAGTGTGTCAAAGTTAAATAAAAAATCAGAACTTAATTTATGTAAATTTCACTGCAGACTATTTAAAAATAATTTACAAAGGATGACTGAAGTCCTTAAAAATATACCAAATAAACCTTGTAACAAATGCAAAAGCTGGGTTGGGTTGGGTTGTAAAAATTACGGCCGACTGACTGCACAAGGGTCTTAGGCCTGAGGGGAAGTGCCTTGGTCTTTTTAAGGGGTCTTAGCCCGTGTTTACGCAAGTTTCGGAGAAAACCACTGAAAACTCCGAAAGGCTAGGTCGACCAGCGTGACCTGGGATCGAACCCGCTACCTCTCGTCTACCAGCTTTGAGCGCAGAACCACTCGGCCTCTGATGGACCCGCAAGCGAAAGGTTTATCCATATTATTAACTTTGTAGATAATTATTGAGGACTTACTAATATTTTTTAGATATAAAGATCTATTGTATAGGTTATGTCTCCATTTGAATATTGTCCATTGTTACCCAATGGGTCGAATACAAATAAAGGGTTTACAGATGTGAAAGAGATATTTAATATGTTGGAGTCACAAACATCAAACCTATAGCAGTCTTCAACGTTCTGCTATAACTGTGAAAAAGAAATTGTTTGGATCTTGATTGATATACGGATGAGGGATCTATAATTCTGCTCTGACGCAATATTTCTTCTAACATCATTGTCGGATTTCATTCAGTCGACACGTACCTTCGGATTACTGTCATTGCATTTTACTACATATGAGCTGCGATAGGTATGCCGTAATTCATAAAGGTTAAATACTCTTCACGTTTAAAATCAGTAATTTGTTCATATGACACTCTTTCTCGTCTTTTAGGCACAGTCACTTCTTACAAAACGCTTACCATTTTTTAAAAAAAAGTGGATTATTTTCAAAGTTCCGATACAGCCTTTTAGCTATATAGTTAAAATCAGCACTTTAGAGAGCGTTGTTCAACCCTCGTTAGTACAGTACTTCTGAACTTCAAATCATTTAAGCACGACAATTTGTACTTGCTGCCAGTTTCAGCTCAATAGATCTAAACGCTTTGAATCTAAACGCTAATGCATGCACCATTGCATCGATTTATGAATCACTGTTGGTGGACACGCTTTCGAGCGCCTAATATAATAGTGAAGTCCATGAGTAAAATCATGAAATAAATATACTTTCAAAGACAAAAAATGTCACAGGTAAAGTTTTAAACGTTCAGTAATAATATTTACGTAACTGTAATTAAACTTGTGTTGTCAGTCATGTTGCTTGAAATTTCAATGGAGGTATACAATTTCATCTAATCTCTGCGTTTAAAAGTTTCAAAAAGTTATTCTTAAAAAAAAAAAAAAAATTAAAAAAAAAAGTGTAAAATTTCTTAAAAAAAAAAAAAAAAAAAAAAGATTATCGATGACCTACAGGTCAATTGATAATGGAAATTTGACTCGTGCTTAATCCGATGTACGACTCTAATCTTTTTTAATACACTATACATTCATATTTAGTCAATGTCTTTACTTTCTTCTATATGCATAACCAGAAAGTATTGCGACTGTGAAATTTTCGACATACATTTTTTGATGGATTATGACTTTTTGAAATATTTTAAACCCTGTTTAACCATTTTCAAAAATGTATCTCTGTATGACTGTAGGTGAAAAAAAAAATGTGGGCATTCTATCTTATGATCTAATTGAAGGAATCTTTGATATAAATCCATGACACAATCCTTGACATAAATCGATGTTGATCAGATATTAAGTAAATCATACAACTTGTGGCGCACCTGTGTTGTAATTTCCCACATACACGGAATGTCTAGATTTCACCTTCTATAGCGTGTAAGTCCCCAAAGCTTGATATGCGAAAGAACCATTATGGAAAACTATGATAATTCAGTTTGGATGCAGTGATAATTCAGTTTGGACGACAGGTGACAGCGGCATTCTGCATTTTTCAATGTTTACGGAAGACTATATCTCAGTTTCAGCACAGTTTAAATAAACTTATTTATGTAAGAGAAGTAAATACTATTTATGGTCGATCCAATTTGGGTGCACATCAGCCGATAAGAAGTCTGTTGGTCTGCTATTTACCCCGTTTATGGAAAGGCGATAGCTCAACTTCTATCTATACATATAAAAGAGTACTTCCACTCACTCACTCACTGACTCATCAACGCACAGCAAAATCTACTGGAGCCACTAACTCGAAAATGGGTCAGATTATAGAACATATAGTGTAAGCACCCCCTAAGAAGCAATTTTACAAAATTCGCCCCCCAAGGGGGAGTAGGGGGCAAAATGTGATTTCACAAAAACCTCCATATCTCAAAGAAAAAAACAGATATCCGTAAAATTTTTGCTTTAAAATATAGCTAACACGAATATCTAAAAAACAATTTCTGGAATTTTAGAAATTCGGTCCCCAAGTGGGCAAAGGGGGCAAAACGAGATTTCACATGCGCAAAAAATGGTTTTACATACTCCTATATATCTCAAACAAAAAAACAGATATACGTGAAACTTTTGCTCTAATATATAGCTAATACAAATACCTAAAAACCGATTTCTGGAATTTTAGAAATTGAGCCCCCAAGAGGGGGAAAGAGGGGGCAAAACGTGATTTGAAATAATACATTATATCGCAAACAGATAAAAAGATATATGTGAGATTTTTGCTCTAAAACATAGCTCTCACAAATACATAAAAACTAATTTCTATAATTTTAGAAATTCATCCCAGGTGGAGCGGGAGAGGGGGCTATGGAAAAAAAAATAGAAATACAGTTAGATCGTTCAAATTTGGTACAGATAGGTTTTACAGGCCTGCAAGTCGAATGAGGATATTTTCGAAAGTGTAAAGTTATTAGAAGGGTCAGAAAGAGGGAGGGGGCGAAGGGGCAAAAAACTAAAATAGACCGTTCAAAAAATGTACATGGAGGTTTTTGATACTTACAAATCGATTGCGGATATTTTCGAATTTGTAAAGTTATTAGGAGGGGCAAAAAATAAAAACAGAGTTAAGTCGGTCAAAATTGGTACATAGGGGGTTTTGATACCTACAAATCGGTTGCGAATATTTTCGAATTAGTAAAATTATTAGGATAGACGGGAAGGGGGGTGAAGGGGAAAAATATATAAATAAGAGTTAGAGCGCTGAAAGTTAGTGTTGTTAGGTTTTGAGGCCGGATAAATATATTGGGGATATTTTCGAAAGTACTGAATTATTACGAAGGTCAGGATGGGGGACGGGCGCAGGGATAAAAAGAAAGAAATTCGGATAGAATGTTAGAAATTAGTATTATTAGGTTTAAAAGACCGAGAGAACGATTACAAGTATTTTTAAAGTCTAAAATAATTTGGAGGGGTGGGAACGGTACGTGAAAGACTATGTGCGCCGTGCGTGCCTGTATCCGGGGCCCGGACCGATTAATCCACCGATGGGAGAAGATTTTTTTTTTTCTGTATTTTATATTTATGTTTTATCCTTACGATAATATAGTCATTCATTAAGAGTGTCGAACATAAATGCGCGCGCGTAGCGCACAGTGGCCTGCGCTTCCGAAGGCAGTGGGGACCATGTGCCACATTTTTTCCAATCAGAATTTTTTCTCTCTTTTTTTCACATGATAAATATTAATGCAATTTTGAGAATTCATTAACTATAGCGATTCATTTTAAAATAGTGACTAGCGAAGCGGGCCTAGCCTGCTAGTTGTAAATAAATGCATAAAACTTGATATGTAATAGGTTCATTACAAAAAAAGTATGCTGATTTAATTTGGGTGCATATTGGGTGCTGACAGCTGGCACTGCTACACTACAATTTTCCCCATCTACGAAAACACTATATGTTAGCTTCTACGACCTATACGTACATTAAACTTGATATGTGAGATGGATGTGATGAAAATTTATGCTGATTTGATTTTGGTGTATATCGAACAGGAGATGGCGTTATTATTATTCAATTTCTGAGATAATTCAGATATCTATATTTCCGTAATATATACTTAAAATTGTACCAAACTGCATCTGTAACACTTTAACAATCAGAAGCCTAGCTAAGTAAAGGTTTGAGCATGTAAAATGGCAGGGAAAGTCTTGTGATTACAAGAATATACTATTTTATAGTATAACTAAAATAATAAAAAATAATATTAATAATTCTAGTGTACTGTTACGGTTTTTTTTTTTTTTTTCATACCTATGAAATGACATCATGCATAAAAAGAAAATTATGAATGATAATGATTTCCATTGTCTCTTATATAATATTAATTGCCAGAAAATTTAATAATATATCTGAAAATGCGTTAAAACTAAGAACATTTTATAACGAACTTATAGTGCTCAAAGAGTGTGAGTAGCCTAATTTTAATTAACAAATCAGAAATAAACAAATTTAAATATTGTCTGATTTTTATATTAATAAATTCATAAAAGTTTTCAAATAAAATTACTCCTTATTTGTGTGTATTTATTATATATATATTTTTTTTTCAAATTATTTGTAAATATTTAAAGTATACAAAAATTAAGGATTTATGCATATTACTTAGATATTTTACCAAAGTATAGTAATAATTTATACGAATAACTTATCTTTAGCCACACTGAGAAAAAATATATATACCGCCTTCCTCTAGAATGAATAAGTGACCATTTTCTATATCCCTTAACTAGAAATATAGATTTCCAAGCTATACGCGTAAGGCACGCCAATAAACTGAATAGACGAAATGATCGAGAATTTCCAGTGTACATATTTCTTGATGGTTAAACACTATTCTGAATACGCTAAATATTCTGAATCATTTGTATTGCGAGAAATTCTTGCTTGATTTTCTAGAATTTGGTAATAAACCAAGATTATAGTTGCTGAAACCCGCCTCTTGTAGTCTCATTTATTTGCAGAGATTTTTAAATAACTTTGCCCTCGAGAATATAGGCAAACGCTCTCGAATTCTAATAGGGGCTTCTAGAACTTGCTTTCCAAGGGGACTAGAATTTTTTTAAGGATGATATGGAACTATTTTTTCTAGAGCCACAATTTAGATTCTAGATGTCAGTTACAGAATTTTTTCTCAGTGCATTTAGATATATTTAATTGATATTATAAGTTTTAAAATCGTTAAAACTTTCATTTTATCTACATACTGAACTAAAAATGGATTTCCTACATAAACTTGGCGCTATTAAAGCATGTTACCATTTATGGACAATTACATATCATGAATTGCATGGTTAGAGGTCGACTTTCATTTCAAATAACAGTAATAGTCTTTTGGTGTTGGATAGTTTTCAAAAACCTACGTTTAATATACGATTTCTCTGCTATTTTCTGTAAAATTTTTTAGGTCTAATTTTTTTTTTTAGACTCACTACATAGGTTTCTTCTTTACATGTGAATTCTTCTAACGTTTTACTAAAACACTTTACGGTTTAGTGCATGGTTATGTATGCAACAAAACCTATCGAAAATTTTTCTTTTGACATTTAGAAAAATCTATTTACTTACACGTGAAAAATTAAACTTTCATATTCAAACATTCTGATGAAACTAACGTCACGTTTGTTTAATATATATTTTTTAAATGATAGTTCAATAGTTCATGATACAACAAGAGTGTTTTATATACACACGCATAAACATACACTATATGTATATATATATAAGCAAAATAATTAAAGTCAGATAAAAAATTAATCCCAAAGCACACGAGGGCCTTCATCTTATGTAGGGAAAGGAAAATGAGAAGTTTCTGACGAAACGCTGGTAATTTAACCAAAAAACACGTTTCTAGATACACGTTCCTAAATACATATATATGTGTGTGTGTGTGTGTGTACAGATATAGAGAGAGAGAGCTTTATAAGGATTTCATTTGACTACTAATAGACAAATAGGACAGCCGTAGTAATTTCACGATTTTTTTTTTTTTCTGATTTACCAAATTTTAGTGTACTGAATGTCCCTTGCTCAATATCTAGACAATATGCAGAGCTTCTAAAAATCAGTCTAATACATTACCTTCTATTTGATGGAATTTAAATGGCTTTTATTTATTATTATTATGTTTTACGTACAGAAGGTTTCACTTCGAATTTGAAGTCTTAAGCACACACATTTTTCAAAACTATTTAAGTTTATAAAAATATTGCAATGATATCTTTTCAGTATAAAGTTTACAAATCACAAATTATTTTTACACACACACGCAAAAAAAAAAAAAAAAAAAAAAAAAAAAAAAAAAAAATCTTTTGCAAGAATAAATAAATAAAATACAAACTTAATTGGGAAAATAAAATGCATTCAGAATTGAATAAATATTCTTTCACTCCTCCCCATAGTTAAATAAAACAGACATCCTGTCAAATTATGCGAGTTATTCATTTTAAGATAACATTGTTGCATTTTAAACAAACAAAATCTTTTCAAATGAACTCTAACATTAATACAGCTTTTGTTTAAGGTAACCCATTGTTTGAAAGTTTCCAACATTATTACACGTAAAATATAATTATTAAATATTTAATTATAAGTTCACAAAAACTGTTTTAAATGTCAGACTGAAATTCTTTTAACGTTGATAGAAAATCCGACATTCAAATACTTAGAAAATGAATAGGTTTAGGAGATTAAATCTAATTATTGGCTCTAAAACGTTAATTACCCAGGAATTTAATTAACTTGGGGCTTCATTCTTATCGTACAACAGCACCAAAATATGTATTTTTTAGTTTAATTGCTAACTCGCAACATTATGTTTACTTTTACATGATTGATATTGTGTAACATTCTCGAAACAAATGAGATTTTCGATCTTACGTATTGCTACAGTAAGTATTCAAAAATCTCGTAAATAGCCGGCAAAAAATCGAAAACAGATGATAATTTTGATGCAAAGTTAAATTGTGTAACTTTTCTTTTTCCCAGTAATTTTGGCATTGTAATTTAAGTGTAATTTTCATGAGGGTTGTAGGAATTTACAAATTCATGTCACCTCTTTTTTTTTTTTTCCCCCTCTCTCATTTAAATTAATGTAAATTTAGAATTTTTTTTTTTTTTTTTTTTTAATTTAATGAGCAAAATCGCTTTTTTACCACAGTGAAAAAAGTGCACTGAGAAAAATCTGGGACTGAAATTGTTTTTTTTTTTTTTTTTTTTTTTTTTTACACTTTTAAGTGAGAAAAAAATAGGAAAACTCTAAGAAAACATTTAGTGAACAGAGAAATGCGTACATTTCTAGATCCCATCTATGAAATTTATTACTAAAAGAAGTAGGTTAAAGTGAAAGTAGTAGGTTAAAAAGAAAGTAGTTAATCAACACATTAAAAATTTTACATAGTTAAATATTTTTACAAAGAAATTTCTTGCTGATGAAACTCTGACTTGTGAAATTCATCAATTGATGAAAATCCTGATTCAGCAGAGATAGGTAACGCCTGTAGTGTTTTGTTTAATATTCCATTATATGCCTATCTAGCAGCAGAATGATTAGAACTCTAAATTTCAGTTCACAGGTACTGGGATCAAATCCCAGTTCAGATATGGATATTTGTTGTAATTTGGAGGCCATGTTAAACTGTAGATTGTGGTTTAATGGACCTTACTGTGCAAAAATGGACCGTGAAGAGACAACATAAACTCCAAACCCCATAATCTGACAACGTGCTAACAAACCTATTAAACATAAGAGTCAGTTATAACACTACACCGTTTACTGATATTTAAAGAATATAAATACCATGAAATGGTTTTGTCAAGAACATTTTCATCAAAAATTTATTAATAAAGTATTTGAATTAGTATGATACTGTATTACGGAAGAGATACTGTTTTATTAAAAAAAAAAAAAAAAAAAAAAAAAAAAAAGGGGGATTGCGATATTAAAATTCTTACCTTTTGCGCACTCTATATACTGTATTCAGATATTAAATTTTGTTTAAATATCATCTTAATAAGAAAAATTTTCATTTGACAGTAATGGAGATCACAAAAAATACAACTAGTACAATACTCTGCTTGGGCTAACATCAAAGTATGTCCCTTATTGAAATGAAGAAAATAAAGGTTTATCTTCAGTTTGAGACTAATAAAATGAAAAAGAAGAAAATTTAAAACAAAAGAAATAAGTTTTTGTTTAAGTTAAATATATCGTTTGCGTTACTTAGGGATAAGCAAATAATAACCCAATTCTGTGTTTTGTCGGTATTTCCATTTTTTTTTTTTTTTTTTCTGTATGTAATTTTCGATATGATTTTAGTAAACAATAGCATTTTTTCTTTTTTTTCATAGTTCAAATATTAGTTGGAGTAAGTTTAGATTTTTTTTCTTTTCGAGTAACAGAATTTAAATATCAAGATGGTTGTTTTTTTATCATGTTTAATATATTTTTATTTTTAAATAACTATTTATTTTTTATTAAGAATTTTTGTTGTTGCTGTTTTACTTAATTTAATATTAAACAAATTCTTCCGACTCACTAGAAATTTAATCAAAACAAATATCGAAAAAATGAAGAAATATATCATCCATATAATGAGTTGAATTTTAGTACTTCTTAAATTTTCATTCTCTCAACAGAAAGTTTCTGAAATTTCACGAAATTTGCTTGAGCTTTTTTTTTTTTTTTTTTTTTTTTTTAAGTGTAATTTTGTACATTTGGCTAATTGTGAAGAAGTAAATTTTGTTGAGGTCAAAAAATGACACTGCACTGTTTAGATAAACCTGCTTGTTATACACAAAAAAAGTACTAAAATTTTCGATGGTGTTAAAGGAACTTCTGTATTTATATGAAAATGTACGCGCTATTTTCATACCAGTGTATTATAAATAATTAAACGAAGCGTCACAGTTATATCCTAAAGCTACAATATATTTCAAGCATTATCTTTTATAAGGCTATCCCAAGCATTATTATTACTTTTTTAATATGCTATTGGTCCCATTTTAATCTTCAAGACAGAAACTCCGCTGAAATATATAATACTAGCAAACCCATGCGAAATTTTCGCAGCTTCTTTCTTTTTACATTTATCTTAAAAATTTGAAACTTGTAAAACTTAAACGAATTTAAACATCAAATTTTAATTTTAATTCATCAGAAGCCAAATTATTATTAGTTTTTATGGGATGAAAAACTATTAAACCAAATCCATCAAAGAAAAGTTTCAAAATAAAATTGATGTTTGACGACCTAGTGTTCATGCTTCCCCAGGCAAGACAGTTTTAATATAGGACCCCTATGGCAAATTTTAAATTTTTGCCGCCGTAATGGGCTGCGTTTTAATTTATTTCATTATTTATTCTTTTTTTAGTATTTTTTTGTTGAAACAAACTTAATACCTATTTTGATTATACTTTTATTATTGGGTATTTTAGTCAATTTATGACAAAAGTTCATATTTTGTTTATATCACTAAACATTTCTGTGTTTAAAAGGACGTTTGCAAAGATGTAATGCTGCAACTCTAAAAAAAAAATTCTTCTATAAAATAATCTCATCAGACAAATGTCATCTTTTTTTTTTTTTTGTAAGATCACTGAACTCAGTCCGCGTGCTTAAATATTGCTTATGTATTATTTTTTATCCTCGCGTATTTTATTAAGTCACTATCGTATCGTTTCTAAAAAAATGCGAAATTTGGTCCTATACTGCCATGTTAAAAGTTTACATAAAATGCGATCACAGTGCCACCTGCTGGGTGATTGATCCCTAAATCTAATCAGCACAATGCCCCGACAGGGTCCAACTATATACCAAGTTTGGTTGAATTTCATTCATTGGTTCGTAAGATACCGTGAAAACAAGAAACCACAGACACACACACACACACACAGACTGACAGACAGACAGGCATTTTTAAAAAACTATCAATTCGTGTTCAGGACATCCGAAAACGTGTAGATCCGTCAAAAAACGGAGGTCGAAAATTTTCGCGAATCCAATACTTTCTCTATATTACATATAGAAGAAAGTAAAAAAAAAAAATAATAATAATAATAATCGTAACTGTTCCACGTTAGAGAAATATTATATAGATGTTATAATATGCTCTTTATACTTCTAAAATTTCCAAGAAGGTTCATCGAGTATTTCTTTGGATGTTCGACAAAACGTCTAAATATGAAAGTGCCCAAATACTTTTATCCAATTAGTGTGTACAGTTTTATGGTGCGCATTAATTTTGTAGTTATAGTTAATATCTACGTAATGCATATCTGAAGTATAATTTTCTTGTATATATAATCGCTGAAAACTCATTTTCAGTTGTTCATGTGATACGTTAAATAAAAACTAGTTCAATAGGCTACTGGCTTTATGTAATATCGCATCCAGAGAAACAATAAAGATAATACATCTTTAATGATGATTCATTAGCAATTATTTCTTCAAATGTATATTTATGATTTTGAGTTTAATTTAATTGAAGTTTAATTTTTATTATGAATATTAAAAAAGCTTCTCGCAATACTCTTTTGTTGCTCTAGAACTATTTTTGTTTGTATTTATTAGTAATGAACATAATGTATTAACATCTATAATGTTAAAAAAAATTATCAGTTTTAATATTCATTAAATAAAGTTGTTACTTATTTATTTATTTATTTTTTATCTTTTTATTATTTTTATTATTCTTATTATTATTTCTTTTTTATTTTGTAACTGCGCTTCATTATGATGGAAAATTTTTACTATTTCGTACCTAACTACATATAAAATTTTGATTTTATAATTTTTGCTGATCTTCATGATTTTGGTGTGCTGAAACCAAAACCAAAACCGAAACCAATTTGTCTTTATCCCGTATAGATTTGTGTCAATACAGGTTGATGACCGACACAATTTCTACCGTGACACTTCCACCAATATAATTATATGGTAACTTTTATAGTATGTTTCCATGATTAATTATAATTTATCAGGGACACGTACTAGAAACTATTGAAAACGAAGGATCTGCGTCGGTAAACACTGTGTGTTTACAAAAATCTACATTTGATAGAGAAAAACTGGCTTTATTTTCGGTTTCAGAATACCAAAAAACGTATTTTTCAGGTAAAATTACCAATTTTACCAACATTACTTTTATAGATTTATGTAATTTTCCTTTCTTATGTCAATGTACAATAATAAGAAAACAAATGAACACTATAATGGAGTTTAGTGTTTCCAATTTGAATTAAAAAAAAAAAAAAATCTGGTGTGAAACAACCACACGACTTCTATTACCTACTATTATACGTATTATTAGCACTTTTTTGGAGATAATGTTATCAGAAAAGACAGAATTGATCTAATGAAATAGACACTTAAAACTTTTCGGGTAAGAAAAAGTTATTTACACAGAGATTTTTTTTTTTTTTTTTTTTTTTTTAAACACCAATTTTTGAGATCTAAAACTGATCTATTTGATCAGGATGACTATTAATTTTCTTGTGATAACCAAATAAAGCATGATATCTAAAATGGGTTTATGCAACAATTTTCAAGAAAACCATTAGAGTCTTTTTGAGATACCAACTTTTACCAAAACTTGGCATATTGTATTGTTGACCAAGAAAGAACAATTAAATGCAAAAGGATATTTAAAAGAGGGTTAATATGGCAAGTTTAAAAAAAAAAATCATACAACCGTTTTGAAAGTAACACCCTTGCAGGACATGAAATTCAGCTATTTATACAGGACGCCAATCAATTTTCCTGAACTAACCAACTATATCATTCGAAAGCACATCTAATAGAGTGTTTATACAGCAATTTTGAAGACAATCATTAGAGCCGTTTTTGAGATACAGATTTATGGCCCCACTTCCGGTTTCGAATGTCCCTCTTCCGGTTTTCTAATTTTCACCAAAATTTGGAAAATGCATCTGTACACCAGACCTGTTTCAATTCTAAAGTTTCGTAGTTCTATATTTATTAGTTTCCGAGATATAATAGCCAGAAGATTCCCCACATACACACACACACACACACACACACACACACTGACCAATTACCAAAAACTACTTTTTTGGACTGTGAAATCGCGATATCGAATTTTTGGACCGAATACAATACTTCCATTACCTACGGTAGTTGGGTAATAGAAGTAATATAATTTAAAAAAAGAATGAAGAATAATCTTTTCATTGAGCAGTTAGCATATTTTTTATTATATTTCATTTTATTTCCCAATTTAATTAGCTACTGTACATAAATAATATAAAGCTTGCCGCTGGATAATCATTAATATTTAATCTCTTCAGTTTTCATTAAAAATTAAATAACATTAGCTATTTTTTTGCACAGTGGTTGAAAGTCTTAATTAATTTCGTCATAAAAAGAAAGCATATACCTCCCATGGGATTATTATTTCTTCAAAGAAGCATTTAACAAAAAAGTAGTTTTTATTTTTCCTTTTTGGTTTCCTACACTTCAGGCGAAGTTTTATAATTACATTTATTATCAACGTTGCAGTTTGTATTAGATTTTAAATTCAATTAAAATTTATATGAAATAAATTAAAATCTTGAAATAGAGCTAAAAGATTTATGAAACCATTTATCTATGTTTTCGGAGGTAAGAGTGAACATACATTAAAAATTTTAAATGAAGATAGTATCTTAACAAATCATGTTAATAGATTTTTTTAGGAATGAAATTGCGCATTTGTTCGTAGTTGTATTAAGGTAAAGGATGGGGGCAGGTATTTAAAAATGTTTAAATAAAAGTAGGGGCTACAAAAACCACGTCAGAACGCTTTGGGAAACATTGATTCGATCACTCATCCTTGAGAAGCTGTAAAAGTAATAGGAATGGAGGTGTGGGAGGCATATAGTTAAGAAAGTAAATGAGTCTAGAGCTTTGAAAATTCCTGTACTTCGGGGTGGGGAGGTGAAAGGAATCGAATGCGCATATTTCAAAATCCGTGATATTAATAAAAGTTGTGATATTTAAAAGATTTTTTAAATTGAGTTAAGTCTTTGAAGAGTCGTATTACTGATCTTCTTTTTTTTATGAGGGAAGGGGGGGGGATCAAATGCCCGTACTTTCAAGGCTGTAACTTTAATGTGGGGAGTATAGTACACTCCTTCTCATAATAATAAGAACACCGTTTTTCTATATTAACTAAACACTGAACACTATTATTTAAACAAATATATTTTTAATTAATTTGAATTTCATTAATAGACTATATTTAAAAACTTTTATCGTTTTTATATCTTAAACTTTAAATATGGTAAAAAGATTATTTTTCAGGTGTTCACAATTATAAGGACAGCTCGAATTTTAGTAATTTTTTTTTTCAGATATTCTTTAAATTTATATTTTATGGGGTTTCTTTTTAGGGTTAAACAGTCAGACATTCTCTATTGTATATATATATATATATATATATATATATATATATATATATGTGTATATATATATATATATATATACACATTTTTTTTTTTAATATTCAGTTTCAATACCATTTCATATAGCATGTATGATATTCGTAAGGGGCACACCTAGTGAGACAGCCTAAAAAAAAGGCGATTTTGGGGAATTTAATAAAACAAAACTACTGTATCAATTGTTTTAAAATTTTAAGGGTATATTTATACATATTTTAAGAATGCACAGTAAAATGTTTGAAGAAAAAAATTAAATATTTTTCGAGATACATGCGATCTCCGACGGCGCTATAAAAAAAAGGTCCTCCACTGCTGCAGTGATTCCGGCCTTCTCCGTAGATGAAACCTAAAAAAAAAAAAATTCTCGTTAAACTAGAAGATATTGTCCGTACAATGACCTACGGTCGAAAAAAAAAAAATCAAAAATTGACAAAATGGCGGCGTTTTATTAAAAAAAGTTGAATTTTACCCAAAATTTTGGTCGTTTTTGGCCTGCCAAAATTCGATTTTTGATCAGATCAAAAAACTGGTAGGTCATTGTATGGAGAACTATATACAGAACATGCAGAAAAAATTTGATAGTGATCGGATAATTTTTCTCCGAGTTATCACTGCAGCAAATTTGAAAAATGTTGTTTCGAGAAAAACGTGTTTAAAGATAAAGAATTGATGTACGAATTACCACACTCACAAATGACAGCTATTTTAAACCCTATGCCTCTTGGACTTACTTGATTAAAAGTAATTTTTTTTTTGACAAGTTTTGCACACCACTAAATTGCTAATTGCACTAAAAACTGAGATAAACTGTAAAATACAGTATCCATGAGATGGGTCAATCACAGCATTATCGTCATTATTCTGTAATAGTTTCTCTGCGGACGTACTGGTATTCGCAGTAGATTGCTCAAATGTATGTCGGTTTCCGGTAAACTTGCGTTTTTTTTTTTTTTTTTTTTTTTTATTGATCGATGTCTGGGAACATCGTGAGTTCCTTTTTCATTTAAATACGGAGATTATTCACTCATTTTCAGTAAAATAAAACGTGCTAACTTATGAAGTGCTAGATGCAACGGTTACAATAAAACTAAATGTATCTGGCTCCAAAAATAAGTCACGTGGCAGTAAACGTGAAACTGGAATCATATTATAATGGTAGCAACTATTAGGAAGAGACGGTAGACTCCGAACAATACCTCAGGTACGTCCCGTATGCTAATACAACTATTAACTGCCGAGCAGTTACTCTTCAAATGGCTGTAACTCAAAAACTACTTGAGATATCGATTTAAAATTTTAGTATGTTATTTTTAAAGGTATAACTTATCGAAATATGAAAGAAAAAAAATCGATTTTTTAAAAATTTCACACTAGGTGTGCCCCTTAATACATCTAAACTACTTAAAATTGCTTTCCACTTGCATGCACTTTTCTAATATCATAAGTTAAGGTTTTTTTCAACTTTTAGACCATGGGAAAGGCAATAATACAGAAGTTCCTTTCTTCAAACTATTTCCTATTGCTCTAAAAGTAGAGCAAAAATGTAAGTCTTGTTGAAATTATTACCCCCAAAATCTAACAAAAATCTGATAATTCCACGTTTAAAATTTTCAGATATTCTCTTGATGTTCATAATAATAGAAAAAATTACTAAATTCATTCTGCCTTCAGTAGAAGCAGCTCCCCAGAGCACCATAGATCCACCTTTAAAATACCCGACTCATATCTGCCTTTAAAAAATCTGCTCTGTCTTTCGTTATCTTTAGATCGTGCCAGTAACTGTTAAAACCATTTGATTAATCAAGAATAAAATGTTTTTCATCCGAAAATGCAACATTTTACCATTTAATATTGGCTTTATTCAACTTTAACACAGACGTTCTTTCTCCCATTAAATGCTGATTGATTATTACAGGTTTTTTATTCTTTTAACATATTATTAATTATTTTAAACATGCATAAATGTAGACCCTAACCTTTCTTAAAAAATTACGAGCAAATTCGGCAGCAGTCATTATGAGTAGAACAGTAAGAGGAATTATGAGTCTTTGATCTCTGTAAAACAACTCTGATTTTGCATCAGATCTCTCTCCTATCGAACCAGCAGTTCAGTGTTTCATCACATTTCCTTCAGTAATGTTAGACCTTCGAATTTCATTAGAAATTCGGCGGATTGAAATTATCCTTCCACTTAAAAAACACATTTATCATACTTCCCTACTTGAACGTTCTTTTTTTTCGAGGAATTATCAGTAATGTCCGTCCAAGAAAAATTGATGGCTTATATATGAATTAATCTAGCCCAGTAGTTAACAAATTCGCATGTCAACTGTAATTTATCCGCTAGTAAGTTAAATAAAACGAAAAAATCTGGATTGTCCCTATAATTATGAACATCTAAAAACGTGGAGAAAAACACATTTTGCATTATTTTTTATTAATTTTATTTTATATTAAAAAATTATAACAGTTTTGGTTTTTAGAATACTAGATATATTAAGTGCACTTAGTATAATCTTGTTTACAATTATTTTTACGTTAGTTATTTCAAAATATAAAGTGTCCTTATAAATATGAGAAGGAGTATATATGTGGTATTTTTAATTTTTATAAAAGAGCTATGGCCAGAAAAACTGTGTTTGTAGGTTTGCGGGGGCTGGATATCGTTTGCATTTTCGAGGCTGAAAAATTTAAATAAGAGATAGAGTAGTACGCTACCCAGGCTGTAGGGACCCAGATCTGACATAAAGTGGTTGAAAAAATATTGACGAAAACATTAAACACTCAAGCAATGTTTGTGTGCTAATACTTTTTTTTTCTTTGTCTGCCCGTGCAGTGTATTAGAAAATATACGCTGCTGCATACATTGGGGACTCATTATAAAACCAAACCGAGGTTTTGACCAATTTCAAAGAATTTGTTTTTTTATATTTTGGAATTTTAAGAACTAATTTAAGTACAATAACCAGCGAAGTGGGTAAAACTTGCTAATTAGTTACTAATAAAATTATAGCAAACGAGAAAAAAAAAAGCTTAATTTAGGTTTTAATATTTATTAAAGTTTATTTAAGTTTCCAAAATCTTCTGCGTATTTGAGTAGGTGCTATGTGCCGGGTTAGAACCCATATCACACTTGTCAGCCTAACTGTTGAGTGTTTTTTTTTTTTTTTTTTTTTGGTGTGTGTGTGTGCGCAAAACTCGCATAAATATTGACTGGGTACCCTTAGGAAGAAACTCCACCCATCCTTTGATCTCGCCAAGTCAGACTTCACATCTATACCATATCATCTACGTTTTTGTGCAGACTGTAATTTATTCTTTATTTCATCAACATAAAGAAAAAAAGAATTAAAAAATAAAAATAAAATCTCTTTGCATTTTCTGAGTGCCATGAAAATCGTGTCTTCGGAACGTGTCCATTTAAGCGTATCATCATTTTCAGGAACAGAATTACTTCAGCCGGGAAGTCCAGACATTTAAAAACAAAGAGAAAGTGAAACAATTTGGTCACTTATAAACATTAGTACTCACTGATCATATATATATATATATATATATTATCATTTCAATATATTTCAAAAACTCAGTGGTTCCAATTTTTATGTAGCTTTTCTATACACAAATATTGCCATTGTTACTTAATAAAACTGGAAAAGCAGTTTGCCATGAAATGCACACATATGGTCCTATATTTTAATCTAAACTAAAACTGCATCAATATATATTTTCATTATAATTATCTAAAATATTACGACGCGTTTATTGCCTTACGAACGAATATACGAATAGCAGTCATGCAAGTGAATAAAAAATAAAAGAAAGAAAGAAAGAAAATGCGGTGAAAAGCATCACATGATAAGCAATAAAATGTTGCATAATAATCAAGGATATAAATAAAAATTGAATTAAGAAATGGTATATAAAAATAAAAGGGAAGTTTCACAAAATTTGTACATTATTTTGAAACTGCAAAGCCACAAATGTGAATCGATAGTGATTTCTGAAACATTTTCAACAATTTCTTATCAAAGTTCAGTTTAAAAATATGTCCCGAGAGAAAATGAGTGTCATTTTATCTTTTAATATTAAAAAATAAGTTTTATTAATTTTACACAAAATGGTTTAAACCAATATAAGATTAGATTAGATTATATGGATATCGATAATATTTTATCGATTTTTCACTGCGTACATTACTGATCGTTTGCAAATAAGAAGCAGAGAATATTTTGTGAAATTTCGATTAAACGTCAAATTAAAACCATTAGAATTTGAAACGCGAAAATGAGTCTCAACTGCTTTCATATATTGCTTTGAAATGTAAAATGCAGCCTCTAGTTAGAGAGTTTCAAGTATCATCTTTGTAGATTTATAGATAGACACTTAACCTTTAATTGAAACTAAATTCTTTGTAAGGTTCTGCATTTCATTAATTAAATGTAATTGCAAACACTTTTGTAGAGTAATTGATTGGTTTAACATTATAATCGATTTACAATTTAGAGATATAAAGTCGATGTTAAGCTTTCAAATATTTCTTTCAGGGTTACCATAAATATGAGACCGTATGTTTATAATATTATGTGTTTCTAAATTATTTTCGACACAATATTGTTTTGAGAAAAATAAATTTCTTATTAAACTTAAAAATGATACATTATTAAAATTATTTTGTCTTAGATACTAAAATGAAATTCTCTTAACAGTAATCATCCACATTATATTTGTACGTCTGTTTAATTAAAAATTCATTTACACTTTTGACTTAAAAAAAAAAAAATTAGTAAAATAACATTTTACACCATGTTGCATAGTTTTCTATTGTTTCATGTAAACTGCTCATTAATTAATTTACACTTTCACAAAGAAAACTTTCAAATGTGCATAAATCAAAGTGTTGAAATTCAAGTTTCTTTCATTAAGAATGTTTAGATTGGTGTTTCGTTACATAATTTATGATTTTAAAAAGATTTTCATATGTTCGTAATTCTAAATTATTATGCTGTATATGCGATGATATTTTAAAATGTTTATCTTTTCTTTTTATCTTTTTTTTTTTTTTTTTCATCAGTATTATATTAAATGAGACTTAGCATATAATATTCTACTTATTAAAAAACTCTTTTCAACTAAAACTATTTCTTTTACTATTTTAGGTTACTAATACATGCAGGAATGGAACGCTGGCGTCTCATACCGATATTTGTTTTTAAAAAAATCTCTACCTATATTATTTCATCAATAGCGGTATGAGTTCTGCGACATCGTTCCATCCCTGTACATGACATATTCAATTGGACTAGCATTACATATCTATATTTATTTACATAACATTTCCAATATCTTATTAACCCGGTTTCTTTTTCTTTTCTTTTTTTTTTTTTCTTGGTGATACATTTTATATTTTTCACTTAATTCCTATAGGATTTTTCTTTCACATTGTACCTATTCTTTTGTTTATTTATGTTGGCATTAAGATATTCTTTTTTACTTTCTCTTACCCATAAGGTAGAGAAAGTATTGTTTTTGGGTCAAATTTTCGAACGCGAGATTTTGTTATATTTACACGTTTTGAGGTCCCCTGAATACGAAAATCATGTTTTTAGCAAATGGTCTGTGCGTATGTCTGTGTGTCTGTCTGTATGTCTGTGTGTCTGTCTGTGTGTCTGTGTGTCTGTCTGTTATCAGCATATCTCAAAAACAAATTATGGCAGAAAGTTCAAACTTGGTATTCTAAATGTGTATCATATAGGGATGCTACAGTAAGCTTTTCGTTAAGATCAAACAAATGGTTCGTGTACAGGGACAATCAAGAGAATTCTAATACATTACGTCTATGGGGGAAATTGCAGGTAAGTAGAGTTTATAGACTGCACTAAACCAAATGAAACGAATATATATTTTTTGTAATAGAGATAGTTAACTGGGGAAAAAAAAATGTGTGTATGTAGGAGCCTCGCCTCCTCCCCTGGGGGGGAAGTCCCCCCTCGAGGGGAGTAAATTTTCATGATGGGTATCTTTCAAAAGAGCTCGCCATTACCTTTAAAACGAATGGTTGAACCATCGATATGCGATAATTTAAAACAAAGTTATCGATTTTTTTTTACTTTTAACGAAAAAAAAACTTAGAAAAAAAATCGTTTTTTTTTTTTTTTTTTTTTTTTTTTTTTTTATTGAGAATAAAATGGGCTTTTTTTTTTGGATATCTGGTGTTATACTACTTCTCTAATATGGAAATCGTCTGCATTATCATAAAAGATAATTTTTTTAAATAATAATATTAATAAATTATTTTTTAAAAACAGAATTATTTTTTAATAACCGAATTAAATTCTGTATAAATGTGGGTGCATTAATGAAACGGGAGGTTGAGGGGGGCGGTAGCCCCCCTCACACAGAACTAATTATCATATAAATCTCTTCAGAAGCCTAATATGAATTGTTTAACGCAGGTTTACATTACAGTACTCGTTATCTTACCTTTTAATCTGCAACCTGTATTTCTAGTATTAAATTTCAGGGTAAGAGAAAGTTGTGTGGGTGACACACCAGATTATTTATTATTATTATTGGTAAACTCTTTTAAGGTTTCGGTTAAAAGGGAAAAAAAAAAAAAAAAAAAAAAAAAGGTATTTTTAATGAATTGAGTTACAATAGTTATGATATTTTAATGTAATATGTAATTTGAAATTATTTTTATGTATACAGAGTAATTTTAATTAAACTTGGCCTATCCAGAGTACTATGTAACAGTAACTAAACTGAGGATTGGGTTTAAAATTTGTATGTAGGCAATTCAAGCGAAACGCTGAAAGATTTTACAAAAAAAAAAAAAAAAAAGGAAAGAAAGAGAGGGAAGAAAAAAGTAAATAATTTCTGCCAGGGGTGTCTTTGAGTGAAATTGTTTAAAAAGATATGTAGTTAATAACTATGGTGTATTTTAACATTTTCAAGCCTTATGGCACCTAAATCTGTTATTTTTACATTTTGAAGCATTATGACAGTGCAAAGAAGAATCACTGTGTGGCGAATGAAATGAAAGCGATTAAGAAACTAATATGGTTTGTATAAAAAGGTGAATTGAGTTTAAGTTTTGAGCATATAAAGGAGAAGATTGAGAAAGTAGCTTTCAGTTACAATGGCCATTTGTTTACCAGAACGTGCATTAACCCTTTGCGGCGCAAGACAATTTGAAACATTTAAATTATACAGTCACCGGAATTCATGAATTAAATTAAACTAAAAGAAATTTTAAATTTTAAGGGTTAAAAAAACGGCCTTTTCTGATATGTTATAAACGTGAGTTTTTGCTAAAAAATTTCCGGGATGAATTTTTGCAGCTGGATCTTAAATTTTGCGTCCTCGCAGCGAGGACAGTGCGCGTTAAGGGGTTAACCCTTATACCGGAACATCGGTCTCAGAGACCGCTAAAGGTTAGGCTTAGTGTAGGGACTTACAGATGCATATTCCTAGAACAGGGTACAGGCACGTTTGGCGATAAATGTTCAAGACGTCAAGGGTGTCTAACTAAAGCACTTGTGCGACGTAAACTGAACTCAACCCGTAGAGGATGGCATGTCTAAAAACAACCCTTAGGGGTGAGTTCCGAACCGTCTCAAATTTTTTACAGCGTAGAACTAGTGCAACGTAAAACCCACTCAAACAAGGGAAGCTACCCTTGGAGGTTGGCAGTGAGCAAAGGGCGGAGCCCTTACTGTTGAAAAGAAACCTGTAAAATGTTATTAGAATATTAGGAATCTCAATTTTTGAGCTCTAACAGACACATTATGTAGAAATGTCAGTAATTGAGACTTCTTTCTGAAAGTTTAAGTTCGATGTATGCATCTACGCAAAGAGATACGGCTCCAAACATATATACCATTTTCTCCATTTATATCTCTTTCCCAGATGTTTGATGTATAACGTGTTCCAAATTCTTTCCAAATCAAACAATGAATGCTTCCGATGTGGAGTATAAATCTAGATTTATTATTCAAGTCTCCATTCATCAGTTGTTCAGTGGATATGTTGACGTTCTCTTCATGCGACGAGAAGTGAGCGGTAAACAAATGCCCAGACGACTCGCGTTAACACGTTAAGTCTTTTACACACAACAGACGTTGACACCAATGTACTGTTTGCTCTCTTAAGAAGGTTCTAACAATTAAACCATCCTAATAGTGTAATAATATAAATAAATTAAATGATATTCATTCGAGAAAGTACAGTCTAATGTGATTTTCGACGCGTAAACCATTTGCCCTAGCGAGGCCGTTCTCGAGAAATCTATATTTAAGTTTGAGTAAAATCGCAATAACGAGAAAGGAGTAGGAGGGGTCTCGATAAAACCTGTCTAAACCATTTATTTATTTATTTATTTTTAATTTTTAGATTCTTCATTAGCGAATTTTTAGGCATTATATCTCTATAGAAAATATCTCGAAGCTAAAATTGACAATTTATTTATGCATCTAACAACACGAATGTCTATTCTCTTTGGATTACTAGTTCTTTGGATTTCATTCATTATTCAGTAAGGCGTGGTTTTAACGATTCAGGCGGAGTTATATCGATCATTAGGGAAATTTCAAAATTTGTAATTCGAATACGAACTGACGAGGGCAATTAATTTATGCGACAAAAACATGTTTATTTATGCTCTTTCGATTAATGCTTGTTTGAGTTTTATTTATTATTACAGTATGGGAGGTTTCCTGGTAAGATGCATTGAGGCCAGGGGCCGTACTCTCCGTACTTTTTTCAGGACACTCTCATGAATGAGAAATGTTCAAATTTATTACTACCACTATTTTTATAAAATAATCTCTACCCTGTACAATCATGGCACAATACTATAAATATACCAAAAGTATTTCTACATGAAATTAGTGGTGGCAAAAAAGACGGAAATTTCTCATATCTGAGAGTGTACTGAAAAAGGGGCGGAGAATACGACCCCTAATTGGGTCTGCGGTTCTGTTCCTTCATGCACATATCTCTAAATGTCGATAATGAATGCTTACCGTAATGCTTGTTCTTCCTGGGTTTAAAATTATTGATTTCGAAACAGTGGTTTGAATTTACCAAAGTCTATGAACCACAGAAAGATTAACATTCAGCTACCTGATAACTTCATGTCTTATTTTGAACTGCCTCTTGCCTCCAAATGCCTCTGTATCGAAATTTTTCAGGCAAAGGATGCCCTGAGGTCATTTTCATAAGCTGACTATCCTAGATTTCGAATCATTCTAACACAGCGATAGCTGCAGACTTACACAGTAGCATGCAATTTTATGCTGCCTAATGACGACGCATTCCGAATGCAGCGCCACTATTTATATAGCAGATTTATGTAATACCATTTATTCAACAACATATTTAAGTATAACACGGATTACTTTATTTTAGAACAACTAATATCTTTGTAATAACAACTTTGTAATTTTTCCTTAATTTTTGGAACGCAGTGTATAAAATCAAAGACAGTCGCTCACAAATCACAATTAGCCATTAATTTTTTACTTTCTTTTGATATCGACAATGATTTGATTTTTGGATCAAACATGATTATAAATACAATTAATTTAAATTTTAGTGAACAAAATTTTAAAAGAATATTAAGACAGGGTTATTAATAATTTACAATTGATTGACAACATTGGTATGTTCATATGCTTTAAACAATTCACTTGTCAACTTATCTGTTTGAGTAAAATGATAAATTGTGATTATAATCGACTATTGAATTGTTTTCCTGCGCGCAAATCACAAAGCGGCTCAGAAACTTATTGTTCATTTGACATTAGTCAATATAAATACAGTATAATAGCATTGTTTAGTTTAACGTAGTTCGGGTTCTTTATTAAAAGATTTAATAACTTAAGCTATTTATTAACTTTAAAATTTCTATGCCTGTTTTTCATTTGAATCATAAAAATACATAAAAAAAAATTTTAATAATTTATTTGAAACTCAATGAATTTACTAGACTTAAAAATATATTTATCAATCTATTAAAATTATTGTCGGTCTATTCCGGGGAAATCTACATTTAGAATGTTTAAAGTAGTATACGTTTTCCGGTTCTTACACAAAATTATGAGTAAAAACCGTACATAAAAAGTGGATTTTCTAGAGAATATTGTATTGATAAATATTTATCTTAAAAGTTGTAAAATGATTTCAAAACGAAACTAATCTAACTTAAATCTTATACTTTCATAATAATTCGCACATTTTAAGTACTTAAAGTTTGTTTAATCTCGGAGAAATCAACTTTGGTCTTAACATTGAAAATTAGTAAATAGTATTAGAATAAATAGTACAGGCAGCATACAAAATCCTAGAACTAACGAGAAAATATAAATAAACAAATACAATTGTAGAGGGCACAAAAATATGATTTTTTTTTTTTTCATATGTTTTATTCCTCACCATTTTTTTTTTTTTTTTTTACTTTGAATTCAGCCTGCTGAAGTTTCTTCGAAACGAGAACAAAATATCAAAGTTTGTCGATTTCCAAGTTGAATGTTTAATGCCGTCTACAGTTCTGCATAGGCCGTGCTTTATCTAAACAGAATCCGACAGAGGAGTGTTGAATCAACCCGAAACCCAAACCGAACCCAACAAAAAAAATATTTTTATCGACCCGAAAACCGATCCGAATTCAGTTTCTTTATACTCGAATCTGACCCGAAACCCATTTTCTATTTTTTCTAAACAAGACCCCAAAACCGACTTCCTTTTACCAACCCGATTCGATACCTAAAAACTAAATGACAATTAATAATTCATCTGAAAATCATGCTCAAAACATTATAAATTATAAAATAAAGTAATTTTTCATTGTCACATAGTCCTCCAACCATTTAAAAAAAAAAAAAAAAACTGTAAATACTAATATAATTTTAAAAATCTGGAAAATGTACTAATAATAATTTTGAACCACTTTATGTGTCAGGTAACTTCAAGTGCTCAAAAATATGCTTCCAATTTGGTATCTGTAATTTACTGTTTAATGTTTATAGTTATTCTTAAAATAAGTTATGTTAGTTTGTTTATTGCTTTTTTCCGATATGGATGTTTATTTTGCTACAGTTTAACTAAAAATATATAATATTTGGAATTACCCTGTAAAAAATAATGCTTGAAATGAGCTGTAGCTATACTATATGATTATGAGCCTTCTTTTAATTGTCGATATAAATTTGTATGAGAATTGCCCTAATATTAACAGAGATATGAAGGTTTCTTTAAAAACGACGACAGTGTCCGTAAGTTTTTCGTTTATAACATGCCGGGTTGCGTATCTCCATTATGCTTGCGCGTACAGAGCAGCCTGGTACATTTTAGTAACTAGCACCAAAATCTCCCTCCCGCGAAACAACCCTTGTTTCCACTTAATTCACGATTCACGTAGGCTAAGAATAATCTCTTTTTAACCGTCTTCAAAAAAGAATTAACCGTCTTCAAAAAAGAAGGAAGGTTCTCAATTCAAACCGTATGTTTTTTTTATGTTTGTTAGCTCATAACTTCTGAACGGATGCTCCGATTTTGATACTTTTTGTTTTGTTGAAAAGGTCTTGGTCTGAAATAGGTCCCATTGTAATATCTTTATGATCTAAAGAAAATACAGGGTGCCCAAAAAAATCAGTCCTAACTCTTTTAACTGCTAAACGGCTGCAGCTATAGTGATAAAAATGGTATGTAAGTATAGCAAAGTGGCCATGCAGTACAAAGTTAAACTGCTTGCAGCGCCACCTGGTGGAAAATAGCGGAGTTAGTGTTCCTATCTCGAAAACGGTTCTAGAGAAAAAAGTGAATTACATAGTTGAAGAGTATCACCGATTTAGTACAAAAAGATAGTCTGAACATTCATGCTAGCGTTTCTATCTCGGAAACCGTTCAAGACTAGGGAAAAAAGTGAATTATAAAATTGCAGAGCATCATCGATTTAGTACGAAAAGATAGTTTAGACATTGATGCTCAAAATACAATGCTAAAAACGTGCATTTGTTTGTACGCAATTTCTTACATTATGCACACTTGAGCTACATTGCACACGTTGTAGCGTAGCTGGTGAGATATACACTATATAGTTCAAAATACGGTTACTCGGTTACTTGATACTTTTTGTTTTGTTGTAAAGATCTTGGTCTGAAGTAGGTCCCATTGTAATATCTTTACAATCTAAAGAAAATAAAACGACATCTGGTGAAAAACAGCGGAATTAGCGCCCCTATCTCAAACACGGTTCAAGATGGGAGAAAAGTTAATTGTAGAATAAACAATGAAAACATAAACAAAGAAAACAAAGAAACAAAAAAAAAAAAAAAAAAAGAAACACAAATATATTGTGTGTGTGTTAATTGACGAAGTTGTAGAGCATCATCGATTTACTACAAAAAGACAGTTTTTCGACAGTATTGCTAAAAATAGAACGCTTAAAACGTGCAGTTGTTTGTCCGCAATTTCTTACACTGTGCACACTTGAACTACGGTGCACACTTTGCTGCGTAGCGGATGACACGTATACTCTGTGGTTCAAAGTACTGTTACTGTACGCGGTCACATCGATTAGCGCAAAGTCGTTTTCAACCAACTTCAGAAAGGAGGGTGTTCTTAATTCGAGCTATGTGTTGTTGTTGGTGTTTGTAAGCTTATAACTTCGTAAGAGATGCTCTAATTAACCGACTTCAAAAAAGAGGAGGTTCTCAATTCAAAGCGTATGTTTTTTTTTGTTTTTGTTTGTTAGCTCATAACTTTTGAACGGATGATCCGATTTTGATACTTTTTGTTTTATTGTAAAAGTCTTGGTCTGAAATAGGTCCCATTGTAATATCTTTACGATCAAAAGAAAATACAGGATGCCCAAAAATGTCAGTACCGACTCTTTTAACTGCTGAACAGCTGCAGCTATAGTCATAAAAGTGGTATGTAGATATAGTAAAGTGAGCATGTGCTACGCGATACAACCGCCTACAACACCACCTGGTGGAAAATAGTAGAGTTAGCGTTCCTATCTCGGAAACGGTTCAAGACAGGGGAAAAAAGTGAATTATAAAATTGCAGAGCATCATCAATTTAATACGAAAAGATAGTTTAGACATTAATGCTAAAAACAGAACGCTTAAAACGCGCATTTGTTTGTTCACAATTTCCTATTTTGTGAACACTTGAACGACATTGCATATGTTGTAGCGTAGCGGGTGACAATTATGCTATGTAAAATTCAAAGTATGGTTATTGTAAGCGGTCACATCCATTAACGCAAAGACGTTTCAATCAGACTTCCTAAAGGAAGAGGTTCTCAATACAAACCATGTTTCTCATTGTGGTTGTTGTTGTTGAAATTTGTTAGCTTATAACTTCGTAAGAGACGATTTAATTTTAATACTTTTTTTGTTGTCGTAATGATCTTGGCCTGAAATAGGTTTCATTATGATTTCATTAAGATATAAACAAATTATCGGATACTCACAAAAGTTTGTTCTCACTCTAACTGCTGAACGCATGCAGCCACACTGGTAAAAGCAGTATGTAAGTATCGATGTTGAAACTTCTGTCCGTCAGCTTCAATGCATATTTTGCTCTTTGTTTAAACTTTACGCTTCGCAATTAACAGCGCAGCGGGTGACACGTATTCACTGTAAAGTTCAATATATATGCCTAACAGAATTTTTGGTTACGAATACAGCGTATCCATTCTTTACATTTTTAAAGACTTTTTAATTTAACGTATGTTCATTCAATAGATAGTTTTTTGCTCGTATCCAATAAAGGCAAGAAAAGTGACACAACTTAAAAATGTAGCATTTGAGAAAAATAACTTGACTAGAAAAAAATGGCACAAGTGTCTCTCGAATGGATAACTTTCTAGATGGAGGTGTAACTTTTATGCTCACATCGGGTGCATGTCATGTATTTTTCAGTGACATAAACCATTTTTTGAGTTATGTCACTTTTATTGGAAGTTGTGAGTTGTAAAACTACCGTCGAACGTCTTCTGATGTTCTGCTACATGAATAAGTTTTCACTGAAAAGAGAAAAATAAAATCTTTTTGTAAAAAAATAGAACCGACTCCAAAAAGCAACTACTATTCAAAGAACTAAAAAAAAAAAAAAAATTGTTATGAAATGAAACTGTAAATTGCGCCTAAAAGTATAAAATAATTTCCTTCGCCAAACAACCTATAACACTACAATTAATCATAACTTTTGAAGTCGGCGCAAAATTAAATAAAATTTGATACCTTTATTCAATACAAAAATCAAATCCTATTCAAAATACACATCTCACATTGTCACCTGCAAAACGCAGCCGAAAACTACCTTGATTCAAGAAAACAAATAAGATTTCGTAAGCAGCAAAGGGTAGCGAAGATGCTGGTACCTGACCTTCTTGGTGAAAGAAAATCACAAAATTATCTGGCAAACATATTTAATTTCTTTGGGATATCAAGATTATTTTGATAAGGTATATTAAGAGAGTAAATCAAGAATATAAAACAACACTTCGTACAATATATATTATGAAAATATACATCTTGCGTGTATATTTTTGCATTACGTTTTGATCGCCAAATCCAAAAGCCACTAAGGATGATAGTTATCAAAGTTATACCAAATTTGCAAAGGAAACTCTAACTTCGTAGAAACATAAATACTGCATTGTGAAGAATGTTCACTGTTCTATGTAGCTGCTACTAATGGACCAATTGTATACAGTGATAAAATAATAAAGGAAACATGAAAATGGATCTTTCGAGACAACAGCATTTGTTGTTACCAATCTAAAAACAAACCTTTAAAAACTAATTAAATTGTATTTAATTTTGCGCCGACTTCAAAAGTTATGATTAATTGTAGTGTTATAGGTTGTTTGGCGAAGGAAATTATTTTATACTTTTAGGCGCAATTTACAGTTTCATTTCATAACAATTTTTTTTTTTTTTTTAGTTCTTTGAATAGTAGTTGCTTTTTGGAGTCGGTTCTATTTTTTTACAAAAAGATTTTATATTATTTTTTTTTTTTCTTTTCAGGAGAATAAACTGCTAAAAATGTGCCAATGAAGTCTTAGTATCGTTATTTTTAAATAATATATTTAATGCCTAAATTTATTAGAAAACCTCCACACTTTAAATTTAATTTAGCAAGATTAATGAAGAAATAAAACTGTAATACAGTCGAACCTCGTTAACGTGAATCTCAAAGGGGATAAAAAATTAGTTCATGTTATCAGTAGTTCATACAATCAGTTACTAATCTTCATATAACTAAACTGATTTTCACTCTGATGGGGATTGTGGAAGCAGTTCACGTTAAGAGTAATTCACGTTAACAGTGTTCACGTTAACGAGGTTTGATTGACTGTAGTCTAATTTTAAAGCTTTTAAAATTGTTCTTTTTCCAAATTGAGCTTTTGTTATTTTTACAGGTTTTGAGGTTCCCTGAATTCAAAAATTATGTTTCTAGCGGTTGGTCTCTGTGCCTCTCTCTTGTTATCAGCATATCTCAAGAACAAATAGTAGCAGAAAGTCCAAACTCGGAATCCTAAATATGTATCATATAGGGACGCTACACTTAACTTTTCGTTGAGATCAAGCAAATGGTTAGTGCACAGGGACATCCAAGAGCATTCAAATACGTTATGTCTATGGGGAAATTTCGGGTAAGTACAGTGTAATATCTATAGGCTGACTTAAACAAAACAGAATTAATAATTTTTTATTGAAGTTATATTTTTATATGCATGAAAGCATGTTTCGTATAGAATGCGGAATGTAATTTCTTCATTAGAAGTTTATACAGGACCCCACAAAAGAATTCAGATACGTTTATTCACTGAAATTGCTGGAAGTGTTTTTCAAGTCCTGTTATGTGTTTTTTATTCTGTGCTAAATTGAAGTACACTATATTGTATTACGTACAAAACTTTGAATAAACACCTTAAATACAATAATCGCGCAACACTTGTTTCGGGTTAAAAAAGCACATGACTCTTCGTCATGCGAACAAAGTAGGCACGAGTGCTGCAGTTAAAGCGGTGCGTTGCCGCTTTGTATACAACAGTTTAAATATAAGTTCTGTATACAAAATGATATGTTTAACTTTCAGATTTACAGGACTACACTAAAATATTCAGATTTATTAAGGGGTGCAATTATAATTTTAGGCTGCATTTTCTTTTGCGTTAAGCATTTTTAACTCTTTCCGAGAATGCTTGAGAATGATTATGAATTCAATTAGTCTTCCTGAATGCCTTTCAGACTTCTGTCTGTCCGTTGTGTGATAACGTAGACAAAGAACGTTGAAATTTATGCGAAACAACAAATATGTACAGTTGGAAAATGTAAATAATCAAGATAAACTACATGATTTTTCATTCTTCTTTACATCTGGAAGCAGTTTACCACATGTACTGTAAATGGCGCTGTATTTATTTATTTATTTTTGTGTGTGTGTGTGTGTGTGTGTGTGTGTGTTTTGTGATGCCATATGAGAGGTTTCACTTTTTCCTGATTTGAATACATTTTTAAATCCACTAAAATCAAGTTATTTTAACTTATAAAAAACAGATTAATCATCTTTTATTATGTAAAGTAATGAAAGTATAATACATAATATATACATAATACTGTGTGAAGTACAAGTTTTTAATTAGGGAGAGACTTCTGGCATATACTGCGTACGTTAATTATTATTAGAAGGTTTTTAATTGAAATTGACTTTGTCATCGTGTCTTCGTGTCACGCTAGTAAACAATGCGCCTTCATTTTAAAGTAAATATAAGCTGTTTCGTTTGTCGCTCTGTGGCTCGGTTGGTAAGAGCGTCCTGTTAATAACGCTGTGGTTGTGTGTTCGGTCCCTGGAAGGTCCAGCGTGTTAGTTTTTGCAGATAATTAGTAGAAAAGGTGTTAATTGAAACAAGAAAACTTTTCGTTGCTTGCACTAAGAATTTTTGAGGAGTTTTTTTAAGAAGCATTTTTTTTATTTAGATAGTGGAAAACACAAAACATTTTAGATATTAAAAAAGCACAAAATAAAATGTTTTAAGTAAAAAATACATTAAAAAATATTTTTAGAAGCTTTATATATATGTATATATAAACATTATATGTTACTATTATATGAAATTGGATTTGTCATCGGCTTTTTGTCACGTTAAAAAACCAAGATGCTTCCATTATATATATTTAAAAAAAAAAAAAAAATGTAAGCAACTCATTGTATTTCTTAATGAATCAGCTGGTTACAGCGTCATGTTGATAATGCGAGAGTCGTGTGTTCGATCCTCGCCAGCCCGAGGTGTTTTTTGCAAATAATTAATAGAAAAAGTGTCAATTAATGAAAGAAAATATTTCGTTGTGTACACAGTATCCTAATAATTTTTCAAAAGTTTTTAAACGGCTTTTTATCTAGTTACAAAAAGCACAAAATTAAAATGTAAGTAAAAATAAATAAATAAATAAAATTTTTTAGAAGCTTTTTATTAGTTAGAAGCTTTTTATATGAAATTGACTTGGTCATCGTGTCTTCCTATTACGCTAGTAAACAATTAAAGTAAATATAAGCCGTTCCGTTTGTGGCTACGTGGCTCAGTTGGTCAGAGCGTCAGTTTAATAACGCCGTGGTCGCGAGTTCGGTCCCCGGTAGGTACGGAGTGTTAATTTTTGAGGATAATTACTAGAAAAGGTGTCAATTGATAAAAGAAAATTTTTCGTTGACTACACAATATCTTAAGAATTTTGCGAAAACAATTTTTAAGAAGTTTTTCTTTTTTTCTTTTTTTTTTTTTTTTTAATATTAGAAAACACAAAACATTCTTAGATGTTAAAAAAGCTCAAAATTAAAAGTTTCAAGTACAAAATACATAAATAAATATTTTTAGAAGCTTTATATATATATATATATATTATATATTATTATATGAAGTTGAATTTGTCATCGCGTTTTCTGTCACGATAAAAAACAAGACGATAAAAAAATGTAAGCAATTCATTGTATTTCTTAATAGCTCAGTTGGTTAGAGCGTCATGTTAATTTTTGCAAATAATTAATAGAAACGGTGTTATTTGATAAAAGGAAATATATCGTTGTGTACACAGTATCCTAATAATTTTTGAAGAGTTTTTTTAAAATAGCTTTTTATCTAGTTACTAAAAAGCACAAAATAAAAATTTAAATAAAAATAAATAAATAAATAAAGTTTTTATAAGCTTTTTATTGAAACTGGATTTCGTTATCGCGTCTTCATGTCATGCTAATAAATATGGCACCGCAACTTTAAAGTAAATGTCAGCAGTTCTTACAGTCGCTCGTTGGCTCAGTTGGTCAGAGCGTCGTTAATGCGATGGTGGTGAGTTCCATCCCCGAAGGATCGATGTGTTAAATTTTGTAGATAATTAATAGAAAATGTGTCAAATGATAAAAGGAAATTTTTCATTGTCTACGCAGTATTCTAAGAATTTTTGAAGAGTTTTTTTAAGAAGCTTTTTTTAGATATTAAAAAGCACACAAAAAAAAAAGTTTTATATATATGTACATATTCTTTTAGAAGCATTTTATTGAAACTGGATTTTTATCATCTTGCCTTTGTGTCATTCTGAAGAAGAAGGCGCCTCCACTTTAATATAAATTTAAACAACCTTTTTCGTCTTCGTTAGCGCATTTGGTTAGAGCGTCATGGTGATAACGCGATGCTCGTGGGTTCGACCCTTGCAAGCCGATGTGTTGCTTTTTTGCAGATCATTAATAGAAACTATCTCAACTGATAAAAGAAAATCTTTCATTGTCTACACATTATCATAAGGAATATTTAAAGAAGCTGTAATAGTCTGTTGTTTGAGTTACTAAAGCGCACAAAATAAAAATTTTAGTAAAAATATAAATAAAAATAACACTGAAAGTTTTTTTTATTATTATTGTGTAGCCCTAAAAAGCCCAAAATAAAAATTTATTCTTTCAGAGACATGCTATAAAATCATAAAAGTGTCAACAACAAGAAAATTTTAAAGAAAAATATAGATATTTCACTTTTGCAAAAGGTGAAAATTTTTAAATATTCTAAATATTTTTAAAAGCATTCGAGAACAATATTCCTTTTGTATAAGTATTTGTGAGATTTTTCTAGAATGTTCTGTGGTTTTTCTTGACAGTTAGACTTTTGGTTAGAACGTCATGCTGATAATGCAATGATCGTTGGATTCGGTCCTCGAAAGACGATATAGTACTTTTTTTCCAGATAAATAATCGAAAAAAAAAAAATGTCAATTCATAAAAGACAATCTTCCGTTGTCTACAAAATATCCTAAGAAATTTTAGTTAGTTTTTTTTTAAGAAGCTTTTTTCTTTTTGTAACTAAAAAGCACAAAATAAAATTTAAGTAAAAAATCATTTTTTTTAAATTAGAAGCTTTTTATTGTGAAGCCCTAAAAAGCATAAAATAAAATTTATTCTGGCAAAGACATGCTACAAAGAAATGAAAGTTTCAACACTAAGAAAATTTTAGAGAAAAGTATAAGTACTTTCCTTTTCAAGAGATGAAAATTTTTTAATGTTCAAAATATTTTAAAAAGCTTTCGAGACATTTGAAATTTCTGGCCAAACGAACGATTATATAAAAACTAATAATTAAGAATATTGGTCTCGAAAGATTTTTAAAATATTTTGAACATTAAAAAATTTTCATCTCTTGAAAAGGAAAGTACTTATACTTTTCTCTAAAATTTTCTTAGTGTTGAAACTTTCATTTCTTTGTAGCATGTCTTTGCCAGAATAAATTTTATTTTATGCTTTTTAGGGCTTCACAATAAAAAGCTTCTAATTTTAAAAAAAGATTTTTTACTTAAATTTTATTTTATGTTATTTAGAATCTGCGTAACGACATAAAATTGCATAAAAAACATTTCTTCCATGATAGACGTAATGTATTTAAACATGTTTCGGTGTCTTTGTACACGAACCATTTGCTTGATTTCAATAAGTTTCAAATAATGTCTGCGTATTACGCAGATTTAGAAGATAGACTTCCAGATAGAGTTTGTGTTGGAATTATGCTAATAACAGTCACATAGACAAACTTCTAAAAACACTATATTTCCGTATTTAGGAGACCTCTAAGCATGTATAATAATATCAATAAAATAGTTTCGGCCCTAAAATAATGTTTTATCTAGCATGTATGAGTGACAAACATTAAAAATCTGAAAATTGGGTACTTTACCAGAAAATAATTAAATCTACTAGCTTTTATGCGACGTTTCTGTTTTAATAAATAATAAGTTTTTGTCTCGCTTAATAAACGAATGAAAGAATTTTCTTTATGCCTCATCAAATTGCATTCTCCATTAATCAGATATTGTACTTAGGTCATAAAAATCTGCTTTATAATTAATATGAACTGGAAGCATCATTATTACTCCATTCTATCACATGATGTAATCCATCTATTATGGATGCTTTCTCGTCTGCTGTATTTGTTATGAAGAATCATGTAGTTATACCTTATTGCGAATGTTAGTTTTAGATAGATATACTTCTTCGACCTTGAAGAAAAATAGCTGAAACTTTGACAAACATGCGGAAGATATAGATTTTTTTTTTTTTTTTTTTTCATTTATATCAAAAGCTCATATTTCATGGGTTCAACACCATTCTTTTTTTTTTTTTTAAGTTCATTTGCACTTTATAACAGAAACTAGTATGCTGTGGCCACCACAAGACTTTCTTCTATATTTTCCTATATACAGTCGGTAACAAAAGTGTCCGAACACTAGCGAAAATTCCTATATAAAAAGGGTATAGTTATAACTGTTTTGTTAAATAAATCCTTGTCGAATCCTGTTCTTAGTCAGACTAAGACCATGATTCGACAAGGATTTATTTAACAAGACAGCATTAACTCTACTTTTTTTATATAGGAATTTTTGCTAGTGTTCGGACACTTTTGTTACCGACTGTACATATTCAATCAGTAACAATATTTAAAAAAAAAAAAATAAATAAATAAATAAATAAAAAAAATACGATTTTTTTCTAATTTTTTTTTTAAGTAATGCATGTTCAACCAGTAACAATATTTAAAAAAAAAAAAAAAAAAAAAAAGTACATTTTTTTTTTTTTTTTTTTTTTTTTTTGTTAAAAGTAAAAAAAAAATCGATAACTTTGTTTTAAATTATCACAGATTTATAGTTCAACCATTCGTTTTAAAGGTATTGACGAGATCTTTCGAAAGATACCCATCTTGAAAATTTACCCCCCCGGGGGGGGGAACCGGTGCCCCCACATGCACAAAATTTTTTTCGTAGTTAACTACTACTATTATCAATAATTCATATTAATTTTACAATCACAAGTTTAAAATAACGCTCATTATGTACATTTATACGAAATTTTGTCCTATATTGCCATGTTAAAAATTTAGAAAAAATGCGATCACAGCGCCACCTGTTGAACTATTGATCCCTAAATGTAATCATCACCAGTTTATGTCGGGTACCAACTAAATACCAAGTTTGGTTAAGTTTCGTTAAAAAAAAAAAAAAAAAAAAAAAAAATATATATATATATATATATATATATATATATATATACGATTTTTTTTTTTTTTTTGTTAAAAGAAAAAAAATCGATAACTTTGTTTTAAATTATCACAGATTTATAGTTGAACCATTCGTTTTAAAGGTATTGACGAGATCTTTCGAAAGATACCCATCTTGAAAATTTACCCCCCCCCCGGGGGGGTACTTTCCCCCCAGGGGGGGGGAACCGGTGCCCCCACATGCACAAAATTTTTTTCGTAGTTAACTACTACTATTATCAATAATTCATATTAATTTTACAATCACAAGTTTAAAATAACGCTCATTATGTACATTTATACGAAATTTTGTCCTATGCTGCCATGTTAAAAGTTTACATAAAAGGCGATCACAGCGCCATCTGCTGGGCGATTGATCCCAAAATCTAATCAGACCCTTTCCATGTCAGGGTCCAACTATACACCAAGTTTGGTTCAATTTCATTCATCGGTTCGTGAGATACGGTGTAACATACGAAATTTTGCGATCACAGCGCCACCTGCTGGACGATTGATCCCCAAATCTAATCAGCACCATGCCCCGTCAGGTTCCAACTATATACCAAGTTTGGTTTAATTTCATTCATTGGTTCGTGAGATACGGTGAAAAATACGAAAATTTGTCCTATACTGCCATGTTAAAAATTTTCATAAAATGCGATCACAGCGCCACCTGATGGGCTATTGATCCCCAAATCTAATCAGCACAATGCCCCGCCAGGGTCCAACTATATACCAAGTTTGGCTGAATTTCATTCATTGGTTCGTGAGATACTACCTAAACCACAGACAGACACACAGACACACAGACACACAGACAGACATTTTTTAAAAACTATCAATTCGTGTTCAGGACATCCCAAAAAGTGTAGATCCGTCAAAAAAAGGAGGTCGAAAATTTTCGCGAATCCAATACTTTCTCTATATTACATATAGAAGAAAGTAAAAAAAAAAAAAAAACTACGCACCAGGAAGAAGTGGGGACAAAAATTGGTAGATGGGGTGGAATGGGTGGTCCGAATGGGACAAAAAATGGTAGATGTGATGTACATGTGGAGAAAAACAATTGATTACAGTATCAGAAAATCTGAATGATTTAATCAAGGGAAAGGCCTCACAAAGTAAACTTCAATAACGCGTTGGTCCACTTCTGGCCCTTATGTACGCAGTTATTCGGCTTGTATTAATTGACAGAGTTGGCAGATGTGCTCCTGTGAAGTATCGTGCTAAATTCTGTCCAATTGTTGCGTTAGATTGGTAAAATTCCGAGCTGGTTCTAGGACCCTTTTTATGATGCTCCTAACGTCCGCAGTGGAAGAGAGATCCGGGGACTGAGCTCAACCACACTGAACCGCCTATTAAGAGCATTTGAAGTCATTGAAATACCAGTTGCACGTAGGATTGACGATAATGAGGAATTGGTGCTTGATTCCATCAAAACCTGTATGTATGTCAATTTGTGTCCAGTTTGCATTACTCCTTCTTGGTGCGTCACTTTTTTTTTTGCTATAGAGTATATTTTAAATTACATTTAAAAAAAAAAGTTCTCACTGGAATAAAAGTTCTATCAAAAACAGAATATGATGTCGACAATAACATTGGAATTATTCTTACAAATAATTTATTCTAAATTATGCTTTTGCAGCTTACACGAGCATTTTTCAGTAAATGTCTAGCTAACTATTGAGAAGACATTTAAATGTAAAACAATAAATCCCATTATATAAATTCGTTATGTGAACTTATATGTTTATGTGAATTCATAATTTATTAAATGAATTAAGTGAATTTACATAATAAAGCTCAAAAAAGCTCTCAAATTAATGAAGCTTTCAAAGGGTATGAAATGTTGATATGTCAAATAATAATATTCTTCTAATACACTGGATTACATTTTTAAGTTTTTGTATTTTTCAGCATTATATACTTTTTATTATTATTATTATTAACTAAATATAGAACACTGCATTTTGGCAATCCTTACAATTGAGTATTAAGTTCTTAAATATTTAAAAACTGCTTCAATAGTTAAATTATGTGATTGTTATCTCGCATACGGTGCTTAAACTTACGCGTTCATTTATAAGTTTAAAAAAAAAAAAAGAGAGAAAGAATTAAAGGCAGTTCAGTCTCCAAAGAAAAATTTTAAATAGTGAATTTATTCGTAAATTAGTTAAAGTTAAATTCTTTAACTATGTTATTTAAATAATCTTACGAAGTTTCAGAGAAATAGTACCATTATTTTTGAAATAGCAAGTTACAAACTTGCACTAAATTTCTGAAAAAATAAACAATAGACATTAATTTTAAACTTATAAATTTACAAATGATTCAAATAATAACCAATGATTCAAAATTTATCAATAAAAAATTTAATAGCGTTAAGTATCATTTACATGTTCAAAGTGCATTCGATACGAAACGACGATAAAACCAGTTGAAACCAGATTTTAATATCAAACACGAATGATTTTTATTTATTTATTTATTTATATTCGTTTTACATATATGTGTCAGTTTGGGCCCTCCGTAGCCAAGTGGTTATGTCATCACACTGCAAATAACTTTCGAGCGTAGGAGAGCGGGTTCGATTCCCGCGATGGCCCTGGGTGTTTTTCCCTTTTTTCGTATTGTAATTCTGTCATGTACTATCTGTAATTATCTGGCGAAGATTTACAAGCGGACTACAAGTCAAGCATACAAATCTGATGTATATGTTTTCAATAAACTAGGGGTACATACAAATGAAACACTTGCAGTTACAAAGCCGTTTGCAGGCATTCCAAATATATGACTGCAGTCGGCAGCAAAAGTATCCGAGCACTAGTAAAGATTCCTATGTGAAAAAAACGCACTTAACACTGTTTTGTTAAATAAATCCTTGTCGAATCATGTTCTTAGAATGACTAAAAACAGGATTCGATAAGGATTTATTTAGCAAATCTGCATTAAGTGTACTTTTTTTACATAGGAATTTTCGCTAGTGCTCTGTTACTTTTGCTGCCGACTGTATTTGGAAAAAACTTGCAAAATTTACGTCATCGAAATTGCAAGTGTTCCGTTTGTATGTAACCCAAACAATCATGTGTCAGTTTAGCATTCCTACAATAGTATATTAACTTCAACTTTATTTCATGCTCTCAAAGTAAATTTAAGACTTTTTGCGTCTAATTTATCATCTATTGCAACATTTTTGGTTTAAAATACTTCTATCGATCAATCTAATCTATATCTAAACACTGACTGAAAACTACTCAAATCGCCTAGATCATGAAACTATTTTCCAAGTGTACTTACCCGTTACGCACTCTGACTTTATTGTATTTATACGAGTAGCACCTTAAAATAGATATTGCTATACGGAAGCTGTTCCATTTCTTAAACACGTTTTTTCCCAATTTTCATTCTTTAAAAAAGAAAAAGAAAAGAGTTGTATGTTCATATTTTTAATCCACATAAAAGAAATATATTTACTTATTTATTTTTGGCACCATTTTTTTTTTTTTTTTTTTTTTTTTTTAACAATTTAAAAGTTACAGTGTAGTTTACATTTAATACCTATTGTACCAATTATTCGACTGAACTAAAAAAATAGGCATTAACTAGATTTTGTTCTGATTAGCATGTATCAATTTTTGAAAAAAAAAAATCTAAAAATTCGGATTAAAAATTTTGACAGATACAATAACAAACTTTCAGCTTTATATATTGTAAATTTAAAGAAAAAAAATAGCCCGTTTATTTAAGATGATTGATAAAAATTGATAACAACGAAAAGTCGCTGTCCGAAAGAAAGAATATAACCTGTCGTACTAATAAGTTGTTCTTGTTTAGCCTTGTATATTACCTAAAAACATGCTCCTGGTGAAATTGCCAAATAAATAAATAAAATAAAATTGCAGAACTGAAACTACATTTTATTTATATCCCTCAATATATTTGTATGTTTCTATGATGTCCTATGATCCAGTGAATGATTCTAATTGTATTATATTGTATATGGAAAATATTTTTGTAAATATGAATGATGTATGTTAATTTAATTTTGTTTTTGTTTTCTATAAATATATTAAAATATCAGGTCATCAAGAATGAAGTTTTTACTATTTAAAGAAATCATTGTAAACGGCCTTCTCCACTTACCGTCGCCGGAAGCCCGAACCAGTGTTATTCTATGGGATATTTTCTTTACTTGTAACTAATTAACTAATGCATATTTCTAAATTTTGTTTTCACATTCAGAAAATTCCCAACTATCAAATTGATGGACCTCTTTTAAAAACGTACTTTTTTTTTTTTTTTTTTTTTTTTAATATTTTATATTGCAAAATGAAAATTTTCACATATTGGAAATTCCTATTTTACAGCTTCAAAATAAAATATTAAAAATTAAAAAAGTCCTTTTTTTAGAAAAGGTGCGTCAATTTAACAGTTGGGAATTTTCTGAATGTGAAAACAGAATTTAAAAATATGTATTAGTCAATGAGTTATCAGTAAAGAAAATTTCCCATACAATAACATTAGCATCAGCTTCCGGCGATGGTGATTGAAGCGGGCCCTTAACTCCAAAAAACATTAAAAACTATTCTTTTTTAATTAAATTTGTTGAAGATAAAATTGTGGGAAATTCACACTATTATGAAATATGAGTTCTTACTTGTAAATACGGCATCGCAGACCTTGTAAAAGATTAATAGTATATTTTTCTGTATTGTTACTACACAGCAGACTGTAACAAATTGGTTCGTCAGATTTCGTACAGTTTACTTTGAGCTCACAATTGAACTACGCAGCCGCCCAGAATGAAAAGTAAATAAGGATGAACTAAAAGTCACCGTTGAGTCTGACCCATCTCAGAATGTCTATGAATTATCGTTGAAGTTAGATGTTAACAAACAAGCAATTTTAACTCATTTATTTCAAATCGGTAACGTGAGAAGATTGGATAAGTGTGTTCCACATAAACCGAATGAAAAACAGAAAGAAAAGCGTTTGGAAGCTTGCTTGACCTTCTTGTCACAAATCTAATCCATTTCTGAGCCGAATAATGCTTTTGTGAGAAGAAATGGATACAATAGGCCAATTACACAGTAGTTGGACAATAATAAATAACCAAAACGCACTCCAAAGCATAATGTTCAGCAAATAAAGTTGATTGTGAGTGTTAGGTGGTCTAGTGCAGTTGTGATCCATTATGGTTCCCTGAAACCAGGCTCATCGATCATAGCAGAAATATACTGCAACCAAATGGATGAAATAGTGCAAAAACTTGAAAAAAAAAAAAAAAAATAGCCTAGATTGGTCAGCATATCGACTCCTATCTTATTGCATGAGGACGTAAGATCACACCTCGCAAATGACTCTTACAAAACTACAGTAACTGCACTGTAAAAAATAGATTCTAAAAAATAAGTATATATTTTCTCAAAACAGCCCCGAAACAATATTTACTTAAATTTGAAAACCCATGTACTCATTTTTGAGTACATTGACATCTCAAACATGGGAATATTGGGATTCTTATTGGTAAACCCCATTTTTGAGCATGTCAATATACTCAAAAATGAGTACATGGGTTTTCAAATTTAAGTATATATTCTTTCGGGGCTGTTTTGAGACAATATGTACTTATTAATAAGAACCTCTTTTTTTTACAGTGTGGAGTTGGAATTTTCTCATCATACTCCATAATATCAAGATCTCGCCCCTGCTATGATTACCAATTCTTTCGCAATTTGGAGAAAGTGTAAATAGAAAAACAATTCAATTCCAACAAACTGTAAAACTGTCGTTCATTGACTCTCTCGTCTGCTAGAGTTTTATGCCACTAGCCTGAACAACCTGCCGTTAAATGACAAAAGTGTATAGACAATATGGGTTATTCATACTTTTGATGAATAAAATAAATTCTAATATTTAAAATTTATCGACAAATTTTGTCTTTTTTTCTACAAATTTCATCCTTGAAGACTTAATATTTTAGCCCTCCGTCGGGTACAATTGGCTTGTCGGGCAGAGCTGGGATATTTTAATTATGTTTTGTTTTATTAGTTTTGATATCGTTTTCATACATTATAGATTTAATTTTTTGAAACTTTATGAAACTATACTATTATGTAACGTGATTTTTTTTTTTTTTTTAATTATGCTTTCTTTTTAAAAAATGAACTTTAAGTTATTTTAAGGTGGGCTTGTTAGGCATATTGAGCCCATTGAATTGTTAAAAAAAATACTTCTCATAGATCTTAATGAATGTATATAAATGCTTTTGTAATAAACCTGTTTTCTATCTTCACTGTTTTCAATTGAAAATATGTTATAGTGAACCCTTACGACATACATCAGTTTCAAAGAATGCAAAAAATATTTAAGAAAATGTAAACACATAGACAAAAAGATAGACGAATTTAAGACGTAAAAGTCTTTTGAATTTTGTTGAAAAGTGTTGAAGTCGCAACTGAAAAAGCAGTTCGAGCAATTTCAACTTACATCCAACAAAATATCTGAATAATTTTGTGCGGTCCTATAAAGCAATCATTATTGTTAATCATACCGTATTCTATAGAAATCTTTAGCACATCTGAGTAATATGTGATAATTTTGTTATGTCAGATATGCAGCAAAAAAGTATGTAAACATACTCTAGCCTTTGAATGTTCATTGGTTTTGCATTGAGACCAAATATTTAATATTTAATATTTTTCATGCAACAATTGTTCAATAATTTTTCTTTCTTTTAATTAGTACGAACGAGTACACCTTGATGCATTGATGATGTACTCGTGCCTAGTTTTCTCTCTTGAAGAAGAAATGCGTTATTATTTTTCCCGAAACTTCTGTTATGACTTTTTGAAATTTATAATACTTACTTAGAAAGTCATTTATTTATAAAATTAATTATAATTTGAATTAAATCGGGTGAGCATATAAGTATGTCAAAGTAAAAATTTCTCAAAAATTAAGAATACTAATGGTTCTATTTTACGTAATTATGATCAGCTAAAGTCATTTTTAAAATTGATTCAGCAATTTTCAAAAGAAAATATGTAGTGAATTTTAAAGAGGTACTGTCACTGCACAGATTATTATACAGATAGGACACTCCCGTATATTCTTCGGTAACCAAAATTTAACTGCAACGCCCCTATTGTCAACGGCTGTAAGTTTCTCGAGCTCTCCAGCTTACGCAATCGCTCGTCTTATTTTTATTGTAATTATGTTCATATCGTAATGTTAGTGCATCGTTAAACCCAACATCCAACCAACTAACCATTGTATTGATGTTTATATTTGGCATTGGCAACTTTGTTATTGTTTACGAACTTGATTGTCGAAAGCAATTTATTTTAAGAAGCAAGTACTAAATATTAAGCAAACAAATTTCGAAAATATACATAAACCAGAATTTTTTTTTTTTTCATTTTAAAGCATTTTGTATTATTTAAACCAAGCAATGTTAAATATTTAAGATTTCTTACCATACTGCTGTTTCAGCATTACAGTTTATTATATTAATTGGTACACTTGAACACGAATGTGTTTGGCAAAATTTATTTTCAAACATAATAAAAATTAGTTTTATTTTTTAGAAAATAGCTGTGAATTTTATGATTTTGTGAATTTAAAAGTAGTAGAAAAAGTGAAGGAAAGAAAACTGCACATACGTTTTGGTTTGGCAACTTTATTATTGTTTACAAACTTGATTGTCAAAAGTAATTTATTTTAAGAAGCAAGTGCTAAATATTACGAAAATAAACTTTGAAAATATACATAAAATAAAAACATTTTTTTCATTTTAAAGCATTTTGTATTATTTAAACTAAGCAACGTTAAATATTTAATGATTTCATACTGCTATTTCAGAATTACAGTTTGTAATTTTAATTTGTACTTGACAAAGCATATTATTAAACATTATAAAAATTAATTTTTATTTCTTAGAAGAATAGCTGTGAATGTTTTGAGGATAATTTTGTGAATTCAAAAACAATAGAAAGTGAAGAAAATTAAAACTTCCCATACTAACCTGCTACTAACTACTCGCGAAATAGAAAAACAATTTTCGATCAAAGATGCTATTCATGTAGACTTAACACATGTAGTTCCCCTCTGTTGACACTAGTGGTGCTACTGTATTTCCGGTTCGCATTTTAGCTTCACTGTCCTATCTGTATGATAATCTGTGCTGTCACTGTACCTGTCATAAGTACCTGTAACTGTACGTAATGTATCTATCTTATTGGGCGTAATGTATCACGTACATATGTATCAGAAGAATTTTGTGAGTCACTGTACAGAAATAAGTAGAACTATTTTTGCCATTTTCAAAAGGGAACATGAAATAGCAACAGACTCATATAACTTGAAATTTATTGGGTGTTTGAATTAATTCATAGCGTTTTCTAATAGATGGCGTGACAAGTGGCATTTTCCAATAGATGGCGTGACTAGTATTCCCCGTAAACCTTGAGCATCGTTATTAGTATATGTCAATGTCATTTGGTTGAAACGTAAATAACATAATTTTTTACTTCATCGAATATGTCTAACTTTGTGTCGGATAAAGTGTTTTTGCGAGGAGTTCTACTTCATTACTTTAACATGAAGAAAAGCGCTGCCGAAAGTCATCGAATTTTAGTGGAAGTTTATGGAGAGCATGCACTAGTCGGAAACGGTTTGCTCGATTTAAAAGTGGTGATTTTGAGCTGGAAGACAAGGAACGACCTGGGCAGCCGAAAAAATTCGAAGATGAAGAATTGAAGTCATTGCTCGATGAAGGCTTCAAGATTTAGCTGAATCATTAAGAGTTGAATTTTCAATAGCCAGCAAACTCCTGAAAGGCATTGGGAATGATCCAAAAGCAGGGAAATTGGTTCCCATATGAACTGAAACCTAGAGACGTGCTCGTCTGCACGTCGCAAAACCGGTCAAAACCTACATCGAAACGACCAAATGGGTGGTCCTACCTCACCCGCCGTATTCTCCAGACATTGCTCCATCTGATTACCACTTGTTTCGATCGATGAGTCATGGCCTGTCTGAGGAACACTTCACTTCTTATGAAGATTGTAAAAAATGGGTCGATTCTCGGATTGCCTCTAAAGACGATTCGTTCTTCCGACGCGGAATCCATATGCTGCCAGAAAGATGGAAAACAGTAGTGGCTAGTGATGGTCAATACTTTGAATAATCTATTTGTAATTATTTTTGCACAATAAAGCCTTAGTTTTAGAAAAAAAAAAAAAAAAACGCTACGAATTAATTCAAACACCCAATAATTAAATGCACTATTTTTATGCAGTAATTTTAGACTTGACTAATCGTTGATACCCATCGAATCTGTTTTAAAAAAACTACGATATAAAATTCTGGTATCCAAATTTCGCATTGTGAGACCTACATAGCAAGCCTGCATAACATATCATTACCGATTTCATGGCGTTCTAGAAACATTTGCGGAAATTATAGAGCGGATGAACAGACAGACATACGGACAAATAATAACAGACAAACCAAAGTCTTTTAAATTCTTTTCAACTTAGTTAAAACTCAGTTAAAAATCCTTAAACTACTTACACCTTAGTTAAAAATTGCAACTTAGTTAAAAATAGTTTTTTTTTTTTTTTTTTTTTCCTTTTTCAAATCTGTCACTTTTTAAATGATTACGGTATGATTTATTCGTGAAAGAACGGTATTTTTAATTGTTCTCTCTTTTCATAAATTTCAATCTTATATGATGATATTTGTTTATTATTCACTATGACTGTACTTCCAATAAAAAATGTCAAAGCGCAATATTTATTCAAAATCTGACTAAAACAAAGCATTTATTGATACAGTTCCCCTCGTTTTACTGATGAGGACTAATGAGCATCTCATTCTTTGGAGGCAAAATGTCTGCCTCCTGATTGAACACATTCTTTCATTCGTAATACGCGACCAGACAGAGAAAAGACTTAGTGATGCTCATCTAATGGTAGGCCACGGAATTGAAATAATTTGTTCTTTTCCAGAATGATAATTTCCCTGAGATTTTCTTCTGAATAGAAAAAATATGTTACAAAACTTTTATTTCTCTCAAAAGGAAGTAAAAAAAAAATAATTTCGAATCTTAAAAATGTGTTTTACACATCATTTAAAGTGTCTGAATTTTTGAATGGAAAAAAGAACATCTTTAAATATTACTGTAAAATATTAAAATTGCAATTGATTTTTTTTTTTTTTTTTCAGCATCTGTTATACATTACAACAGGTAGTTTTTACATCCTTATACAAAAGTATAAGGAAGTATGGTAAACCCGATTTGCGAAATGGATATTGTATCTCGCATACCTTGAAAACGAATGATCGTAAAATGTTGTAATTTTACACTTGAGACTGTCATGATGTTTAGTTGTACACCTGCAACTTTGGTCTTAATACGAGCTCGCATTTTAGAGATACCTACGACTTTACATGATTTTTCGTGATATCAGTATGTACATATGTATGTGTGCGCATGTCTCACATAACTCAAAAACTGTTAGACATAGAACGCTGCAAATTGATATATAGGTTTGCCATAACATCTAATTGTGCACCTCCCTTTTTGGTCTTTCTGTGACTTTCTATTTTGGAGATATTTACGAATATTGAATACATAATGACCAAAAATACAAAGGCTTTTGCCATTATACATGACTTACCATCATAGATATTTCAAAAGAAGCTAATGATAGAGCCCGTAATGATATTGTTATGAAAGTTGTCGACATTTTTGTGTGTAGAAAGTAATTTTTAAAGACATAAACAGGCACTAGTCGATGAATGTACTTTATTTAATGAATATACAGCCCTTAGATAGATCTCGTAATGATATTATCAGTAAAGCTGTCGACATTTTTGCGTATAGAAAGTAATTATTCAAGGCATAAACAGGTTCTAGTCGATGAATACACTTTATTTAATGAATATTCAGGAAACAGCTGAATAAAACTTCGTTTTGTACCACAAAAATCAATGGATATTCTCGAAACAATCCAATGAAAAAGTTATTTTTTCTACAGAAATCAAATAAATATTGTTCAATACACAACAGAGCAGAAATTTCGCTAATTCAAGAATAACCGAAGATTTCGAAGTCTGAATGGAATTTGAAATCATCGAGAGTATTGTCAGGGTGGTTTATTGAATTTTAAATGTAGTTATGCGCTAGAAACCAATGAATCATTATGAAAAATCCCAAAACTCGACTCCTATTGAAGTTAGAGTTTCGAAACTATAAGAATCTCGAATTATCACTTTTTCCCACATTTGAATACCTAATTTGACGGTAATCAGCGCCTATCTTCGTGGAAATGAAAAAACTACAATCTTTTTTCACTTTTACTGTAAAACAGTGTAGAATGTAGCACGTAAAAATATAGGCAAATTCTAATCTACAACAACCACTCATTTTTTCTATAGTCTTGTTAGTAATTTATAGAACTTTCTAAGAATTTAGTTCTACACTATAAACCAAGGAATCTTTCCGAAAAATTCCATGAATATGTTCTTATTGAAGTTAGAGCTTCCAAACTTTGGCAACCTTAATTACAAGTTTTCATCAAATTCAATCTCAAGACCAAAATCACGTGATGTGTACATAAATTTTAGAACATATACAAGGCTGCCAATATTTAAGCCATAACATTCTTTTTTACTATTAGTGGAAGTACTTTTCTGTAATATTTTACTATGTTCAGGAAAGCTGCTCAGGAATTGAAATTAATTCCTCATACTCATATGGTAAATAATGTATTTTCTTAAGCTAAACATTCATCGCTCGGTTTTTGTTTAGACATTTAGGGGTTTCTTGAATACCGAAGTTTAACATTTGACCTTTGTCTGTGTCTGTTTGAATACATTAAACACAAATAATTTTAGGTGATCCAAATGTTGTATTTTTAAGTTAATGTGTTTGTTACTAGAAAAGTTTAATCAAGATTGATAAGTTTCAAGAAATGTTGGTGTGAAAGTTGTCTCAATAATTTTAAATTAACTTTTGAATTTAATAACAGATTCGAATTCTATATAAATGTAAGTACAGTCATGAAACGGGGAACATGTCATGTTGGGGGGGGAGGGGGCGGTAGCTTCTCTCACACAGAATTACTTGTCAAATAAAGCTGTTTCGAAGCCTAATTTGAATTGTTTTAACATAGGTTTGCATAACAGTACTCATTACCTTACCCCTTAATCTCCAATCTGTATTTATAGTATTAAATTTCAGGGTTAAATTTCAGGGTATTAAATTTCAGAAAGTCGTGTGAATGGCACACTAGATTATTGTATTTATGCTGATGCAGGGGTGTATGTGTCCCCGGAATTTGCTACGAGAATTTTTTAATAGAAATATTATTGGCAATTTTTCGGTAACGTTTAGCAATTAAATATAACCAAAAATACAATTCGCAATTACTGGTGGGAAATAAAATAAAAAACCCGGAACGAAAACACCCCTGCTGATAACACACATCCATATAAATCAACTGTTAAAAATTTCACTTTCATATTCAGAGACTTCAAAACGTGATATTATACAAAAAACCTGATCTGAAAGCCACAATTGAAAAAGCATGTTTACAGTATGAGTATCAAAAAACTAGTATGGCATTACTCTATTGATTAAAAATATTATTTTGGTTTATTAAAATAGAAAATTATTTTTATTAGAGATCATTTTTTCAAAAATTCAAAGGAGCTTTCTCACTACGTGCAGGATATCTCAATTACAATTTTCTTTATCCTTAAAATTTTACGTTAAATGAAACAACACATTCAACTTAAGAATCAAAACTGAAAAATTTATTTTATTTATTTATTTATTTATTAATAATATGGAGTTTAATTAATAATTAAATTTAAAATATGAATTTACCATTAAAACTTTTATGTTTCCAGAAATATATATATATATACAGGGTGCATAGGAAAGTCCCTTTAACCTGAAAATACTTGCGAACGGAGAGTGCTACAGCCACGCAAGTGAGGTAACGGTATAGTAAAGCGACTATGCCCGACCTAATGCAAACGACATCAGCGCCCCCTAGTGGCGAAATTTGGAAGTTAGCCATTGCAAATCGAAAACGAAAAGAGATAGAACAAAATTTCCAATTAGAAAGTTTTAGAGCATCAATTAATTAGTACGAAACGATATTTAGTTTACACGGATAAGATAAATTGGCGCCTGTATACCCCAAAAATATCCAAAATCGATGCAATCCATTTTGTGTAAATATTTGAAAGGAATAGCCAGAGGAAAGAAGAAATATGCACAATTTAATGAATAAATACTACGTACTTACATCAGTACATTTTGATAACATCACACACAAAAACAAAATAGGTAAACTAAACTCTAAGTCTCATAGTGATAAAAAGTTAATGTTGAGAATGTTCGAAAAGTTCGCCATTGCTCACAATACACGTTTGTATTCGTGTGAGTAATTCTGCATGCACATTTCTCAGCATGGAAGGTGTTACACTATTGAAAGCATCTGTAATACGATGACGTAGATCCAGTAGACTTGTATGTGGAGTTGCATAAACCTGATCTTTTATGTAACCCTACAGGAAGAAATCCATCGGAGTCAGGTCCGGCGATCGTGGAGGCCATTCAATACTACTACCATACCCAATAATTTGTTGTCCAAAGCAATCTTTTAGAAAGCTTCGCACTCCATCTGGCTGGGATGCAGGAGCACCGTCATGTTGGAACCACATGTCCCGTAATGCGGACAGAGGAATATCATCCAAAAAGTCGGGTATGATATCCTGTAATAGTTGGAGGTACCTCTGTCCGTTTAATGTGCCTTCGTAGAACACAGGTCCCAGTAAGCGATCCTTCCAGATACCGCCCCACACATTAATGGACCAGCGCACTTGGTGTTTTGCGGATAGTCCCCACGAGGGATTTTCCAGCGCCCAGTAGTGGGCATTATGTCCGTTTAGTACTCCGGTACTCTGGAACAGTGCCTCGTCCGACCAAACAATGTTGGACAAAAAATCTGATTTATCTTCAACATTATTTAATGCCCAGTTGCACCAATCAAATCGACGCTCATTATCCAGTGACATCAGTTCTTGCTGCAGAGTGACATGATAGGGATGTGCATGTTGACTATGCAGTATTTGCCATACTCGGGCCCGTGTTAAGCCACAAGCCATGCTGATTTCTCTTGTACTGCTGTGTGGATGGGCTAGTGCATATGCCAAAATACTCTCTGGTGCTATACGCATACCTGCACTCACTGGTCTGCCAGAACGCGGACGACTTTTAGTGCTTCCTGTCTCCATGAGCCGTCGCACTACATTTGCGATGGTAACTGCACTTGGATGTGGCCCACCTGGAAAACAAACGGCATACTCCCGTGCAGCATGCGTTGCGGTTCGTTGACATTCGCCATAAATAAGCACCGTCTCGCAATATTGAAAGTTAGCGAAGCTTGACATTCTCACACAGCTCCAAAATTCTAAATCCAAACGTTTATTATTAAGAAATGTATCTTTTGTAAGATCTCATTCATTTAGGATCATTCAAAATTCCATTTGTTTTGTCACTTTAAAAAAAGAACACATATTTTCTACCCGACGCTAGGCAACGATTGAAATTGCCACAACACAGAAAATAAAATTTTTAGAATGAAAGCGCTCGCACATTAGGAATAAAATTATCGTCTGCCATCAATAATTTTATGCTATGAGATTATGTTGTTTGTATCAAGCGAGCGTCAACACCTTTTAAACTAACATTTTAAATGCATTGGAAATTAAAGTTTTCAGACATTACAGTACAGTACAAAGTCACAAACTGCATTTTCACACTGCTACATTTCCGAACTGTGAATATGTAGAGTAGAACAGTCGCGCATAAATTACGGACATTTTTGGGTATACAGGCGCCAATTTATCTTATTCGTGTGAACCAAATATCGTTTCATACTAATTAATTGATGCTCTAAAACTTTCTAACTGGAAATTTTGCTCTATCTCTTTTCGTTTTCGATTTGCAATGGCTAACTTCCAAATTTTGCCACTAGGGGCGCTGCTGTCGTTTGCATTAGGTCGGGCAGTCACTTTACTATACCGTTACCTCACTTGCGGGACTGTAGCACTCTCCGTTCGCAAGTATTTTCAGGTTAAAGGGACTTTCCTATGCACTCTGTATACATATTGAACAGAACTTCTTAGTTTATTTTATTCATTATGTCAAAATGTAAGATTGAGAAATTTTTTTTTTTTTTTTTGGTATCTCAAATACTCTTTGAAACATCATGCGCTCAGTGAGAAAGCATCCTTGGAATTTTAAAAAATAATCTGCAATAAAATAATTTTCTCTTTTAAAGTAAACCAAAATAATATTTTTAATCAATGGAGTAAGGTCATACTAGTTAACACACACACACACAATTGTTTGTAGATGCTTTCATACATTCTTTTTTTTTTTTTTTTGAAAGTTGATCGAAAATTTCTTTATTTTCACATTTTGGACAGAAGCTTCTTTCTTTTAACCATATAAATTTCTCTATTAACGCTTAACGTACGGGCCACGTAAATCTACGTCTTCACGTTATGACTGCCTAAGACGGGCAACGTAGATTTACGTTTGCTATTTTTAAAGGGCGGATTTATGTGGAAAAGTTATTGAATAGGATATGTCAATTATGCAAGTTCCACTTCGTATTTAGAATACGAAGTTTGAAATTTCTGTTACTATTTGTTCTTGAGATATGCTGATAACAGACATACACAGACCAACCGCTAAAAGCACGTTTTTCGTATTCAGGGACTTCAAAACGTTTAAGTATAACAAAAACTTGATTTCGAAAATTTGACCCCAAAACAGTACTTTTCTATACCATTTACATGGATATAAGTAACATGACTGCTGCAAAAAAAAAAAAAAAAGCGGGTACTAAGAATATTTCGTATTGTTAATTAGGATATTGGCAGCTATGTTGGCTGTGTTACACTATTATTAACAGTATTTTTTTACTAAGATTTATTTAATATGTGTATATATATATATATATATATATACATATTTGGAACTTAATACATATTTGATAACTAAATGAAAATATAAAATTCAATTTAACAAATAATGTCCGCATATCTAAATTTATCTGAAACATTTTGAAACATATTTTTGAAAAGATAACTCATTACCAGGATACACGTTGTCCTTATTTTAGGACACTTCAGGGATGAGAAACTTCCGCCATTTGTGCTACCACATTTTTTTATACTATAATCTGCATCCTACTGAACCACGACACACTGTACTGTAAAAATACTATAAAGATTTCCATATGAAAATAGCAGTTGCGAGAAAGGCGAGAATATCTTATCTCTTAAATAAAGTATTGGGATAAAAGAAGGCGAAATTTAATAATGGAGCTATATATATATATATATATATACAGAGTTGCCAACATTTTTATTCATTCCGTAGCATTTTCAGCACCGCCTTTATTCTATACCACTAATTTTTTAAGATTTTTTTCCCCTTCTTATTTCATTGTAGTTATATATTGGAGAAAGTTCATCTAAAAATAATGTGGTGCGGAATAAAGGCGTAGCTAAAATTGCTCCGAAATAAATGAAAATATTGGCAACCGTACGTCTCTAATTACATCAAGAGAATTCGTACGAACCTGCCTCCCCCCCCCCCCCCCCCCTGATTGTCACAGTAGTATTCTGAAACATTAGAATTCATACTAAATTTATTGACCTATTTTATACCGAAAATCCGTACACAAAATTACTGGTACAATGCTCAGGAGGGGACAGATAAGGCCCGTACGAACCTTGAAAAGTAATTTAAAACAAACAGCTCTTCTGAAATAGATTTGCGATGCATTATGCGATTTTCAGGGAACAGCCTACTTTTGAAAATGAAGAAATTTTCGATCAACTTTCAGAATTTTTAGAAAAAAAATAAATGTATGTAAAAACTTTTTTTTTTTTTTGTACGTGTGTTAAGTAGTATGGCATTACTCTATTGATTAAAAATATCATTTTAGTTTATTTTAAAATATAAAATTATTTTTATTAGAGATCATTTTTTTTTTTTTTTTAATTCAAAGGTACTTTCTCACTGCGTGCAGGATATCTCAATTACAATTTTCTTTATCCTGAAAATTTTACGTTAAATGAAACAACACATTCAAATTAAGAATCAAAACTGAAAAATTTATTTATTTATTATTATATTATTATTATTATTATTATTATTATTATGGAGTTTAATTAATAATTAAATTTAAAATATTAATTTACCATTAAAACTTTATGTTTCCAGAATTATATATATATATATATATATATATATTTCTATTGAACAGAACTTCTTATTCTTGGTTCATTTTATTCATTATGTAAATGTGTGATTGAGAAATTTTTTTTGATATCTCAAATACTCTACTACTACTACAATAATTCTCTCTCAGTAAAAATAAAACTCTCAAATACTACTACTACAATTTTTTAAAAATAATCTGCAATAAAATAATTTCCTCTTTTAAAGAAAACCAAAATAATATTTTTAATCAATAGAGTAATGTCATACTAGTTAACACACACACACACACACACACACACACAATTGTTTGTAGATGCTTTCATTCTATCCTTTTTTTTTTTTTTTTTTTTTTTTTTTTTGAAAGTTGATCGAAAATTTCTTGATTTTCACATTTTGGACATTTCTTCTTGTTTATTCTTAGTTATATACTGAGAAAAATTACTTAAGAATGTAAGTAAAAGAAAATAAAGGGCGTTACTAAGATTGATTCGGAATAAATTCATAAGTTGAGAAATCTGCATTTTTTTAATGTGTCCTCTTTTTTTCAATTCCGAAACAATAAATTTATTATATAACTTTTATAAAAAATAAAATATTCTTTTAATATTTTGATATAATTTACGTCAAAATTTAAAAATAAATTAGACAATAAGTCATGAACATGTTAAAAGGAAATTTCCTCGAAACTTCTATTGTTTTCATGAACAATTATCAAGCTTTTTGTATACGTCCATCCCTCAAATGAAATGTATTGCGCAGTACAATTATTCGTAAATATATTATACTCATCTAAAATCGTATTTTATTTTGCATTACGTCAGAATGTGTTTTCTTTCGTTTTCCTTTCTGTAAATAAACCTTTTATTTCTCTTTCATATGCTCACACCACCCATTTCGTGTAGCCACACCTTCCAAAGAGTTGCACCTGAGATGAAACCCATACGAACCTTGATAAGTAATTTAAAACAAACAGCTCTTCTGAAATAGATTTGCGATGCATTATGAGATTTTCAGGAAACAGCCTACTTTTGAAAATGAAGAAATTTTCGATCAACTTTCAGAATTTTTAGAAAAAGAATAAATGCATGTAAAAACTTTTTTTTTTTTTTTTTGTATGTGTGTTAACTAGTATGGCATTACTCTATTGATTAAAAATATTATTTTGGTTTATTTTAAAATAGACAATTTTTTTTTTTTTTATTAGAGATCATTTTTTTTCTTTTTTTAATCAAAGGTGCTTTCTCACTGAGTGCAGGATATCTCAATTACAATTTTCTTTATCCTTAAAATTTTACGTTAAATGAAACAACACATTCAAATTAAGAATCAAAGGCGAAAGATTTATTTTATTTTATTTATTTATTTTTTTAATAATATGGAGTTTAATTAATAACTAAATTTAAAATATGAATTTACCATTAAAACTTTTATGTTTCCCGAATTATATATATATATATATATGTATATAATGAACAGAACTTCTTATTCTTAGTTCATTTTATTTATTGTGTCAAAATATATTATTGAGAATTTTTTTTTTTTTTTTTTTTTTTTTTTTTTGATATCTCAAATACTCTTTGAAACATCATGCTCTCAATGAGAAAGCATCCTTGAATTTTTAAAAAATAATCTGTAATAAATAATTTTCTCTTTTTAAAGCCAAAATAATATTTTTAATCAATAGAGTAATGTCATACAACTTAACACACACACACACACACACACAATTGTTTGTACATGCTTTCATTCTTTTTTTTTCTTAATTTTTGAAAGTTGATCGAAAATTTCTTCATTTTGCACATTTTGCACAGAAGCTTCTTTCTTTCAACCATATAAATTTCTCTATTAACACTTAACGGACGGGCCACGTAAATCTACGGCTTCACGTTATGACCGCCTAAGACGGGCAACGTAGATTTACGTTTGCTGTTTTTAAAGGGCGGGGTTATGTGGAAAAGTTATTGAATAGGATATGTCAACTATGCAAGTTCCACTCCGTAAGAATGGATGTTTTATAAAATATCATATTCATAAGGACTATAGTCATGTAAATAAAAACATTATACAATTTTATTCAGAAAATAGTACTTAATCAATAAAATTACAACGACCATACATGTTTATTTAATTCTTTTTAAAAATTTCCGGAAACTGGGACAGACAGAGAAAATACAACCTGTTTGTTAAGTGTTAATTTTAAATTTTTAATCAAAAATAAATGAACGCATATCACAATGTTATGATACAAATAAACATTCAGTTACTATTTATTTAATAAATAAGATATAAATGTATGCGTATAAATATGGTCTGCAATGGGCGGAGCTTCTGTTTCGAAGAGCATAAAATTCAATGATCTATTGTAAACAATATATATTTAAATTTCTTTTGAAATTGAAACCTATATATTTCATTGTAAACTTCTTCAGAAACTGCTAGTAATGGCAAGTTTTTGGGAAAAGAATCCGTTGTAGTTAAGACGGTGATGTTCATTTCAGATTTTGGCAAGAATTTGATTTTGCATTTTTCACATGTTTCAGCGCTTGCGCACAGCAATAAATCTAAATATTCTTTTTAGAGTGATGTCATCGTATAGAGTTTTTTTTTTTCTTTTTTTTTTTTTTTTTTTCTTTCTTTCTTTCTTTTTTTGCAGCGTTTTCAGTTACTTCAGAAATTGGGTATTTTTCACATTTGGCTATTTTTCTTTCCATCCGCAGTAACTTATGAACGATCAAAAATCGAACAATCTTTCTATTTTGATCTGCGTTGTACAAAAGAGGTTTTCTATTACCTCCTGTCCTGATATACATTATATTACTAAATTTCTTAAACTCTTTGTACATTGACATCCTAAAATGAAATTTTCAACTTTTTCCAGTAATTGTTTCATGTTATAAATTAAATTTTCATTTCCAATTATAAATTAAAATTCATAACATAAAATTAACGTCATTTAAACAGAACGTTACATACTTTATTTTACAGAGCTGCCAACCAAATCCGGCAAATCGTTAGTACCGCCCCTTTTCCTACGCCACTAAATTTTTAGAGTAATTCTCTTCAAATATATTTTCGTTGAATGAAGAAAACAAATACTCTAAAAATTAAGTGGTGTAGAAAAAGGGGCGGTACTAACAATTTGCCGGATTAGGTTGGCAGCACTGGTTTTATTATTTTGTATTTATTTTAATGTTTAAATGAAATTTATAGAGAGAGCCTTTATATATTTCTTTTAAGAATTTCTTATTTACTATCAATTATTAGAGTGAAAATGCAAAATCGCTAAAAGCATTGGAACAATTTTATTTAAAGAAAATCATGGGAGAATTTTTATGTCTTATGTATATAACGAGGACGAATTTCAGCTGTAATTTTGTAATCTTTGAATAATTATTTTATTCATACCACTATTTATTCATGGTATATATTTTTTATATATTTATATAATAATTATATGTACACCGGATCAAGTGGCTGTGATTCGATCTCTCTAATCGTGGTAACGGATGGTTTCCATCCGGCAAAAGCAGATGCTCAGGGTCGCACACTAGTACTAGTGGTCTGCACGGGCTAGACTTACGGCCCGAGCCCAGCCCTGTAATTTTCAGCCTGGGTTTAAAATTTTTTGTTAACTCGAGCTGGACCTGAATGAAATTTTTTACGGGCCAAATGTTTTTCTGGTTTCATCGTTAATCAAGGAAAATGATAAAATCTTTCTTCAGTCATTTATTTCACATAATTTTACATTTTGGTATATCACATAAAATTTTATTTTGTTAAAAAATGTCTGAACTTCAATTTAATTGCTTATCAGTTTTTTCGCGATCTGATTTTCCGCAAATATTTTTAGCATGTCTCGAAATAAATATATTTTATTTCAAGTAATATTAAATGGCTTCCTATTCAAAATAGTATGCATAGCACTACTAGTTTGCGCACATGTTCAAACAAAAGAAATTAGATACGTTACTGTGAAAAAAGCTTTGTGCCCTATGGTCTGTAGAGTTTAGGTGGTATGAAGGTTATAAAAATCCTGCCGCTGTAACTTTTTTTCTAAACTCCTTTTTATTTTCTCCAGTGCACTGAATGAAAGTACTAGTATCATTTTTTGCATGCACAAAGACCTCTTTTCTATAGAATATGGTTAGATTACCATACATTTTATTTACCGGATCGCATGAAAGATTCGTATGCATCATTACGGTACATAAGAGGAAATGGTTGAACGTGCATTTTGGTAGTAATAACCATTTTAAATACCGTCCTATATTCTTTGATGAGTGCTAATATTATCGACTTAACTTTCTGTCTGTTTTTGTGCCTCCTGTACGTCTGTAATAATGAACTTTTGTTTATATATAATCATCTTGTAAAAGTTTAGTAGTTTTGTTAAAGAAGATTCTATTATAAAACCTCTGCAAAACGTATACTAAAAATCTTTTTCATAGAAAGGCATGCAATTAAAATATATATATATATATTTTTTTTAATCGGGCCTGATTTTATCGTTTTTTGGGCCGTACACTGGCAACTAGAAGAGCTTCAGCCACATGTCTTTTTGCAACAAGATGGTGCACCACCTCATTGGGGTACCATCGTCCGTTGTTCTTTGAATGACCATTTTCCAGGAAGATGGATTGGGCGAGGAGGTCCATTTCTTTGGCCACCCAGATCACCTGATATAACGCCGTTGGACTTTTTCCTTTGGGGATTTGTAAAGGACAATGTTTACAGGAGGAGAGTGTCGAACATTGATGACCTAAAAGTCAGAATTACAACCGCAATAGCCTCTGTAGATGCCGACATGCTTGCCGCTACTTGGCGTGAAATTGACTATCGACTTGATATTTTCCGTGCGACGAAGGGGGCACACGTGGAAGTTCATTGACAGTGGTCATGAAACTTTTTGAGTTTATCTAACCATTTATATTATTAATTTTAATCTATCTTTATTATTTTATGAGTTATTAAACATCAAAATGGGTCCGGGACTTTATAAACACCCTGTATATTATTACTATTATCATTATTCAAAATCCTGGTTAGTTAAATTTTATTTTACGGCACGATCATATTCTATAAAAAATATTATTTTGTATAGATGAATATTAATTTCGTTATGCTGTGTACAGCTTAAACCAGAGTCCGCACAGTTTAAATTTGTAAATTATTTGCATGTAAATGACTTTTACGTTTAATTCAGTTTATTTCAATTGTAATTTTGCTTCAGAGACGGTTTTAGTTATGTGTTTTATGTGTGATTGGCTGGCTTTATTAAAAGTTATTATGCATGAAAAAAAAATGTAGAAATTGTAGAAGAAAAATGTCTATATTAATTATCTTAAAAAATTATAAATGAAAGGGTCTAAGGCTAAATGCAGTAAAGTGAAGTAAAATAAATAATAATGGAAATCACATTTATTTTGCACAAGATATAAAGTGGAAATTGTAAAATTAACACTTTCACGACCGCATGTTTTTCTCTTTTTCACAGTAAGCTCCGCCTACAGGCGTTATTCTCCCCAGTTACAATATTTCAAAATAAAATTTTTCGTATTTACATCCATAGTATACTGATAGAACAGATGTGAATATTGGGTATATTTCAGGGTTGCCAGTTCATATTTTTCAAACGAGGCCAAACTTTCTCTAAAATAGAGCCAAATGGGGCCAAATACTAACAAAATAAAGCCAAAAAAGAGCCAACATCAGTGTTGCCAGCTATAGGGATTTGTCCCTACGCATAAGGAATTTTAACCGTTTTCTTCAACATGTAGGGGCACAATAGGGACTTTTTGGAGGTAACCTTTTCCTGAGGACATCCTCAGGATATCCTGAGAATGAAAGTTCTTAATACGGACATCTTAAGCACTAAAGTAGGGACTTTTATCATCAATGTAGGGATATTTTATGCTGTCCCTAGGGACATGGCAAAATTTAAGTTGGCAACATCGGCCTACATTTGAAGATTCAAAGTACAGTAGGAAGAAATTGTGTTCTTGGTTTATGAAGTTTAATTGTTCTTGTAATGCACCATTTAAAAGAAGAAAAAAAAAAAAAAATGAAACTTCAGTTTACTAATTTTAATAAAATTTCTTTAATGTTACGTATTTTGAAGCCTTCAAAATCACATTTCGTTTTTAGTTCAAATTGGAGCAGAGACTTGTTATGCTGAGCTTGACATTTGAAAATTCGAAATGAAAAACAAATCAAGAAATAAGCGGCGTTGCATGTATTAAATTAGTTTAAATGTCCAAAGTAAAGTGTATACAATCAACCGATAAATAGTAAAAAATAATTTAAAGTGTAATATATATTATTTAATGTAGTTTCACTGTTTCACTTATCATATAATGTCGTCTTTCAACTAAACATGCAAACACACATGAAAACTTTTTTAAAAAATATTTCTTATTTTCACGAAAAATATTATCTCCTTATATTATTAAAATCTGTACGCGTCTGTCTTTCTGTCTGTCTGTCTTTCTGTCTGTCTGTCTGTCTGTCTGTCTGTGAGAAATGCCTTGTGACCGCTAAAGCTCCGGCGCTAATGGTCGCATCGCCTCGAAACCGGTGTTGACAGACGCAGAATTTCTTCATCTCGACATCGCGATAATTCGCTAAGCGATGCGACACTAATTAGCGGAGATATTAATTAAAATGTCCACCCATGTCTACCGAAAAATGACCCAGACTTCATGATTAAATGCTTAAAAAGCGACATTTTTACGTAAAAAGTGGAAAATAAATTAGAAATATCAGTCGTATTGTTACAAACAAGATACCATTGGAAAGGGCTTTTTTTTCTCAATCCGATGGTTTAAACGGCTTATCGATCGGACAATTAGATATTTTTAAATTAACTAAACTAAAAAAAAATGGTGGCAACAAATCACAAGCATTTTAACTTGGCAGACGATCTTGAACGGAAAGAAAAAACATCTGCTATTTAATGAGGTCACGTGTTTTTGTACTGCGATTAAAAATTGCAATATTCTATTTTCTTCAATTTTTAAAAATTCGCACATTTCAATTAGTATACAATCTTAACACCACAAAACAAACTTGCAGTTCAAATTGCATCCATTTTGGTCAATAAACAAAAGATTTACATTTTAATTGCAAATTAAATTTTATCTTTACACGCCTGACATTTTATCTGTCGAAAGAGGATGAAAGTTTCAAAACGACACAAATACACTCAAGGTAAAAATATTTCTTTTTCTATTTACTTCCATTAACCGACTACCGTAGATAATGGAATTCGAAATTTCACCTGACTTACACGTTTTGAGGTGTCCTCAATGGGTTTTCTTTCGTATCTCAGCTGCTAATTAAAATAATTTCATAAGTAATACATCATTTGAAAGCTTTGTTAATTTGGAATTGAATAGTAGATTACAGAAATTCGATACTTCAACATTTCTCCTGATTTAAACGTTTTGAGGTGTCCTGAATGGGTTTCTCTTTTGTCTCAGTTACTAATTAAAAAAATTTCATAAGTAATACATCATTTGAAAGCTTTGTTGAGTTGGAATCGAACAGTAGATTACAGAAATTTCTACCGCCAGATGGCGCTGTAATATTTTTAAATTACAATATTTCTATTTCTAATCATGATTCAATTTTTTTTTAATGCGTCATTCCATACACATTTTAAAGTACGTTTACATTATCGAAAATGGAATTCAAGATTTCACCAGATTTACACGTTTTGAGGTCTCCTAAATCAGTTTTCTTTTGTATCTCAACTACTAATTAAAATAATTTCATAAGTAATATATCATTAGAAAGCTTTGTTGATTTGGGATCGAACAGTAGAATGCAGAAATTTCTACCGCCAGATGGCACTGTAATATTTTCAATATTTCAATTTCTAATCATGATTAAATTATTTTTAATACATCATTAGAAAGTTATTTTAAAGTTCTTTTATATTATCGAAAGTTTTCAGCAGATTTACACGTTTTGAGGCGTCCTGATTAGGTGTTCTTTTGCATCTCAGCTAATTGAGTAAGACCGTTCAAAATGGGTATACGTAGGTTAATTACAAGGGGCTGAAAGGGTGGGGAAGAAATATAAGTACACCGCGTGCGTACCCCCTAACTTGTGCGCGCGCAGCGCGCACGGGACTGCGCTGCCGAAGGCAGTGGGGACCCGGTCCGACTTTTTAACCGATGAGAAATAATTTTTTTAATTTTCTTTTCTTAAGAATAAAAATTTGATTTGAGAAGGAATACGTGCGCGCAGCGTGCGTATACCTTCACACGTGCGCGCGCAGCGCGCATGGGTCTGCGCTGCCGAAGGCAATGGGGACCCGGTGTGATTTTTTACCCGATCAGAAATGATTTTTTTTAGGGGGCACGAAGTGTCAGGGAAGGAATGCGGGCGTGCAGCGCGTGTATTCTTTAACTTGTGCGCTCGCAGCGCGCACGGGACTGCGCTGCCGAAGGCAGTGGGGACCCGGGACGACATTTTACCCGATCAGAAATGATTTTTTTTTTTTTTTTCTTTTCTTAGGACTAAAAGTTACTGTTAGTGATTCATTTGAAAATACTGACCCGCTAGCGGGCGAAGCTCGCTAGTCTCCTTATATTATTAAAATCTGTGCGCATCTGTCTTTCTGTCTGTCTGTCTGTCTGTCTGTCTGTCTGTCTTTCTGTCTGTCTGTCTGTCTGTCTGTCTGTCTGTGAGAAATGCCTTGTGACCGCTAAAGCTCCGGCGCTAATGGTCGCATCGCTTCGAAACTGGTGTCAACAGACGCAGAATTTCTTCATCTCGACATCGCGATAATTCGCTAAGCGATGCGACCCTAATTAGCGGAGATATTAATTAAAACGTCCACCCTTGTCTACCGAAAAATGACCCAGAATTCATGATTAAATGCTTAAAAAGCGACATTTTTACGGAAAAAGTGGAAAATAAATTAGAAATATCAGTCGTATCGTTACAAATAAGGTATCAAATGAAAGATCTGATTTTTCTGAATCCGACGGTTTAAACAGCTTATCGATAGGGCAATTAGATTTTTTAAAATTAACTAAAGTATGAAAAAAAAGGTGGCAACAAATCACAAGAGTTTTATTAATTTCGCAATAGACGTATTTCGGTTACCATGGCGCCGGGCGAAAGAATAAATAGATTTAACTTCCTGCTTTACTGATATTGTACTGGAAATAAAAATTGCAAATTTCAAAATGCTTCAATTTTATTCAAAATTATTTCAAACTTGCTACACACTTTTAACATCACAAGACGAAGTAGCAGTTAAAATTTCACCGGGTTTCCAAAATAAATAAAAAATGTACAATTTAATTGCAAATTAAATTTTATTCTCATACGCGTATTTCAAATTCTAACTATGATTAAATTATTTTTAATACATCTTTCGAAAGATATTTTAAAGTACTTTTATATTATCGAAAGTGGGATTCAAGATTTCGCTTCATTTACACGTTTTGAGGTCTCCTGAATCGGTTTTCTTTTGTATCTCAGCTACTAATTAAAATAATTTCATAAGTAATACATCATTTGATAGCTTTGTTGATTTGGAATCGAACAGTAGATTACAGAAATTTCTACCGCTAGATGGCGCTGTAATATTTTCAAATTTCAACAGTTCAATTTCTAATTATGATTAAATTATTTTTAATACATCATTCGAAAGATATTTTAAAGTTTTTTTATATTATCGAAAGTTTTCACCATATTTACACGTTTTGAGGTGACCTGATTAGGTTTTCTTTTGCATCTCAGCTAATTCAGTTTGACCGTTCAAAATTGATATATGTAGGTTAATTAGGAAGGGCTGAAAGGGTGGGGAAGATATAGGCGTGCACCGCGCTCACGGGACAGCGCTGCCGAAGGCAGTGGGGACCTGTTCCGACCTTTTAACCGATGAGAAATGATTTTTTTTTTCAATTTCTTTTCTTAAGAAAAAAATTTGACTTGAGAAGGAATATGTGCGCGTAGAGCGCGTTTACCTTCACACGTGCGCGCGCAGCGCGCATGGGTCTGCGCTGCCGAAGGCAGTGGGGACACGGTGTGAGTTTTTACACGATCAGAAATGATTTTTTTAGTGGGCACGAAGGGTCAGGGAAGGAATACGCGCGCGCAGTGCGTGTATTCCTTAACTTAAACGCGCGCAGCGCGCACGGGACTGCGCTGCCGTAGACAGTGAGGACCCAGTCCGACTTTGTACCTGATGAGAAATGATTTTTTAAATTTTCTTTTCTTAAGAATAAAAATTTGATTTGAGAAATCAAATTTTATTTGGACCCGGACCGACTTTTACCCAATCAGAAATGATTTTTTTTTTTTTTTTTTTTTTTTTTTTTAATTTCTTTTCTTAACACTAAAAGTTACTGTTAGTGATTCATTAATTTTAGTGATTCATTTGAAAATACTGACCCGCTAGCGGGCGAAGCTCGCTAGTACTTTTTAAATGCTGAATTAATTACTGTTAATTTTAAGATTTGAATTCATCTCATTTATTCAGGTAAATGCTTTTTACTATATTGTATATTTTAATCGCGTTGTAAATTTGATATATTCTTTTAATTAATTAGTAGGTTATGAGATTCTTACCATGCGCTTCCATAAAATATTGTAATTTATATACCATCTATATACATTACTAGCAGGCTACGCCCGCTTCGCTGGTCACTGTATTTAAATGAAATTTCAAAAGTACTGAATCACTATATATTTTTTTTTATATCACATTACTATAAAAAAAAATAAAAAAAAAAATCAATAAAATCGTTCTCAGTGGCGTATGCAAGGGGGGGGGGGTTGGGGGTTTAAACCCCCCCCCTTCACAAAATGTATGATAAGAAAAATTAGGCTGTTCCTTACATTTTTTTTCACATTTCAGGCGGAAAAAATGTATGGCAAGCGTAGAATATTTTTTTCTACGAAGTGGTTTAAAATTATGACTAACTTTTTTTTCATTTACTCTGCGATAAACACTCCTGAAAATAACTGAACCACTTCATTTGCGTGGCGCGAAACATGGTTCCCCTGAAAACAATTCTCTGAAAGGATTTCACTTTTACGAGTTCATACTCAAAGGCAAGAGGGGTCGACCATATGGAGAAGGGGTGACCATTGAAGTAGTGACCTTGAAGGAGTGACCCAAACAATACCCCAACAGTAGAAGACATTTTAAATGAACTAGCGAAAACTTCTCGTCGATTAGACTTCGCTCTGTAAATAAGAAAATTCAATGAAATATTTTGCGTAACTATGTATTGAATTTTATGTTTTGTGTAGCAGTTTGTACAGGCTCTACGTTATTCGTCGCTAATTAAAGATTTTTTAGTTTGATCTTCTAATTGGTGAGTTTGTTTTACTATTTTTCATTTTCTTACTCTTATTTTCGGCAAGTAATTATGATATTTTAAAAGATTGTTAAACTTAATTAAAAATAAACTTAATTAAACTTAAATAAACTTAATTAAACCTAATTAAACTTATATAAACTTAATTAAAAATTCGGAAGGACGAACCCCCCCCCCCTTGGAAAAATCCTGGATACGCCACTGATCGTTCTAAACCTCGCATCGGGTACCAGCTGTCTAAGGCAACGCTTTTCTCGCCTGCGCTAAAATCGGTCCAGGTTCCCATTGCCTGCAGAAAGGTCTTTCTTGGGCACTTCAATTTGGGTATTTACCGACGACACGTGGATCTGCTAGTCTCCTTATATTATTAAAATCTGTGCGCACCTGTCTTTCTGTCTGTCTGTCTGTGAGAAATGCCTTGTGACCGCTAAAGCTCCGGCGCTAATGGTCGCATCGCTTCGAAACCGGTGTCAACAGACGCAGAATTTCTTCATCTCGACATCGCGATAATTCACTAAGCGATGCGACCCTAATTAGCGGAGATATCAATTAAAACGTCCACCCTTGTCTACCGAAAAATGACCCAGAATTCATGATTAAATGCTTAAAAAGCGACATTTTTACGGAAAAAGTGGAAAATAAATTAGAAATATCAGTCGTATCGTTACAAATAAGGTATCAAATGAAAGATCCGATTTTTCTGAATCCGACGGTTTAAACAGCTTATCGATAGGGCAATTAGATTTTTTAAAATTAACTAAAGTATGAAAAAAAGGTGGCAACAAATCACAAGAGTTTTATTAATTTCGCAATAGACGTATTTCGGTTACCATGGCGCCGGGCGAAAGAATAAATAGATTTTACTTCCTGCTTTACTGATTTTATACTGGAAATAAAAATTGCAAATTTCAAAATGCTTCAATTTTATTCAAAATTATTTCAAACTTGCTACACACTTTTAACATCACAAGACGAAGTAGCAGTTAAAATTTCACCGGGTTTCCAAAATAAATAAAAAATGTACAATTTAATTGCAAATTAAATTTTATTCTCATACGCGTATTTCAAATTCTAACTATGATTAAATTATTTTTAATACATCTTTCGAAAGATATTTTAAAGTACTTTTATATTATCGAAAATGGGATTCAAGATTTCGCTTCATTTACACGTTTTGAGGTCTCCTGAATCGGTTTTCTTTTGTATCTCAGCTACTAATTAAAATAATTTCATAAGTAATACATCATTTGATAGCTTTGTTGATTTGGAATCGAACAGTAGATTACAGAAATTTCTTCCGCCAGATGGCGCTGTAATATTTTCAAATTAAAATAGTTCAATTTCTAATTATGATTAAATTATTTTTAATACATCATTCAAAAGATATTTTAAAGTTTTTTTATATTTTTGAAAGTTTTCACCAGATTTACACGTTTTGAGGTAACCTGATTAGGTTTTCTTTTGCATCTCAGCTAATTCAGTTTGACCGTTCAAAATTGATATATGTAGGTTAATTAGGAAGGGCTGAAAGGGTGGGGAAGATATAGGCGTGCACCGCGCTCACGGGACAGCGCTGCCGAAGGCAGTGGGGACCTGTTCCGACTTTTTAACCGATGAGAAATGATTTTTTTTTTCAATTTCTTTTCTTAAGAAAAAAATTTGACTTGAGAAGGAATGTGTGCGCGTAGCGCGCGTATACCTTCACACGTGCGCGCGCAGCGCGCATGGGTCTGCGCTGCCGAAGGCAGTGGGGACACGGTGTGAGTTTTTACACGATCAGAAATGATTTTTTTAGGGGGCACGAAGGGTCAGGGAAGGAATACGCGCGCGCAGTGCGTGTATTCCTTAACTTACACGCGCGCAGCGCGCACGGGACTGCGCTGCCGTAGACAGTGAGGACCCAGTCCGACTTTGTACCTGATGAGAAATGATTTTTTAAATTTTCTTTTCTTAAGAATAAAAATTTGATTTGAGAAATCAAATTTTATTTGGACCCGGACCGACTTTTTACCCAATCAGAAATGATTTTTTTTTTTTTTTAATTTCTTTTCTTAACACTAAAAGTTACTGTTAGTGATTCATTAATTTTAGTGATTCATTTGAAAATACTGACCCGCTAGCGGGCGAAGCTCGCTAGCTTTCTTACTAAATTCTGATAAAAAATAAAAAAATAAAAAATCTAATAGCTACTGCCCGACTGCTGAATATATATGCTCAATGAGATTATGAAAGGCATACGTGGAAGGAAGAATATTATTCGGGAAAGATTGTTTGACTAATTTTGGAGAAAATTATAATATTTGTGCTTGAAAAAAAAAATAAATAAATAAATAAATAAATAAAATAAATAAATAAATAAATAAATAATAATAATAAATAAAATAAAAAATTTCTTAATGTATATGTGTATATTTCATTTCAACATTTTTCTCACTAAAAAGCATTAACATTTTACATATACCGGGTGATCCAAAAGTTAGGACAAACTTTAAAAATGAATAATTCGAAAACGAATCAAGATACAAAGATACGGTTTGCACCAAACGAATGGAAAAGAAGCCGGGTTTTGTGTGGCAAAGAAAAAAAATAGTTCTGTTTGCGACCAACAGATGGCGCTGTCGTATTTCTGATGTAGGATTATGCAAAGCAACAAACGATATAAAAAGGAACAACTACTTTAGGTAATGGTAGTCGAAGCTTATATGCATCGAAATATCGCATGCTCAGTCGCTACTTTAATCACGCATGGCCTCCAAGATCTCCCGATCTGACACCCTGTGACTTTTGGCTGTGGGGATTCTTGGAAGTCAAAAGTGTACCGCGACCAACCAGCATCACTAGCAGCACTGAAAGATGCCATCCGCCAAAATGTGTCTGCCATAGCGCAAGAAATGCTACTAAATGCTGTGAACGATGTGGTGAATCATCTCACAGCTGTACTTCTGAATGATGGACATTGAACAGTTACTGTAGTAGTACTAATTAACTGTAATTAAGCTGACTCGTAAGTTGTCAACATTTTTTTTTCATTTGTAAATCATCTTTTGGTGAAATAAAACACTATAGCGCCATCTGTTGGTCGCCAACAGAACTAATTTTTTTCCTTTGTCACACAAAACCCGGTTTCTTTTTCATCCGTTTGGTGCAAACCGTATCTTTGTATCTTGATTCGTTTTCGAATTATTCATTTTTAAATTTGTCCTGACTTTTGGATCACCCGGTATATATATATATATTTGGATGAAAAAAAAAAAAAAAAGTTTCTACAAGCAAAGTAAAAAAGTAAAAAGTAGTAGAACGGGTAAAACAAGGCAATTTTAACACAGAGCTATGCCAAATTCCAAGATACCTTAAAAGTTTAATTATTTATTCTGTAAAAATTAAAAAGGAAAACATTAAAAGCATGACCACCTAAATATTTCTCTTTTCTTTTTATTTGTTATCATAATTTTTCTCAATTTACTCGAGAAGTGTATCAAAAATGGTAAATATCTTAGAGGAAAAATAATATTTTCCCCAAAATATCACTTACAAGAAATAGGGCCAAATTTGGAGCAAAATGCTTTCCGAGAGCAAATGCAAAATTTCGAAGCCAATCACCTTGATTTGGAGCCAGTTTGGTTCCAAGCAGGCCAAACTGGCAAACCTGGTAACCTGGTATATTTTAAAGAAATTAATAACATACAAATTGCGAAAGAATCGCCCACTGGTGGGGTTAGAAATTTTCAAATAATGCGAATCTTCGTCAACGGTCGTGAAAGTGTTAAAAAAAATTGCTATTGCTCTGATCTTTGTTTTATTCAAAACTGAACAAAGTGGTCTTTAAAATTATGTATATGGTATTTGTTATAATATGATAATTAATAGCAGCCAATTTGCCTATCTATATACTAAATCCAAAAGCAAGCTATACTGATTTTGAATTATCAAATTAAAAAAAAAAAAAAAAAAAAAAAAAAAAAAAAACTGCATTAAGTCCAGGTAGCTAAAAAATATATATAAATAAATAAATAAATTTTGATTTTAAAATTTCACGAAAAATTTTCTCCATTCAAGGACATTTTAAGAATTATTTTATTAAGGTGTAACAGCGCTAAAATTAAGAAAATGACATTAAATATTTTAATAACCAAGTATTGAAAAATGTTGAAATGATTCCAATCAAAAACGATTCTACATCCGATGAAGAGTGTTTTCTTAAAATAGAAAATTTAGTTTCAATGAAAGCTATAAAACAACTTCTAATTTTATTTAAAATATGACATAAATGTAAATTTGGTTCAATATGTAACTTTCAAATGGATTGCAATATTCCATTATATAATCCAAAAGTATAATTTTTTCCTAAATCTCTTCCTATAACCATTTTTCATTGTATTGGAGTTTATTAAATTTTTCCCTAATTCATTAAATTAAGAATTTTATTGTTATTAATTTATCCTTAAATTGTAGAAAAGGCATGTTAGGTTTAATATTCACTATAAAAAATCAAATTTTTGTCAACTCACAGTAATCCAGTTATTACTATTTACATCATTTTAAAGAAAACTCAATACTGTAGTTATGGAATATTTTTAGAAGTTCTGAATACAAAAGATTTTAGCTATAATAAAATTTAATGCACTTTTATATAACAGTTCATTAATTCAAGAATGAGATCGACAAATGGGTAAAAAAATAAAATAAATAAAAAATAAATAAATAAAACTTTATGAAAAAGATAAATATTAAAGCAAAATATAAGAATTTTGTGGCAAAAGCCTGTGTTACAGAAATAAATAATTTGTTTTATTAAAAAAAAAAAATCTGGTGTGAAACAACCACACGACTTCCATTACCCGCTATTACATGTATTATATGCACTTTTGAGAGATAATGTGATCAGAAAACATAAAAGTGACCTAAAGAGAAAATCGTTAGAGCCGTTTTTGAGATACCAACTTTTACAAAAAATCAATTATTGACCGGAAAAAAAAATAATTACATACAAAAGCATATTTAAAAGTGAGTTAAAATGGCGAGTTTGAAAAAAATCCGTACAACCGTTTTTAAAGGAACGCCTTTGCGAGGCCTGAACTTGAGCTATTTATACAGGACGCCTATCAATTTTCCTGAACTAACCAACTATATCATTCGAAAGGACATCTAATAGAGTGTTTATATAGCAAGTTTGTAGAAAATCGTTAGAGCGGTTTTTGAGATACGGACTTACGGTCCCACTTCCGGTTAAACTCAATTATTGACAGGAAAACAATAATTACATACAAAAGCATATTTAAAAGTGAGTTAAAATGGCGAGTTTGAAAAAAAATCTGTACAACCGTTTTTAAAGGATCGCCTTTGCGAAGCCTGAAATTGAGCTATTTATACAGGCCGCCTATCAATTTTCCTGAACTAACCAACTATATCATTCGAAAGGACATCTAATAGAGTGTTTATATAGCACGTTTGAAGAAAATCGTTAGAGCCGTTTTTGAGATACGGACTTACGGTCCCACTTCCGGTTTCCGATGTTCCACTTCCGGTTTTTCAATTCTCACCAAAATTTGGAAATTTCATCTGTACACCAGACGTATTTCAATTCTAAAGTTTCGTAGATCTATGTTTATTAGTTTCTGAGCTATAATAGTCAGAAGATTCTCCACATACATACATACATACATACATAGATACACACACACATACATACACACTGACCAATTGCCAAAAAACATTTTTTTTTTGGACTCAGGGGACCTTAAAACGTGTAAATCAGGTGAAAACCCGATATCGAATTTTCAAACCGAATACAATACTTCCATTACCTACGGTAGTAGAGTAATGGAAGTAAAAAAAGTAAATAAATGTTTTATTAACATGGCTATGTAAAAACTTTTTTAATTACAGATATATAAGAGAATTTCATATCTGAAAACACAAACTTTGTTTCTTGTACACATTGTTACAGAAAGAAAATCACAAAACTAGAAAACTATTAAAAATTATAAATAATTCTCTTTCTTACACAAAGAAAAGTGAATATTTATTTAACACAGTGGCCATCGTACACACAGTACGATTCAAAACGTAGCCATAAAAACAGGACAAAAATAGTTGCCAAATTTACAAGTTATTGGTTACAAATAAAATAATACATGGAGAATAGAAATATGCTTAAGTAATATTCTGGATTAGAATAACATGACAAGAAAGAATTTAAATATCAAAGTTAATACTCCCTACAATTCTTACTTGTCGATATAAGATAACAAAAGAATAACAAATTAAGAAAAAATAAATAAATAAATAAAAATTAATTAATTAAATTAAAGGATACTGATTTAACACTTTGCTCGACAGTTTATAAGAGTTCTAAGTTTTTCCTATTTATCTCTAGGTAAAGCCTTTGTAAAAATATCAGCCAACTGTTCGTAATAATTGACGTATTCAATGTTCACAATTCTATCTTGGTATTTCTCTCGGACGAAATTATATTTAATATCAAAGTGTTTGGTGCGTTTATGATACACTGAATTTTTGATCAGTTTAATAGCACTCTTGTTATCAATATGCGCAGTAACATTCTTTGCACAAAATGACATCTCATTTATGTCATTTAGCAGTTGGCGGAGCCATACAACTTCTTTCACAGCAGTAGATGCTGCTATATACTCTGATTCTGTCGTTGATGTTGATACTAGAGATTGCTTACCAGTACACCATGAAATAACACCACCTGATAACATGAAAACATAATCAGTAGTAGATCTTCTGGTATCTAAATCACCAGCAAAGTCTGCATCAGAATAAGCCACAAGGTAAAGATTTTCTGTGTCACACATATACTGAATGCCATAATGTAGAATTCCTTTCAATTACTTTAAGATTCTTTTGATGGCATTCCAATGCACTTGGCTGTAACTGTTTTGAAATCTCCTAACAAGATTTACAGCATATGTTATATCAGAGCGTGTGGTAGCAGAAAAGAATAGTAGTCATCCTACAGCTTCACGGTATGTACACTAGTTTCTTCTAACATAATGTCAGGTTCAGATGACAAAACAACATTGGGATCTGCTGGAACACTAACTGGTTACAATGTTCAAGGTTGAACTGCCATAGAATTTCCTTAATATAAGCTTGTGAATGGATAAAAATTGAATCATCTTTGTTTTGGTCAATCTCAATTCCAACAAAACAACCTGACTTACAAATAGTAGCTTCAAAATTCTCAGTCATATTTTTCATATCATTCAGAGTCCCTTTATCTTCACATATTAAGAGAACATCATCAACATACAAGATGAGAAGAACTTTCTTATCTTGGAAGTCACCATGGAATAAACAGGGATCAGCCAGGCTCTGTCTGAATCCGAAATTTTGCAAAAAATCTGAAAATGTCTGGTTCCAACACCTTGATAACTGTTTTAAGCCATATAAGGACTTTTTCAACTTGCATACGAAATTTGTATCAATAGGTAGACCAAGGGGAGGTTGCATGTATATTTCTTCATCAATGTCGCCATGCAGAAATGCAGTTTTGATATCACACTGTAACATATTTTATCTTAAGAGATTTAAGTATTCTCAAACAGGGCCAGAAAAATTAACAAAAAGGATTTCGTATCCCGAGAGATTGAATCTTAAACCATTTTGGTATATTAAGAGGGATAAACCAGAATGGTATAATTTATATTCAGTTCTAGTCCATTCCGGAAAATCGGCTCAAGAAGGCCACTATTATTCATTTGTAAAGGATATTCACGAAAACTGGTATTATACGAACGATACGAATGTCAAACGCGTTAAAATACACGAGGTCTTAAATAATAATAATGCATACGTACTATTTTATATCAAAAGTAATTACTGTTCATCTTCACAATTTTCACACTTTGAATCACAGGAAAATATGCAGACAAAATTAGAGCAATCGATTAATTCAATAGTACAAATAAATCATATTCAAATAGACATTCCTACCATTCAGGATATTAAAACTGCTCAACACCAGGACAGTAAATGATCAAAAATTATTAAATACATCCAGGAGTCGGGAGAAAAGGACTCGCGATTGTATCCTGCTTATTATTTACAAAATGAAATTCTTATGCATTCTGCCTCTATTCCAAGACTTCGAAAAACAGTTAAAAAAGCGAAAATTGTGATTACAGACAAGTACTAACCTCATATTTTAGCAGCTAACCACATGGGATATTTTGGGAGTCTTAAACTCTATAATGTCATCCGAGAAAAATATTTTTGAGAAAATTTATATTCAGATACTAAACACTTTGTTAAATCCTGTACGCAATGTGTAGCTCATAAGTCACCCAAGGTTACCCCGGATGTTCCAATACAGCGCCATTTTATTCCTTCAAGACCGTTAGACTATCTCTTGTGCGACCATATCCCCTCCCTACAACGGACAAGGAAACTTTAATAGGAAAGATGTGCAGGTCTTCAGATTAATTCATTTAACTATGCACTTCACATGTCGTGAGACAATAAGGTTTAGAAAACTTGACAGAGTAGTCATATGTATCAAAATCGAAATTTTAGACTGTACATTTGTGAATTTTAACATTTAATATACAAATTTCGTTTGTATCTGAAAGTTAAATGTTGTAAGAACTGTTAACATAATTGTGTAAGAACTTGAATTTAGTGATTAAAATAAATCCGATTTAACTGAAAATTGGACTCTAAAAAATTGGCGCATTTTATTACTGGGTTATTGTTATATAATTTTTAAATATTATAATTAATTAATTAATTGATTAAACAACGCAAATGAAGAATTAAAGTTTCATGGCTAGGTGTTTAAAGAAAGATGAAGGAGTAATTAAGTGAAATAATTAATAATTTTAACAAATATTACATTTAAGAGCATCAGCGACCCAGCAGTGAAGAGTGGATCACGGAAGGGAGAGTCAACCGTCGCGGCGGGTCAGGATGTTCCAGGAGCACAAATGAACGCGAGGATCGCGCAATCATAAGAGCGACCACGTTGACAAAACGTATTTTTCTGTAATTACAGAGAATTTCTGGCAGCAAAGTTGCATTTTTTTAACAGTGTGGGAAGGCAACTGACGCCGTGTGGGAATACTGGTGAATTAACTGCCCAGTTGCAAAGATTATGGCACGATCTTCCGCTAGGAGATGTAGGTGACCTAACTGATTCGGTGCCACATCGTGTTTCGGCCTGTATAGCTGCCAAATATGGCTTTACTACTTACTGATTTGCAACATTTTCATGCCATAACTTCTAAATAAAACGATCATTCGTTCTGAATTTTTAATCTTTTGCTTATCTCTTCATATACTACACACATGTTAAGTTCCGTGATTGTTGCTCATTTCCTTCTGGGTGCATATATTTTTTTGCGACAGAATGTATATATTGCCACAAAGTCAGCTTTCTTTACAGCCGCCGTGGCGTAGAGGTATGTCTTTGGACTGTCACCCAGGCGGCCTCGGTTTGATTCCAGCCGGGAGCAAGTAAATTTAAAGACTCTAAAAAAATTGCTTCTAAATTCTTATAATTATCTTTGCATATTTAATTTCTTATTCTAGCAGTTTCTAGAATATTCTAATTTATGTTAATGTTGTATTCTGCAATATTCGAATATTGTATATAAGCGACTTGTTCCTCAGTTTGAGGATATTCTCAGCCGAGTGTAGCTGTGTTACAAGTTTGTTATGCTAATAAACTACGTTTGTTACTTCACTTCGAGTGCTCACTTTGACTCTTCACGACATCTATGTGACATTTTGGTGGAGGCGCCGGGTAAATAAACCTTGCAAACGTGGATAACAGTGACAATCTTCGCAGAAGTCTCCGTTTAAGAGGACAATCTTCCGAGTACGGACTTTATTTTCCAGACAGTAAAAAGAAGAAAACGAAAATGCCAGAAACCAAAGTGCCAGAAGAGACCAAGCCCGTCGTATTGACTCCTACTTACCAGCAACAGAGGAGTCCATCGACCTTCCGAGGAGTGCCTGGAGAAGACCCTCTGAAATGACTTAAAAAATACGACCGAGTGGCTAAATGCAACAAATGGGACGACATGATGTGCTTAGCCAATGTTTATTTCTTCCTTGATGGTACGGCAAAGCAGTGGTACATGAACAATGAAGATACTCTGAATTCCTGGGAGGTGTTCAAGAAGAAATTAAGCGGACTTTTTGGCGACCGACAAAAGTATACCAGGATGGCGGAAGAACATTTGAAGTACAGAGCACCGCGGTCAGGAGAGAGTACACAGTCCTATATACAGAGTGTTTTAGGTCTGTGCCAGGAAATTAATCCTTCAATGTCCGAAGTGGAAAGAGTGTCTCACCTAATGAAAGCCATTACAGAGGACATTTATCAGACCCTGCTGACGAAACAAATCAGCACCACAACTGATTTCATTAAAAGGTGCAACTACATCGAGGACATGAAGCAGAAGAAGGTTGGATGACAAAGATTTGAGAGGCTTCCGAACGTCGTAAAAGTGGCAGCCATGGTGGAGGAACCACATTTGGTATCCCTTGTCCGCCAGATCGTGCAGGAAGAAATCCATCGACTGATCAACCAGACTAAATAACCTTCAGAGCCATGTTCGCAATTCCTAGAAGAAATAATACTGGACGAAGTTCAAAGGGCTCTAGCCCCCGTTTCAGCAACACCAACCAAAACTCCACGACGACCAACATATGCCACTGTAACCAGGGAATCCAGAGTTTCTGTCCAGAGATCACCGACGCAGCCGAGAAAAACTGACTTATGGAAAACAGCTGACAACAGATCAGTCTGCTTCCATTGTGGACGTCCTGGACATGTTGTACGCTATTGCCGAGAGAGAAAGGCTATTTTCGACAGCTATCGACGCCGCCGACAGAACCCAGACGAAATTGACGCAGAAGAAGAACTTCGCCGGCCAAGCTGCACTCGCCGTTCAAATCCTTGTCCAACTAGAGGCCGATCTCTAACACGCCGTTTCAGATCACTGTCGCCATACCGTCGATCCAGTCGATCTCCAAGCCACAATAATGAGGCAAACTAAACGGAGCAACCTTCCAAGGAGGTGAGTCCTCATGTAATCAAAATCCTCCATCGGCCGCATAGATGACTGGTAACCAACTAGACATAATCGTGGATAAATGGCCGGTACGAGCCTTAGTGGATTCTGGAGCCTCATTTTTTGTCGTCTCCGATAAGTATCGTCGATCTCTAAAGAAGGTTCTGTTTTCTGAAGCCAAGAACGTTATGCTCAAAGTCGCCGATGGAAATTTTGTCCGGCCGATGGGAAAATGTGTTTTACGTATTCACATAAATAACAGAGAGCTGCCATTTGAATTCATTGTTTTGCCGCATTGTAGTCATGACATAATCCTTGGATGGGACTTTTTAGAAGCTTCCAAAGCCGTGATAGACTGTGGACAGAGTGAACTATTTTTAGAAGACGTTTACCAAGAGCTCGCAGCGATGGACGCCTGGAAGTTGTACGCCTCAAGAGACTACACTCTCCAGCCCCAATCTTTAACTAAAATAGCAGTTTCAGGATGCCAAGTACGAAGAGACGTAAATGTACTCATAGACGGCAATAAACATCTGCTCTTCGAGAAGAATTTCGATATACCGTCCATGCTATCCTTATGCCATAACGGGCAAAGTGAAATCTGAGTCGCCAACCTCCAGTCCAGGAACCAAGTCATTCCTAAAGGAATGTGTTTAGGTCTAGCCGAACCCCTGAATGAAGGACATTTATGTGCGATTGCCGACACGAAGGATAGCCTGAGACACGTCAAACTCTGTGATGGTCTGCTCTCGAATGATGTCTCCCGAGTTGAGCAACGAACAAAGAGCCAAGCTAGCCGAAGGCTTCGAGAGTTTTCTGGAATTTTCGAGAAGACTGACAAGTCGACAGCCTCACGGACGAATGTGAAACACAGGATTCATACAGGTGATCATCCTCCAATCAGCCAACGAGCCTACCGAGTATCATCGATCGAAAGGTGCGTCATTCGTGAGGAAGTTCAGAATATGCTTGATAAAGGTATCATCCAGCCATCTGAAAGTCCCTGGTCATCACCCGTGGTGCTCGTTAGGAAAAAAGATGGAAGCTGGCGTTTTTGCGTAGATTACCGGAAGCTCAATAAGATCACGAAAAAATATGTCTATCCTCTACCTCGTATCGACGATACGCTAGACTGCTTGAAAGGCGCCAAGTTCTTTTCTTCCATGGACCTCTGCTCTGGATATTGGCAGACAGAAGTAGACGAGGCGGATCGGGAGAAGACGGCATTCATAACTCCCGAAGTCTTATATGAGTTCAAAGTCATGCCGTTTGGACTCTGCAATGCCCCTGCGACCTTCTAAAGAATGATGGACAATTTGCTACGCCATTTAAAATGCACTGTGTGTCTTTGCTATTTAGACGGCATCCTAGTATTTTCAGAAACTTTTGAAGACCATCTCACCCGACTAAGGCTTATTTTGAAATGTCTTCAGGAAGCTGGTCTTGTACTCAACCCAAAGAAGTGTCTATTTGCGGCCAGAGAAGTAAAAATACTGGGTCATCTTGTTTCTAGTAATGGCGTCCGTCCAGATCCCGACAAAGTGAAAGCCGTAAGCAATTTTCCAACTCCGAAAAATGTACATGATATACGAAGCTTTCGTGGACTTTGCTCATACTTCCGAAGATTTATTAAAGGCTTTTGTTATCTCGCAGAACCCTTGCAGTTGCTTCTAAAAGGTGATGCGAAGTTCCATTGGGGTCCTGAAGACGCCGAATCCTTCAAAAGTCTGAAATCAGCCCTCACTTGTGATCCAGTATTAGGAATGTACGACGAAAGCGCCCCTACAGAAATTCATATAGATGCCAGTGGGTATGGTATTGGGGCAGTCCTCGTTCAAATTCAGAACAATACCGAAAAAGTTATAGCTTACGCCTCAAGAACCTTGACAAAAGCCGAAAAGAATTATTCCACCACAGAACGGGAATGTCTTGCCATCGTATGGGCCATTAAAAAATTCCGGCTGTATTTATTCGGAAAACATTTTACTGTTGTAACAGATCATCATTCACTATGCTGGCTTATGAGTCTAAAGGATCCTTCAGGAAGACTAGCAAGATGGGCCCTTCGACTTCAAAAACATGATTTCTCAGTGATATATAAAACCGGTAAGAAACACAGGGACGCTGACGCACTCTCGAGAAATCCAGTGGACGAAGAGAGTGAGACGCCAGACAAATTTCTAGCTGTGACTACGAGTATAAACCTTGCGATTGAACAGAAGAAAGACCCAGATCTTGCAAAGATTATTTTTTCGAATAACCGCTCCAACGCGGATAAAAGGAATTTTGAATTAATTGACGGAGTACTATGCAGAAAGAATTTTGACCCTCATGAAAAAACGTGGTTGCCAGTCATTCCCAAACATCTACAAGTGGACATACTGCGACATTTCCACGACGCTCCCACCGCAGGACATCTTGGTTTTGCGAAAACTTATGACAGAATCCGCAAAAAGTTTTACTGGCCTGGGATGTACAGAAATGTCGTTCGATATGTTATGCACTGTCGAGAATGCCAGAGGAGAAAATCCGTTCCTCAACGACCTCCTGGACGCTTAGTTTCTATTCCTCCAGCTATAGCACCTTTCCATCGCATTGGGGTCGATCTTCTAGGAAGATTTCCGAAATCTACTCGTGGGAACAAATGGATAATAGTCTGCACGGATTACTTAACGAGATATGCAATAACGAAAGCTTTACCGACCGCTGAAGCGGAAGAAGTAGCGAAGTTCTTGCTCGAAGAAATTCTCCTAAGGCATGGAGCTCCCCGAGTAATTATCACAGATCGTGGAGCTGTCTTCCAATCAAAACTTGTTTCTGCTCTCGTTGAATTGTGTAATATCAATCATCGTATGACGACAGCATATCACCCTCAAACAAATGGACTGACAGAGCGGTTTAATAAAACTTTTGCCGGCATGTTGTCCATGTACGTGGATACAGAACAGAAGAACTGGGACAAATTCTACCATTTGTAACCTTTGCTTACAACACCGCTAAACAGGAGACGACGGGTTTCACGCCTTTTTATTTACTTCATGGACAAGAGGCTGAAACGACGCTGGACACAATGTTACCATTTTGCACTGATGATGTCGACGACGATCACATCGCCAAGATGATTGTCAGAGCTGAAGAATCGAGGCAGCTAGCCCGAGTGCAAACTCTGAAAGCCCAAGATAAAGACCGTCGACGTTACGACCCTAGACACCGAGTGGTTTCTTATGTTCCTGGAGATCTCGTGTGGGTGTATACTCCAGTCCGGAAAGTCGGCCTCTCCGAAAAGCTTTTAAGAAGGTATTTTGGGCCATATCAGGTTTTACGTCGTTTATCAGACGTCACCTATGAGGTGCAAGATTTTGATCCGAAGATTTTGATTCCTCGCGAAGAAGAAAATCAAGAGACGTTCTCCATGTATTACGTATGAAACCCTACCATGATCCAAAAATACAGATTGAGAACGAAGACACACAAAATCAGGATGATATTGTTCCTTCTAAAACGAACGATACTTACAGGGGACCCATGACGCGTTCGAGGACCAGAGCTTTAACCCAGAAGTCCTAAAACAGCGAGACGCTGTTCTTTGAAAGGAGGACAATGCCACAAAGTCAGCTTTCTTTACAGCCGCCGTGGCGTAGATGTATGTCTTTGGACTGCCACCCATACGGCCTCGGTTCGATTCCAGCCGGGAGCAAGTAAATTTAAAGACTCTAAAAAAATTACTTATAAATTCTTATAATTATCTTTGCATATTTAATTTCCTATTCTAGCAGTTTCTAGAATATTTTAATTTATGTTAATGTTGTATTCTGGAATATTCGAATATTGTATATAAGCGACTTGTTCCTCAGTTTGAGGATGTTCTCAACCGAGTGTAGCTGTGTTACAAGTTTGTTATGCTAATAAACTAATAATAAAATTTATGGTTACCCTGCTTTAAGTTAATTCTGGCAACCCCGCAATTTTGATATTTTTAACCTTTGCTTTAGTAGCTCTTTACCCTTGTCTTGTGGTGATCATGTTTCATGTTCCTTTGAGTGTTTTAGCATATTTTTAAAAATGTATATAGTATATTTTTACAATTTGTGTAATCATCTGTTAAATGTTTTGAAGTTGTAATTGTGGTATCATGTACTTAAATTTTCTATGTTTATGTGTTTTTTAACATCATTTTTCCCTGAGGAAGGCTAATGAAGGAATTTAGCCGAAACGTTGGATTTAAAATTTATTAAAGTTTATAAGATTGATATGCTGAAAGTTATTTATTACTTTTTCATAATTATAAAAGCAGCATATATAAAAAAAAAAAAAAAAAAAAAAAAAAGTGGAATAATTATATCTGAACTAATAAACTACGTTTGTTACTTCACTTCGAGTGCTCACTTTGACTCTTCACGACATCTATGTGGCAATATGATTGGATACGTGGAAATTTTTAAACTCCAATTTTCGATGGATTTACATGCTTGGAGATGTCCTGAACACGATATGACTCTTATTAGAAAATGTCTGTCTGTGTGTGTATCACAAATCTCACGAACCGTGAACGAAATTTAACCAAACTTGGTTTTTAATTAGATCCTGACTTAAACTGGTGTTGTTTACATTGGGGAATCAAGGGCTTAACAGGTTGTGCTGTCATCCCATTTTTTTTCTAAGTTTCTAACATGGCAGTATAAGACAAAAATTCGTATAAATGTACATAATCAGAGTTATTTTTAACGTGCGATTGAATTAATATGAATTATTAATAATAGTAGTAGTAAACTAGGAAAAAGTTTGTGCATGTAGGAGCAACACTTCGCCCCTGAGGGGAAGTCCCCGGGGATGTGTGTAAAATTTCAATATTGGTACCTTTCGAAAGAACTCGTCATTACCTTTAAACTGAATAGTTGAACCATACATCTGTGATAATATATATATAAAAAAAATTATGAAATTTTTAATTTTTAACGAGTAAAAAAAAAAAAAATCTCTTTTCTTCTGATGTTGCCACAAAATTGGCTTTCTTTCGACATTTAGTGTTACGCTTCTGTGAGGTAAAAATCATCTGCATTCATCATGGAAAGTAATTTTATTAAATAATCATTTACTAAATGATTTGTACTAGGTAGATTTATAGAAGATTATGTAGTAAAAAGTCTTTTGGTAGCTATAATATACTAGTTCATTCATGTTTTCTGTAACTTGGGAGTGATTCATAATAAATCTATTTCTGTAAATATTTATGAGTTCATTATATTTAATTTTGCGAAAATAATATTTTATCGATGTTTTAGAAATGATTGAGGGAAAGCTTTTGAGCGAGCATGAATAATTAGTAAAATTCTTATTTTAACATTGACATTAAAAAAAAAAAAAGTTAATTGTTAATAATGGGTTAAAAAAAATGTAAGATCAAATTTTTCTGCAGACCATCAACATTTTTCCTTTGCGTAACATAACAGAAAATATATCAATGAATGTCTAAAACGAAAGAAAGAAAGAATGAAAGAAAATAAAATAAAAAATAAACTTCATTTAGTTTTCGCAAAAAAATCTAAATTTCTTTACAAATTCCAGTAAAATATAAGTGTGTTACATTTCATAACTTTGAAATGGGAACCGGAAAAGGAATTTTCTTTAGTGTGACAAATAATTTGGAACTGTAGTTTATGCCCACAATTGATTTTGATGCCGATAGCTAAAATCGATGCTTCAGCAGAGATTATCTCCCTCAACTAAATAAAAATTCTAAAGTTCCACTTTTTTTACAGGGTTAGAAATAAGATTTGCTGTAATTTTGAATAAAATATTATTTAAAATAAAATAGAATTTACCATGGTTGCATCAATATTATTAAATTATATAAAATATGATAGAGAAATAACTTTTTGTAAAACGTTATATTTTTATTTTATGTTGTATATAAACAAACTTACGATGACCTTTTGTGTCTTAGTGTAAATTTGAATCAAAGAATGAATAAAAGCTGTAATTCTTCAGAAACACAAATGAATAGTTATCAGTGATAGCGTTTATCAGCAAGAAAGAAGCAATTTAATTACTGCGAAGGGTTACGTCATTTCCTTCACTAGAACTGTTGTTCCTAAAAAAGTATATTTTCAGGAAAAGAAATTATGAGTGTCTATTGACATTTACGGAGATTATTCAAGGAGGCAAACTTGGCGTTTTGAGAGCGAATTTGGTAATTTGGAGACAAAAAATCTGCAAAAAATGTTACCAAAATTTATGCTAAATATTAATAATGAAGTTTCAGGGCTTTTCTAAAATGATCAACTCATTTCTCACGTACAGACGATGAAGAATCACCCCCAAAAAAACTTCTCCCCCAATTAGTCCAGTTTGAATTCAGACTTTCATGCTGAGCGGTTGTCCTCAAGATACTGTGCGATATGCTGTTGACCATTATTCCTGAACAATGTTAAATTGATTTCTTTAAAAATCGACCTATTGTAATTACATACTTTATCTATACAATATATATATATAATGGAAATTTGTCATCATGATATCATCCGAAGTAATGAACCAAACGAAATTTTGAAAGTGGATTTATCATACAGATATCTTGGGCGAGTTCGTTACCAAGTTTCTCCGTCATTGTGTTTCAAAATGACATCCACTAGAAAATTTCAAATTCATATCGTAAAATATGTACTTAACAACAGATTTGCTTAAAACATGTCCTCACCAAGTTTATAAATGAGCTTGATCAGCCATCTTATTTCAAAATGGCGGAAAACTTAAATTAAGGGGCCTGCTTGAAATCAGCATGCTACATTAAAATTTGTCATCAAGATAGCTTCTGAATACAGAATTAATTTGAACCAAAGTTGGATAGTGCACTTATCAAATATCTTGGATAAGTTCGCTGAGACCTTTGCTCCGTCATTTTGTTTTCAAATGACGGCCACTTGAAATCACGTTGACACTTGAAAATTTGTATTTGCGATAATTTATCAAATACTAAATAAATTCAAAGCGATACTAGACAGTGAACTAACCTATCAAATATCTTGGATGAGTTCGCTAGGCAACTTGAGTGACTGCCACTTGTAAATTTGTCATCACAATAACTTTTGAAATACTGAATTAATTCAAACCAAATTTTGACAATGGACTTATTTCAAAGAAGTCTTAGGTGAGTTCACGGATTAAAAGAGAAGGATGTATTACTAATGTTACGGAAAGGTAGTAATTTTCATCTTACAGATAGAGGGCGACCAAATCTCGAAAATACACCAATCAGCGCGTTTTTACATTTCTGGCTGTTCGTTCGTTGGATGACTGAAGGCGAAAGGGCGGGCTTTCCCTTTCTTCCGATAAGTTTCAAAGATACTACACCAGGCGGCGATCGGATCGTTTTCATCTAGTCGGCTGAATTAATGCGGAATGGGAAGCTTCAGATTTCGCGCTCGCTGGCCTATCTAGTATTTCATCCTTATCTCCTAATCCGTGGGTGAGTTCTGGACAAATTGCTCTGCCATTTTGTTTCAAATTGGCAGACACTTTAAAATCTGAAACTCACGTTATAAAAAATGTATGTAAGACTATATTTGCTTAAATTTCGATGTATGCATAGTGTCTCCACTACGTTGATGATGAACGTAATCTGCTTTTTTTTTTTTTTTTTTTCGAAATTGCGGCCACTTGAAATCCGGCTGCCACTTGAAAATTTACTATACCGATACCTTTTGAAACACTAAATTAAATTTAACCAAGTTGGTAAGGGCATTTATCTTACAAGTATCTTAGATGAGTTTGATAGGCAATTTTCTCTGCCGTTTTGTTTTCTATTGGAGACTATTTAAAAATTTCTAACTCGCATCGTGGAAAATGTATTTAGAACTGAATTTGCCTTTATTTCAATGTATGCATAGCCTATATGAAGTCTCAAAAAAATTAATTAACTTGATATCCCCATTTTGTTTTAGATTGGCAATCACTTGAAATTACGCGGCAGTTGGAAAATTTTTCTTTATGGTAACTTGCGAAATACTGAATTAATTCGTAGCAGTTTGGATAGTAGACTTATGTTGAAAATACATTTGATATGTTCCTTGCCCAAATTGATTCATCATCTTGTTTGAAGGTATTGACCACTTACAAATTCACATAAAAAGATAACTATGCTTTCATTTGATTAAAATTCCGTATGTACATAGCCCATATCAATGACTGCCTCTTTGTAAGAAAAAATAAATTAACCTACTCTTCCAACTTAGCCAGAAAAACTTGCTTTTCTTTTGAAGTGCATGTAAAGTTTTTTACTTGACTTTAATGGTAGGAGGGAGAGTTCTATCAGGTTGTTTCGAGAATATTATAAGATAAAGGACTTCGTCGACTAGAACTTTTCTGCCTATTTATGATCCACTTTTTACAAGCAAGAAAATCGATGTTTTCACAACAATATAAAAAGTGTTTGATTTTTGAAAATTTTTTATTTTCTCATTTTAACCAAATTCACTTGATTTTCGAATTTTTGGAATTTTTACTAAATAAATAAATAAATAAATAAATAAATAAATAACACTCTTTGGATGTTGTACTGTGTATGTATTTTATAAATTTTAAGAGAAGTAGATTATATATTATACTCTTTTATAACTAGAACAGTACAGTAATTTGAATTATAGTACTCTATTATAACTAGAGTACTATAACTCAAAAAGTAATTAATATGATTCCATGACATTTTACTTTTATTAAAATGTTGGCAAGGTTTAACTAAAGCCTCAAATCCAGGATACGACTTAAATGCTCTACCTTCTTTGCCTGTTTCCCGCGGTATGATATCCCCTCTACAGAGGATAAAAATTGTAATGGCATGTTTCTGGACCACTCCTGGAATGTGAATCTCAGACCATCCTCAATCGCCCACAGCGTAGCTATATACGACGTTAAACCCTCTCATCTAAACTCAACTCAACCTCATAGATTATCATACAGATAGGACAGTGAAGTGAAAACGCGAAGCAGAAAGGTATTTCCACCAGTGTCAACAGAGGGAAACTACATGTGTTATGTCTACATGAATAGCATTTTTGATCGAAAATTGTTTTTCTATTTCGCGAGCAGTTAGTACCAGGTTAGTATGTGAAGTTTTCTTTTTCTCCACTTTCTACTACTTTTAAATTCACAAAATCATAATCAAAACATTCACAGCAATTTTTCTAACAAATGAAATTAATTTTTATAAAGTTTCAAAATATATTTTGCGAAACACATTCATATTCAAGTACAACTTAAATTAACGAACTCTAATTCTCAAGCAGCAGAATGAAATCTTAAATATTTAATATTGCTTGGTTTAAATAATATAAAATGCTTTAAAATGAAAAAAAATAGTCTTGGTTTACGTATATTTTCGAAATTTATTTGCTTGATAATTAGTACTTGCTTCTTAAAATAAATTGCTTTTGACAATTATGTTTGCAAACAATAACAGAGTTTACAAACGAAAACATCAATACAAGGGTTTGTTGGTTGGTTATTGGGTATAACGTCGCACTTGTTCTGAACTATGAACATAGATACAAAAAAAAAAAAAAAAAAAAAAAAAGATGAGCCACTGCGTAAGCTGGAGAGCTCTAGAAACTTACAGCCGTTGCCAACAGGGTCACTGCATTCCAATTTTAGTTACCATTGAATACACGGGAGTGTCTTATCCATATAATAATCTGTGCTCAACCCTCAGTATGATGCCATCTACTTAAAATTTCTTTCTAATATTCCTTTGCTTTTGCTCGTTGTTTAGTGTGGCACTTTTCTATTCTTTTTAAATTAATGCTGCGGAGATTTTAGTATTTGATGCCAAAACATGTGTTACATTTTCACGATAACTATGATTCCCATATTTTAAACTGACCAAAGACCAACGTATTACATTGATGTTGACAAATGCACGTAAAATTCGTTGCGGTTGCAAAGTCGCCCATGTTCTATAAGAATAATATCTAAGGGGATTATTAAAATTAACGAACCATCCTCTCCATGGAGAATCAAAATAGTGACGTCATGTTTTCGACCACCCCTACATAGAGCATCTTAAATAAAATACATAGGCCGGCGCATCGCCGCCATTTTTTTGCATCAGAAGAGGACAGCATTCCCGCTTGGCGTCTTTATCACTTAATCTTGATCTGAAACTACTATTGGTCAACAAAAGGAATAAGCAACAGTAATATTCCTGACAACGCATTTTTTTCACATTACGTTATCAGTATATCCTGTGGATGTATTATGAATAAGATGCGTTATTAGGGCTGCTTCTGTTTCGTAGACAAAATGTCGCCAAAACTCAAATACACAGTAATAACAGGTCTTATTAAATCGATTTATTAATATTAATATAAATAATATGATTAAAACAACACGTTTTTCTGTATTTTTACATTAACACATGCCAAAAATATATAGAAAAATATAAGTATATATAAGTAATATTGTTTTATTCTTCTTAAATTATCGTATGGAAATCTGAACATTTTATGTTTTTTTCTTGAGTGATTGTAGCAGTTTATCGCTAAACGAACTCCGATATCGTACTTTATTCAGCTAAAACTATGAAATATAATAAAAGGAATAACTCTAAAGTAACACAAGACGATTAAAGTAATGACTGCCGTTTATTTATCAATGAAACGTGCTGGATACATGTGGCAACCCTGAGACAACAAAATGCCTGATGCGCCAGCTCGTATATATATAAGCCTTCCCCCTACAGTCGGCAGCAAAATTATTGAAGCACTAGTAATAATTCCTATTTAAAAGATGTGCACCTAATACTGTTTTGTTAAATAAATATTTTTCGAGTCATGATCTTTGTTTAATGCTGTTTATAAAAAAGTAAATTGATGATAAAAATTAGCGATCAAACTATATATACTACTCCGATTCAAAAAATTAGAATAATGTAAAAAAGAATGAGTTTGATGTTGCTAACGCGTCAATTTGCATACTGCGTCCAGGAAAAAATATATTAAAAGTATCTAATTATCTTCAGAGCATTTATAAATATAACATAAATATTTATTTTTATCTGATATATTAATAATTAACTATTTAAAAAATATTAGAATAATTCAAAGAAATAGAATACCTCGATAGCATGGTTCAAAAAATTAGAATATTCAAATTTTTCTTATAAGTTGAGAGAACGGCTGCGGGATTAACATCTGTGGGACTATAAAATGTGCTCCGTTGAAAATGAAAAGTCGTTTGGCATTTGATTGTAGCGTAGTATTTGCTTAATATGGGACGAAAGAGCGATTTATCTGAGGCTGTGAAATATCGTATTGTGTACTTGCACGAAATAGGAAAAACACAACTTTTTATAGCAAAAGAAGTGAAATGCTCTCAAGCAAGTGTGAGTACGGTTTTGAGAGAATATTCTAATAATAAGTGTTTTCAAAATAAACACTTTAAAAGTGGTCGAAAGCCAGTAACTTCAAGAAGAGATGAAAGGCAATTGAAAAAGATTGTGAAGAAACATCGTTTTCGGAGTGTGAGATATGTGCATAGAAAATGGAAAGAAATGGGTATAAATGTCTCCAAATCTACAACACTACGACGACTTCGCAAATTAGGTTTTAGATCACGTGTGCCTAAGATAAAGCCATTCTTATCATCTAAGCAAAGGGCTGCTAGAGTTAAATGGTGTAAACAAAGGCTATTTTGGGATCACGACGATTGGAAAAAGATACTTTTCAGCGATGAAAGTGTGTTTTGTGTGTCTCACGGAAATCAAGGTATACGTGTCTGGAGACTCAAACATGAAGCTTATAAGAAAGAATGTTTAAAACGTTCGTTTAAATTTGCGACCTCTGTTATGGTATGGGGCTGCATGACTGCTGAAGGCCCAGGCAGGTTGTGTATTGTTTCCACAACAGTCAATTCAGAAGTCTATCAAGAAATTCTTGAACATTTCATGATTCCTTCAGCTGAGGATTTATGTGATGACGATTTGTTGTTTCAGCAAGATTCAGCTTCTCCCCACACTTCCAAATCAACAACTAAATGGCTCAAAGAGAAGGACATACCTGTACTCCCTTGGCCTGCAAACTCACCCGATCTAAATCCTATCGAGAATTTGTGGGGAATTATGAAGAAACGACTTCAAGAAGTTGCGCCTAGAGACAAAAAAGAACTTATTTCTAGTATAAAGAGCATATGGGCGAATTTGGATAAAAAAGATTGTGAACCTTTAGTTAAAAACATGCCAAAACGTTTAAGAGCTGTCATTAAAGCTAAGGGTGATGCAACAAAGTACTGATTAGCAAGTAAAAATACGTAGCGTTTAAATTATGTTCAATATATTTTCATTATTCTAATTTTTTGAACCATGTTAGAAAGTATTCTAATATTTTGAATTTTTTGTTGTTAGCTGATTTAAATATATTTTCTATTTCATTGTAATGTATTTACATTTTTATAATCTGCAAAATATGCAGATTCATATTATAGTACTTTATATTTGATATTGTTGATTATTTATTTGATAAATTCGATTTTCATTTCCCTTGACCATATTTCTTTTCATTATTCTAATTTTTTGAATCTGAGTAGTATATATGAGAAATATGGATGCGTGGCTTCAATAATTTTGCTGCCGACTGCAGACCTGAATCCCAGACTTTCGCCAGTTGCCCACTGCTTAGCTTTAATGCGACGTTGAAAGCACTCAACTTCAATTTCAACCTATATTTCCATCTAGCAGATATACTAGTAGAATAAAGGTTCCCTATACTGGCTATGGAAAAAAATTCCCGGAACATCAGTACGGTTTTTGCGCCTTCTTTTGGCGATAATCACTTTCTTGTCAACTGGTTCTTGGGATTTTGTATATTTTAAATGGTTTGTTCCTCTTACCACTAAAACTCCCAAAGAAAATTCAAACAGAACAGCTTTCAATCAATAACAAGGATAAGATTACTTGTTTTTCATTTCAGCTAGTGTAGGTTGTGGTTTGTGTTTAATCTATCCCCAATCGAAAAATAAAACAGCAATGGAGGGAATTGCTTTGCTGGAAGTGGAATGTCCGTTTGGCGAATGAAATGGTGGAATGGTGGGGATGTGATCTTCGGAAGCGAAAAGGTTACTATTCCTGGGTCTACTCTAATATCTCGTCGATGTATATTTCCGTAGCTATTGGATGGAATCGCTTTACATTTATAAAAGAAATATTTATTATCAGAAAAATTGTAAGTGTTCAATTTTACTGCTTATCGCTAGAAAGGTGGGTCATTCTATGGTTTTCCAATTAGCTTTATTTTTGTCCTAAAATGGTACCAAAATTGGTATGTAAAATGGATATTATGGAACAGTATATTAATTGACGTCCTGGTGTGTAACAGACAAAACAGGATAGTAACGTTATTTATAACGTTATTCTGATGTACTTTCCGTAAAGAACACTGATTTGTTTCGAAATACTAAAAATGGACCACATCGATCTAAAGTAATTCTATTAAATTTAGTTGAACTTTAGTATCTGTAATAATGAGTTACTACGTCTGTGTAAAATAAATAAATAAATAAATAAACATATAAGGATACAAAAAATATTTTTATGATAAAAAGAACATATTAGATTTACCAATGCTTATTTTCATAGAAAATGAAATAGAAACGTTTTTATTCAATTGCATATGTTTTGTTATATTCCATTTACTTTTGATTTTGCTATCTTATACAATAATTATAGAAATAATTATCTTTAATATTTAAAAAATAAAATAAAAATAGTATAAGAAAAGTTTTAGAATTTATTAACAATCTCATTAAAGTAAATTACCGTAAATTATTTATAAATATATATGTTTGAAAGCTTATTTTCATCGAATATTTTTTTTAAACGTTACATATACAGATATTAAAAAATATAAAAAATGTTTAAGAACTCAACACAAACTATTTTTAAGATTACATTTTTATTTCACTTACAATTCTAAAATTTCTTTGATATGTTAAAAGAAAATAATGTATCAAAGCGTTTCCAATTTCAAGCGAAAATGAGTTTCATTTTATGTGGCAAATAATTTGGAACTGCAGTTTCGTTTACAATTGATTCTGACAACGATAATAAAAATCAATAACTTTACTAAAACTCGAGTCTCTCTCGATTAAATAGAAAATTCTAGAACTTTTTATTCTTTAATTTTCGAGAGAAGTTGCGATGCAATTCTCTTTCTTTCTTTTTTTTTTTTTTTTTAAATAAAGATAAGGAATATTTTAAAAAGATACGGTGACATCTAAATATAATAAATTAGACGCATTATAAAAATAATTAATTGAAAAATTTTTTTATTATACTCTTTATCTTTGGTTCTTATTGGCAATTTTAATTTTTGATTTTCGCTCTTTTTTTTTTTTCCTCAATACGATGTTTTTATTTTTTATAGAAGATCAAATGATAAATGCAACATATGCTTTAGAATTTTTATCTGGAAATGTTCAGAAAGAATTGTTCTCTATTAATGAAACATTCTAAATAGTGGGATTTTCGCGAAAAGTCGTGTATATTCGTGTGGTTTTGTGCGACATTTTTTAAAACTTCCTCAGACCAAATGTGAAAAATTTTTTGACTTTTAGTTAATAAATTATATGTTCTGGTTGTCCGAATCAATTATTTTTTGCCACTAGTTTCAAAAAAGATTTTGTTGGCTTGAATTTGCTCTTTTAAATTGATATTTTAGTTTGACATTTATTTTCATTACTATTTTTGTTAATATAACAACTTTTATATTTTTAAAAACTATAAAATTTGTTAATTTAAGTGGTTTTATAAATAAAGAAAATATTATATCTATAAGACTGTAACAAAGTGACATTAATAAAATTATCGATTGACTCTTTTAAGTTTTCTAAACATAAAAATTCTCCTAATATACATATAGACATTGTCTAATTATTTAATGTCCCACTAGTGGCCGACAAGTTCTTCTCTCAAAAGTGATATACGCAAGATGACAGGTTCTAACACAGGTCACGCTCGTCTTCTTCATTATTTGAAGTTTTTTGTGTTTTCGCCAAAAATTGCATGAATATGCGCTAGGATTCCTCAACATGTCTAGGTCCCTAATTTAGAGAATCGGCTTTAAAAACTACACGCTTATAGAGAATTATTAAATATTTACGTGTCAAACAATAATGATAAATATTTTTAATTCTGGAAATTTCTCTAAGATTCATATATTTTCCTTTGATCTTTTGTAAAAACTTTTCTTAGTTTTCCTGGATGAAATAGGAGATTTTTTTTTCTTTTTTTATGGTTACTCTTTTATCGAAAAGTACAGGTTTTGCAAATCAATAAATATTCGCTCCTACATTTTTAGAATGTTTCTTTTATGATTTGAATTATCATCTTTGAACGGATATTTTATTAAAATTATTTATTTATCCCAACCAATTTCTGATTAATATAATAATTGTTAAATTAAATTTGAAATCTCTGAATTTTATTAGTTCAAGTATATATATATATATATATATATATATTTACATAAAGAATAAAGTTGTAGGTAAAAGAAACAATGACAATGAGATGAAAGTTATAATATTCAAGAGTTACTCCACTATAATTTCTAATAAAAATATTCCGAAAACGTCAACTATCGAATGTGATAACATTAAAAACATTTATATCCTTTAGAGAAAGACACATAAATTGAAAAATAAATTTAAAAATTGTTGTTAAAAAAAAAATCTTAACCCTTATCTACGACTGAACTTTAGCACTAAAAAGTTAAAAAACAAGAAAAAAACAAGAAAGAAAGAAAAAAATAAATAAATAAAAAAACGCATAAAATAAAATTTATGGTAGGAATATCAAGGATGCTTATAAGGATCGAATGTAACTATTTCTTTTTAATTTCTCTACATGGAACTAGATGCTTCAGGAACTATTTTTATTCAAGAAAGTGCTTTATAGCGAGTTATCGCTGTTTCTATTTGCCTATTTTCGTGATCTTCTTTTGTGTTGTAATCAATTTATTACTTCAATATATATACATAAATGCATAAATGTTAAAATAATAAATACAGTTTTACCTTTTTTTTTTTTTTTTTTTTACCTTTATGTGCTAATGGTACACTAAAGTACCTGATCACTAAATCCTCATTAATTACCATGATGAGTTGATAAGCATAATTTTTGTTACTTGTGCGATTAAAAGTTACCCTTAAGAAATTAAAAGGATTGTTTAAAATGCAGTTTTTTTTATTTTGTTTTCTTTTGTTTATTTTACAATGTGGTAAACAAATTGTTAAATAGAGGGTTAAACCTAGTAAACTTAGCACTTATACATTTTTACAGGGACACAACGAAAAATTCTTTATCATCACGCATTATTCTTCGACCACATTTCGTGAAACCATGGAAGCATCTACGCAAGTGCTAGCTCAACGAGTCCAATGCTAAAATAGGGGTGACAGTCACCTGACTCAGAGAAAATGAGCAATAACAGAGCGCGGAATTACTGGATGTTTTCCAAATTTTAAACTGTCGGTCACGCTGGCATACCTCCAACATTTTGGATGCTTCCTCACTGCTAGTTTTAGAATATGTGGCCGCACTGTACGTGCTCAAATTCTTTGAAGTACGAAAGCGTCTAAACACCATTTCCGATTGAGCTAAAAATTTATATGAATGTTATAGATTATTGTCCCACGAACTGTATGAATTTTGGTGAATCTAGCACTTAGAGGGTTTTTTTTTTTTTTTTTTTCACAGGGACACAACAAAACATCCTTTGTCATTATGCCCTATGGGCTCAAAATGTTTAAAGTGCGATGGCGTCTAAACACCTCATCCGATTGAGCTGAAAATTTACATACATGTTATAAGGTCACCGTCGCACGAACTGTATGGATTTTGATGAATCTAGCACATATAGATTTTTACAGGGACAGAATAAAGATTTACATTATTATGATCTATGGGCTAAAATTATTTGAAGAGCAATAACGTTAAATAAACAGCATACTATATAAAGAAAAATATTCAAACATCCTATTATAATTTTCTTTTGTTTATTTAACGACTTCTCTTTATTTCATTTATTTATACGATTATTAATTACTTAATGTTCGGTAAGTCGATTGGAGTTGCAGATTTTTTCAATTTGTTGAGGAATTTAGTGAAAAATAAATAATTTTTAATTGTTATTATTTTTTTTCACTAATTTAGACAGTTGATTTCTCCATATATATGAAATGAAAACTACAATTTTCACCCAGATGTAATAGAAAATTTAATGTTCATCATAAAACCATATTGAATTTTAATTCAATGCATACAACATTAGAATAATAACAATAATAATAGTAATAATAATAATAAATTTCACTATTTTAAATTTATCATATTACAATATAATATTTGGTAGTTATTGCGATTGAAATAAAAAAAATAATTTGAAAAAAAAATTCAGTTTAATCAAAATTGTATTAATTAATTCTTAAAAGTTTTGAATTTTCAACGAATAAAGATTTTATTTTATGAGACTAATAACTCAGAAGTGAAATTCCGTTCACAGTTGATCCAGACACTGATAACTAAAATCAATAACTTCATGATTTGCATTCTAAACTAAATGAAAAATTCTTAATTTATTTTTCCACGGGCATTCTAGTAATAAATATCTATAATTATATAAATTTATTGGGAGTTTTTATACCTGAATTTCTATAATAATAGAAAAAAAAAGGCATATTGCACAAAATTTAAATTTCGTTTTTCATTCCTGACTTTTATAAATCATTCTTTATTATTATTATTATTATTATTATTATTATTATTATTTAGCTTTTTTTTTTCATATATCCTTATCTTCTTTCATATAGATAAATTTTATGATATATATATATATATTTACATATACATTATGTGTGTGTATATTATGAATACCTTTTCAGACACTGCATAAAAACAAATGATATCAACTTGGAGAGCATGAACAATTTTAAAAAAGCAGAAAAATTAATGAAAATACTATAAAATGTAGACATACAACTATACAGTACGTTATCAGGGGCTCTGATTGTATGTTGTATGCAAAAGGTGTAAATTCCTATAAAATTACCTAAACATATGTGAAATATTAGCTCAGTTGCAATCTAACAAAATAAAAACTAAAATTCAAAGTAACTCACAAGGCAAATAATATAGCAATAATATGCAAGATGCAAGATGATGGAAAGTCAATGCAAGAAAAAGGGAATTCAAGTAGAAGGAAGTTGGTTTTAAAAACAATAATACAAGCAATTTGTGCATACATCAGCAAGACAAGTCATGTTTTCCATCATCCACTGATTTTTCACCAACTTGCATACTGCATATTATTGCTATATTTATTTGCCTTCTGAGATACTTTGATTTTGATTTTTTATTTTGTTAGATTGTGACTCAACTAATATTTTTGTTATATTTAGCTTTGTTTGCGGAAATGTGCATGATGTATTGTATTGTTGTATGCCTAGATTTTATAGGATTTTCATTAATTTTTATTCCTTTTCAAATTTTTCATGCTCTCCGAGTTGATATCGTTTCTTTTTATGCAATGTCTTGAAAAGTATTCATAATATATTTTAAAACTTAGTTATTACGCTGCTGCTGCGCGAATTTTTAGGCATGTTATATATAATCTATCATTTGCAATAATTTACATGCTTTATTATTTTTTTTATGCCCTTATTTGGCTACTACTTGATTTATTTAATATATATATATACATACATTTACAGGCTTTAAATAATTTTATGAAGCATTGGTAAATTATAAATAATGTGTAGAATAATCTCAAATTACGCATGAAACTTTAAATAAAAACTACTTGACATAGAACCCTGCTCAGCTCCTCATCATACTTATATGTTCTCATAAATTTGAAAAGAATCGGTTCAGCAGAAGTGGATTAAAAATTATTCACAAGATTTGACAATAATCAGGCAAATTTTTGACCAGGGAATCTATATAGATTCTTAAACGTTCTGGCATATTATATTGACATCGATTATAAACTCGTATAGAAAATTTAAGAAGAATTGATTTGGCAACATGGATTAAAAATGAATCATAGGATTTCACACAAGCAGACGGATTTTTAACCCTGGATCTGCCCCTAGAGAGGCAGATCCCTTAAAAATTTTGTTTTTCGTATTTTCAAAGGCGTGTCTTATTTTTTTCTTAAAATCGGCTCTGTGTAAATGGGATAAAAATTGATTGCAAGATTTGACACAGATAGATAGAATAAACAATCAAGTTAAATAAAAGCACGTAAAAAAAAGTTTATTTGGACAACTTCTACCAACCTTTAAATCTTGTTGCATTACTCCAAATCCAACTTTCCATAGAAAAAAGAGATATATATATTGAGATTTTCTTAGTCTAAATAAGGAATCGAATAAAAACAGACTTGTTCAAAAAAAAAAAAAAAAAAAAAAATTAATTATCTGTTATTAAGTATACGTTAATAATTTTATTTTTCGCTATAATTAAGGTATTTCTTTTTTATTCTGTCATTTGAATCGATTATTCCATAAAATGTTTCAAAATGCAAATTTCAGTTTTTCTTTAGCAGGTTTCTCATATGACATTGATAAATTACCTAAAGTTTTCATTTATATATTGAATCATTTTTCATTCAAAATGTCAAAAAAGCAATTCAGAGTTTATGTATTACTCTTAAAAAAAAAAAAAAAAAAAAAAAAAAAAAAAAAAGATGATGAAGGCTTTTATGTTTAGTGTTTTTTTTTTTTTTTTTTTTTTTTTTTTTTTCATTTGAGAAATCCTTAATATTTATTTAAATAATATGTTTATCTCTCGTTTTTAAAATGTAATTTCTTCAAGTTTGTCACAATCAAAGTTTTTATGATTTTTACTTTCTTTTTACTTTTCTCAGAGAATTTTTTTTGGCGACATACATTATTATTAGAATCTACAATCGTAGAAAAAAGCCTTTTTTTTTTTTTTTTTTTTTTTTTTTTTTTTTAATGAAAGAATGTTTTTATTTATCAAATGATATTTTGACATTATATACTTACATCATAAATTAAAAAAATAATTTGATGATAATCCTCACTATAAAAGTTTTTAAAAAGGAAAACTCTTGAAAATTAACAACATAAAGTTTTAAAAGAACAATTTAAAAAAATGTAAAGCAAATACTTTAAATTTATTTCACTCCTTTATTCTAGCTGTTAATAGAATATTAAATTCATCCCAAAAGAAAATTTTAAGAACTAAATCTATTCTCAATTTGAAATCGTTTGTGGTTGACTGTAGCAGCAAGTTTAAATTTGTAAATCATCCAAACAATTTCATGAACATTACGGTACATTTGATGTAACTCAGACAGATTGAGGTAGAAAGATTAACCTGAAACTTTAAAAATAATTTATTTATACTAAAAGTTTTTTTTTTTTTTTTTTTTTTTTTTTTAATATTTATTGCAGTTTTGTGTATTATAACTTTTATTGAAATGAACATTTCTGATCACTTAGAGATAGATTCAGAAAAATTTTCAATGTTAAATGAGATATAACATTATTAAATCTGATAGATAAACATTGAAAAAAAGTTGATTTACTAAGAAAAATAATGAGGAAATATGAACACTTAAATTCATACGATTAAATAATAAAATAAAATGAACCAGATAAAGTTATATGTACACATACACAAGAAAAAAAAAAAAAAAAGAGAAGAAAACAGAGTTTTTATGGAAAAACTTTTTTTGAATTGTTGATTCGTGTTAAAGAAAATATTTTTGAAAAACGGGAAGTTTTTTAATGCATCTTAATCTTATATCATGTTAATACATTTTATTATTTATTTATAATCAATTATTATTATTACTACCACGATATAATCATGAAATCGGATATTTATTCATTAAAATACTATCTCATAACTCAGAAATATTATTTATTTGAATTATCTGACATTTTCATAAATATAATAGTAATTGGAAACGAAAAAAGAAAAATAAGTATGCATACATAAAACGGAAAATGATAAAATATTCATTATTAATTTAGAGGTTGAAGCATTTCTGAGTTTTCTTCAATATTTAATTGCCATGTATTATCTTCTAAAATATCAAATGATTTCAGCTATCCGAATATAATTAAGTAATTATTATTTAACAAATAATTTCTTGCTGAGTTAAGAAATTTTGACAATTTCGAAATATATAACTTTTTTAATTACTGTCAAATAATTTTCAATTTTTTTTTTTTTTTTTTTGTAATTCAAATATTACCTATCTCAATATGACAACAATAAAAAGCAAGACAGTCTTGCTTTTACCACCAAGGCAGTAGCACGTGTTTTTTGCACCTGAAGAAGAAAGGCCACGTCCTTTCGAAATCGATTGTGCTGTCTTTCATTTTATGGTGTGTGAAGAAGTTTTAAAGTTTAAATATTGAGTGTACACCAGTTTGTGAATTTAATTTTGTGTAGAAGTTGATTCATGAAAACAGAAATAGTTCTAGTCGACGAATGTATTGCATTTAATGAATATTCAGCCCGTAGATACAGCTAGTAATGATGTTGATAAAAAAAGTTGTCGACATTTTAGCGTGCAGAATGTAATTCTCCAAGAAATAAGTAAGTTTTAGTCGACGAATGAACTTTATTTAATTATTATTCAGTAAGTAATTGAATTAATTTCTTTTTTGTGCTACAAAAATTAACATTCTTGAAACATTCCAATGAAATAGTCATTTTTACTACAGAAATTAAATAAACATTGTTAAATACACTGCAGAGCATAAATTTCGCTAAATCAAGAATAACCGAATATTTCGAAACCTGAATGGAATTTGAATTCGTCGAAAGTACTGTCAGTGGTTTATAGAATTTTCAAGGTAGTTCTGCGCGAGAAATCAATGCGTCATTGGATGATTTCCAGAATTAGACTCCTATTGAGGTAAAGTTTGGACTACCATTTTTTGCTACATTTGAATGCCCAATTTAACACTAAGTGACCTTCGTGGAAATAACAAAAAAAAAAAAAAAAAAATTCATCTGTTTCCACTTTTAGTGTAATACCGTGTAGAAAGTAACACGTAAGGATATAGGCAAGTTCCAGTCTACAATCATCAAATAATCATTCTTCTTTTTTTATAGTCTCGTGAGTCATTTATAGAACTTTCGAAGAATTTAGTTCTGCACTACAAAACAATCAATTTTTCCTGAATATTCCAGAACTCTGTTATTATTGAAGTTAGAGCTTTCAAACTTTGGCAAACCAATACTGCAAAATTTCACCAAATTCGTTCGCCGGGTCACCAAATTCGATGTCAAATCGCCGAAGTCGATGCCAAGGTAAAAAATGTACGCTGGCTACTTATTTGCGGTATGGCGAGATTAGCAATAAAATTTTGCGGCAAATGTTGTTTCAGGACAGCCAGAAACAGTTTTTCAATTTTAACTGAGTTAATTATTTTGTTAAAATTTATCGTTCCACGCCACTAATTTTTTCTAAAGAGAACAAAACTGGGTTATCTATACTCGAATGATTTTCATTGTACTCTAAGCTGTGCATTTGCCAATGAGATATTGTGCAACAATTCTATTCCTGAAAAAAAAAACTAGTATATTTTTCTCAGCGGCATATATAATCGTACTATCGTGACATTTTTGGTTCGAGTAGCAATTTATTTTTTTAAAGGAATGTTCGTAGACTGGAACCTGCCTGTTTATTTACGAATCAGTTACCTCACACAAAACTGTCAATGTTTTCATAAAAATATGCATATTCTTATGGTTGTATACGGAAGTCATGTGGTGTCCCCATCAGATTTTTTTTTTCTTTGATATTTTTTCTTAACCATTTCAAACTCGACTAATGGTTGCTATCTTAAAAATATTGCAATATAATATTACTCTAGGCAAATTTCCGTTTGTAAGAAACCTGCTCATTACTACTAGAGAGAAAATGGCTTCAATAGCGCTCACTAGCAAAACGCTCACCAGCAAAATTATTTAAAACCATTTATATAATTTTGTTACAATTTATGGTATATCGCCAATTGTGTAGCTGATATATATATAGATAGATATGATCTGCGAAAGATTAAAGATAGATAGATAGATATTGTAACAAATTGCAAAATGAACAAAAAAAGAAAGAAAGAACAGAACAGAACAGAAAAGAAAAGAAAAGAAAAGAAAAAGAAAAGAAAAAGAAAAATGAAAAAAGTTGATGAAATGCCATGATTATTCGTAAGAACGAATAAAAAAAAATAGATGTAACCAGTAACAGCTTTAATAAAAATATGAAAAAAAATATATCTATATATATATATTTAATTATTATCCTTAAAAACTCCTGTAACAAATAAAAATCTTATTTAAAAATTGTGTGAGAAATTACTCATTGGCAATAAACACAATAAATTGGTGTGTCTACCCACTAGATTTTAAGAAAAAAAAAACAATAAAAACTTATTAAAAATTAAAATATAGTTGATAATTGCTGTAGTTATGAAAGTACTTCAAAATATGCCATAAATAAGTTTTTTAGGATTCAGTCACCAAAATTACAGGATTTTTTTCCCCCTAATGTGCTGCATTTTGCCATGCCATGCTATTACTATTGAATATCATATAATATGATTTATGGCTTAGTCGTTTTATTTAAGTTTCAGTTAAAAAAAAAAAAAAAAAAATTAATAATGGAGATTTTTGACAAACAGAAAATTGTAATGTCAAATTTAAAGGTTACTTTGGAAACTTCATAAATGTTTTTGGAATCACTGACATGAAACTTTTGACGCATCAACATTTTAAATTGGTATCTAAAATGTAATTTAAAGGGTTTATTTAAGAAGCATATGAACTATAAAGGTAAATCATAATGGCTCTATTTAGTGCGTAAATTCATTAAAATCCATAAGTATGTTTATTAGTACGGAGGACTATTAGTCTCAATCTACGGATAAAACGTTGTTGCCAGTTTTACAATGGTTTTCGTGTTACAAAATTTATCGAAAATATAATCGAATAATTTGAAAGCGATGTTATAATTTGAAAAAAAAAAAAAAAAAAAAAAAAAAAAAGATAATAGTCCTCCGTACTAAACTAAATTCTGCTTTTGCCAGAATTCCACCAAAATATTTTTTTTTTTTTTTTTTTTTTTTTTGAAAGAAAAAGAAAAGAAAAGAAAATTAATAATAATCAGTATCGAAACGGTCAGTATCGAGAAAGTTGAAGAAGCCCATTTTTAGACAAAAATACATAATTTATTTTAATTTTTAATTGTTGACAACAAAGTTTACGAGTTGATTTTAATTTTTTTTTTTTTTTTAATGAAAAGAAATTCACGCGTAAATATTAAAATTGATATAAAACTTTTTATTTTAATATTTTTTGTATTACTTATAAACTGGGCAAGCAATGGCGACTATATCTGTGTACCTTTATAATAAAATACTGTTAAGAATTTTATAATTACCCAATCACGGAGGTCTGAGTAAATGAGGATTAGAAAGGTAATGATTATGATAAATAATTTCCTTTTTGTAGTTTTTAAAAACTTAGAAAAAATATTTAAAGTGTTGGACTGTACTCGAATTTTAAGGACATATGGCAGGTATTTTTAGAAGTACTTTTAATTTTCTTCTTCTTTTTTTAATCATTTACAACTGGAATGAGTAACTGCAGGGAGTTTCAGAACTCCTGTTAAAAAGTATAAGGGAAAATTGAACATTATGAACGAGCAATTTCTGCCACATAAAGCACTGTCGTAATTTCAGAGCCTCGAAATCACCCATCCCGCAGTTTGCCATTTTTTATTTGCCGACTTTTCGTGCATTTTCTGACTGGTGTTAATCGCTTTTTCACACAGTTGTAATTGTGCGTTTTCTTCATGTTATTTTCCATAAACTTTTGACTTTTTGTCTCTTTTATTTTATGTTTTCATTATAATCATTAAAATTCTAAAGATCATATTCAAACTTTATTCGAATCGTTTTCGAACTTTTAGTTTTCCTTAAGCGGCATCAAAAGGCTGCTGGGAGATTAGAATAAAAAATGGCTGGAGAGAAGTGGTGAACGAATGTCTGAAAAGAGCCAAATGGAAATGTTCAAAAGCCTTTGGAACGAAAATTTTGAAATGTTAATATTTAGAATGTATATATATTTCTATGTGATAATGTGTGTATTTGTAAATATCTTTGTGCAGTTTCGTATTAAATTTACAAGTTGAAAAGTTTCTGCAGAGTCATCTTTTTAAAATGTGTTCCAACTTTTTTTGGATCTAGTTGGCATATCATAATCATCGGTTACGCGACAAATCCTTACTAAACTAACCATGAAAAAAAAAATATATATGTATATATATATAATATTTTATTAATGATTGACTTAACAACGATAGGTATCGCAACCTAAACGAACAAGCCACATACTGATTTTATCTGAAAGTTATTCAAAAAATTCTGCAGGTTTGGTGTAAAAATTCAACACTTTTTCTAAATATATTAACTTATGTAGAATTCAATTGCAAAGTACTTTCAAATATGCATGAAATTTATGTCATCGCTCACCATACCTGAAGAATGAAGGAAAAAAATAATAAACTTGCACCATTTTTCCTTGAATTATTCTATCATTTGAACATTATTCGCAACAGTAGTTATCTCATAATCTTTTTGAAAAACGATAAATTCATATTCAAGGGAGGCCCAGTTTTCCATTTCGAGACGCAACGTTCTAGTTGAATACTCCAGTCGTTATATGATTGGTGAGAAGTAATCAATACCATCCCTAAGAGACAGAATGTCTGCTTCCAGATTTATCTTATTCTTTCATGCAGGACTCATTACTAGTAAGTACCACAGAGAAAACTGATTCAATGGGGCTCACATATAATAACAGAAATGATCATGGTTATAATTTACTTTTGTTCCAATTCTTGGTATTTAAGTTATTGTTTAGCTGAAAAAAAAAAAAGGTTATTTACATACTCTATTTTTATTCAACACATTGTATTCCGAATAAATGTAAATTAATTTTTATTTATTTACATATTTACTTACATATTTATTTGTATTTTATATTGAAAGTGAGGAAAATTTGTAACATATTCCTATTCTTATGGAAATAAACATTTTAAAACGGAAACTATTTAAAATAGCATAGTTTTTTTTTTTTTTTTTTTTTTTTTTTTTTTATTATTATTATCCATCTCCCAACTAAGACCTATGTATTTTTATGAGATATTGCCTTACAGTAAATGAATGCAAAACACAAGTTGACCGATATGTATTAAAATATAATCATATTTTTTAATTACAAACCACATACATATGAAATTTTGAGCTTATACGCTATGTAAGCTGAGATATAGCCTTCTCTTCAATGGGGGAATTTGCAATTTAGCCATATGCTGTATGATGACTATTGAGTGATGCATTTTAAAACCCAGTCAATAGCAATTTAAATCAAGGTCTAACCCGATATACATCCCGCGACAAAAAGATAAGTACAAAGGGTTTTTTCTTTGATTTTTCATAAAATTACATTATCTAAATTTTGTACTTATCATTTATTATCATAACATATCATATTCAAAATAATCATTTTCAAAAAAAAAAAAAAAAAAAAAAAAAAAAAAAAACCTTTGTTCCTATTTTTTTGTCGCGGAGTGTAGTCTTAAATTAGAAAAATTTTAGTCTTAAAATTTTTCTAAATTAGTCTTAAAACAAAAATTAGTCCGGGAATTGTGTTATTTTATGATAATAATAAATGATAAGCACAATTTAGATAATGTTATTTTATGAAAAATCAAAGAAAAAACCCTTTTTACCTATCTTTTTGTCGCGGGGTGTATATATATATATATATATATATATATATATATATATATATAATTCTGTTTATTCGTCTGTGAGATAAAACATCCTCAAAAATGTTGGTATTACACACGCAGACAGTTTCCAGAAGTGATCAAATTGGTTAGGTACATACATCAAAAATTAGAAATAGACTATTTTCACGAATCCAAGACCTTTTCCTTATATGTAGGAAAGTTATTATTCTGTTTTAATTATAAGTCATAATTTCAACTTATTGAGAGCAAATTACCATTAATTTTCAGAAGTTTTAATGAAAAAAAAATTAATATTGATTAAACAGCTATAGTAAATGCTATTTTTAAAAGTATACGGATATTTAAAACTTCAATATATCATTAAATTTTAATGAACATTTTTCTGAAAATTTCTTTAAATGAAGGATGATAAATGTATTTTTCTCTATTTTAGTTTTTCTCCCTTTATTCCTTTTTTTTTTTTTTTTTTTTTTTAAGATTGCAGAAATTCGAGATTCGACAAAGAAGAAAGGATCCTTTGAATCTAAGTTTGCATTTAAAATTTCGAAAACTTTAACATATCCCCATGTGCTTTTACAGATCTCACATTTAAATTTCTGACAGACGCAACGAACTTTATTTTACTTTTATTTATTTATTTTGCTCCGGTTTTTACTTTGTTATATTTTCAAAAATTTTATCCATATAATAATTCATTATATAAAGGTTCAAATTGTGTTTTCCGTTATAATTGCGGCGAAATTCCATAAGTATGAAATTAAATTAATTATTCCGTTGTGATATAATATAACAGTAGAACTTCATTTTGTGTTTTAGTCGAACATAAAAAAGAGAGCAATACAACGAAAAAAAGAAGAAAAATGTAAATTGCTGGTAGGAAATTTATTAAGGAAATCATATACGTATGTATATATATATATATATATATATATATATATATATATATGTATATATATGTATATATATATATGTATATATATATATATATATATATATATATATATATACATATATATATATATCTATCTATCTATGTGGTTGGGAGGTTAAATACTGTTGTTGTCCAAGGGTATGTACTAAATATAATCAGTCCATGCTTGCGGTGAAATATTTATTAATGCAGGATATTAGTTACAATAGTTATAGAGAAATATAACGAACCAAATATTACAAGAACTTCAGCAACCATTGCTTCTGCACTACTTACTCGAAGCTTATATTAATTCATTTGTAATAACGTCTTTCACGAAGTCTCCTTGCGCAAAGACACTGTCTCAATTCTTTTATTTCTTAATGTTCGGTAATAGCTACCTTCCTTCATATCGTCTTTCCATCTATTTAATTTCTACGTGTTTTACTCAAAAAACAATTCTCGCTGTAAGAGAAAATCATGATAACAATTAATTCGATACTCACTTACGAATCTAATTTAATTATCGCTCTTCTCAAATTCTGTTACCACTAATCGAAATTTTTTAATAGTCCTACCAATTAATCCTGACTACTATTTTCCGCCAAATTTGACAGTCAATTTCGACAAATCGCCAAGTTTACAATCATTACAAATTTTGGCCTTGGTAACCTAAAGTTGTATGTGGCATTTTGGAGAAAAATGGTTGTTTAAGTTTACGAAAGTTTGAAGGCTTTAACTTCAATAAGAATCGAGTTCTGAAATTTTCCAAAATTAGCCAATGGCTAATTTACCGCTGAACTAACTTGAGGAGCAAAATTCAAACCATGTTTTCTTTTTCGGATACAGTTTTTCAGAAAACACAAAATATTAATAAATTAAAAAATAACTGAACTTAAACCCTAATTACAGTTTGTTAGATGTATTACTATTTAATAGGATGGTATGTAGACATACTATTTTATTTTAATGAAATTGAACGTTATCAAAGCGTCTCATTACTGTATAGAATTAAAGTAACTTTTAAAATGAGATAAAAAAATTTTGTAAAACACATTTTAATTAAAAACACAAAAACACGTGACAAACGTTTCGGCTAAACATTAGCCTTCTTCAGTGACAATAGCATAACAGTTAAAATAAAGTCACAAAACATCACAACAAGATTAAGTACTCGGGAGAAACTGTTTTAAAAGGGAGAATGCTGAAGTTAGGTAAAAACGCTCTCTAGAAAATTCGTGATTCGTACGTCTTTACGTTAGAAGCCAAGATTTAATATTGTCAAAATCAGGAATATGATCAGTATCAAGGGAATGAATTACTAATTTAGATTTTATATCACAGGTTTTGCAAAAGCGGTTATATTCTTTAATTCTAATATGTTCTGCCAGTTTCACCAATATACAAACAATTACAATATTTACATGGGATACTGTAAATGACACTTAATTGTTTAAGGGGGGGGGGAGGGGGGGGATAGCGGGTTTAAAGTTTGAGAGAAAATTGCTTATGCGTAGTTGAGGTTTGAAGCTAGTAGAGATATTAACAGTTTTAAGTAATTTAGCAACATTTTCAGATATAACTTTATACTATTTTATGGTAAGTTCAAAGAAAAATCACTAATTCAATTTTTTATTTTTATTTGTTTTAATTTTTGAAGAAAACACGGTTTGAATGTTTACTTCTTATTCCTTCAAAAGTTCTATAAATCACTAACAAGAGTACAAAAAAAGAAAAGTACTACTTTAAACACTGTATTACAATAAATGTGTAAACCATTCGCTGTTTTCTCAATTCCAAGAAAGTGAGCATCTGTGGCAAAATTTACAACTTTACCTTAAATTAAGTAATTTGGTACCCAAATTTCCCGAAATGTGGTATTTTAGGGTTGTTAAAGTTCAGAATTTCTAACTTCATCAGGAGTCGAGTTCTGGAATTTTCCCGTATGATCCATAATATTCTACCGCAGAACTAACTCAAAAATTTTATCAATGGCAAAACTCTCGATGAGTTCAGTTTTTGTTCAGACTTCGAGGTAAGCTATCATCTTTGTGAGACTGTGTCTCAGACGGTGCATCAGTGTTCGTGATACAGCAAAATTCTGTTCTGTGGTGTATTTAATGCTGTTTATTTGACTTTTGTGGCACTAATGATTATTTTATTGAATTGTTTCGAAAATATTTGTTGATTATTGAGTTCTGTGGCACTAACAACAGTTTAATTCCACTGTTTCCAGAATATTCATTATATAATGTGCATTCGTTGACTAAAACCTGCCATTGCTTTGCCGAACTATTTTATAAACCCCAAAATTTCGACAACATTCGTAAGATTTACATTATTGGCTCTATCATTAGCTTCTACTGAAATATTTATGAAGGTAGATTGCATATAACAGCAAAAATTTTATATGTTTTGTCATTATGCATACAGTTTTTATAAATATCTCCATATAAATATAATAATATTAATTTATAAATTTGACTGCAAATTTCCGATATTTGCTTCCATTATTTCTAAGAGAATATATACAGGGTGCATAGGAAAGTCCCTTTAACCTGAAAATACTTGCGAACGGAGAGTGCTACAGCCACGCAAGTGAGGTAACGGTATAGTAAAGTGACTATGTCCGACCAAATGCAAACGACAGCAGCGCCCATAGTTGCAAAATTTGGAATTTAGCCATTGCAAATCGAAAACGAAAAGAGATAGAGCAAAATTTCCAATTAGAAAATTTTAGAGCATCAATTATTAGTACGAAACGATATTTGGCTCACACGGATAAGATAAATTGGCGCCTGTATACCCAAAAATGTCCGTAATCTATGCGCGACTGTTCTACTCTACATATTCACATTTCGGAAATGTAGCAGTGTGAAAATGCAGTTTGTGACTTTGTACTGTACTGTAATGTCTGAAAACTTTAATTTCCAATGCATTTAAAATTTTAGTTTAAAAGGTGTTGGCGCTCGCTTGATACAAACAACATAATCTCATAGCATAAAATTATTGATGGCAGACGATAACTTTATTCCTAATGTGCGAGCGCTTTCATTTTTAAAATTTTATTTTCTGTGTTGTGGCAATTTCAATCGTTGCCTAGCGACGGGTAGAAAATATGTGTTCTTTTTTGAAAGTGACAAAACAAATGGAATTTTGAATAATCCTAAATGAATGAGATCCTACAAAAGATACATTTCTTAAAAATAAACGTTTGGATTTAGAATTTTGGAGCTGTGTGAGAATGTCAAGCTTCACTAACTTTCAATATTGCGAGATGGTGCTTATTTATGGCGAATGTCAACGAAACGCAACGCATGCTGCACGGGAGTATGCCGTTCGTTTTCCAGGTGGGCCACATCCAAGTGCAGTTACCATCGCAAATGTAGTGCGACGGCTCATGGAGACAGGAAGCAATAAAAGTCGTCCGCGTTCTGGCAGACCAGTGAGTGCAGGTATGCGTATACCGTCAGAGAGTATTTTGGCATATGCACTAGCCCATCCACACAGCAGTACAAGAGAAATCAGCATGGCTTGTGGCTTAACACGGGCCCGAGTATGGCAAATACTGCATAGTCAACATGCACATCCCTATCATGTCACTCTGCAGCAAGAACTGATGTCACGGGATAATGAGCGTCGATTTGATTGGTGCAACTGGGCATTAAATAATGTTGAAGATAAATCAGATTTTTTGTCCAACATTGTTTGGTCGGACGAGGCACTGTTTCAGCGTACCGGAGTACTAAACGGACATAATGTCCACTACTGGAAGCTGGAAAATCCCTCGTGGGGACTATCCACAAAACACCAAGTGCGCTGGTCCATTAATGTGTGGGGCGGTATCTGGAAGGATCGCTTACTGGGACCTGTGTTCTACGAAGACACATTAAACGGACAGAGGTACCTCCAACTATTGCAGGATATCATACCCGACTTTTTGGATGATATTCCCCTGTCCGCATTACGGGACATGTGGTTCCAACATGACGGTGCTCCTGCACACCAGCCAGCTGGAGTGCGAGGCTTTCTAAAAGATTGCTTTGGACAACAAATTATTGGGTATGGTAGTAGTATTGAATGGCCTCCACGATCGTCGGACTTGACTCCGATGGATTTCTTCCTGTGGGGTTACATAAAAGATCAGGTTTATGCAACGCCACATACAAGTCTGCTGAATCTACGTCATCGTATTACAGATGCTTTCAATAGTGTAACACCTTCCATGCTGAGAAATGTGCATGCAGAATTACTCACACGTATACAAACGTGTATTGTGAGCAATGGCGAACTTTTCGAACATTCTCAACATTAACTTTTTATCTCTATGAGACTTAGAGTTTAGTTTACCTATTTTGTTTTTGTGTGTGATGTTATCAAAATGTATTGATGTAAGTACATAGTATTTATTCATTAATTGTGCATATTTCTTCTTTCCTCTGGCTATTCCTTTCAAATATTTACACAAAATGGAGTGCATCGATTTTGGATATTTTTTGGGTATACAGGCGCCAATTTATCTTATCCGTGTAAACCAAATATCGTTTCGTACTAATTAATTGATGCTCTAAAACTTTCTAATTGGAAATTTTGCTCTATCTCTTTTCGTTTTCGATATACAATGGCTAACTTCCAAATTTCGCCACTAGGGGCGCTGCTGTCGTTTGCATCAGGTCGGGCATAGTCGCTTTACTATACAGTTACTTCACTTGCGTGGCTGTAGCACTCTCCGTTTGCAAGTATTTTCAGGTTAAAGGGACTTTCCTATGCACCCTGTATATATAGCAAGATTAATTTTACTAAATTCCATTTTTCTTAAATCTAAGAATTTTTAGTATTAAAATCAATGTTTACATACAGTTTTCTACTGAAACCAGTATCATCACAAATTTAAAGTATCTTATGGGGAAGAACCCTGAAATTTGGTAATTATACCGTAAGTTATATACAGATTTACTGCATGTCAAATTACATGGGACCTCAAATATTGCAAGACAACAGGCTGATGAGCTATGTTAAAGCAATCTTTACGAAATAAGAAAATTTTTATTATAAAAGAGAATTAAATAAAATTTTCTGTTTTTGAAGAAGAAGCTAAGTATCTAGAGATAATGTTCCTTTTGTAAAAAATAGAAATTCAATAATGTGTTTATAAAATGTTTGCTTTTTTCGAAAATAATAAAATCTTCACTACTGCGCATCTGTGTATTAACCATTAAAAAGACATCAGAGTGAGATAACGACGCGCATTGGTTTTTAATTTAGCAACAGTTTAAAAAATGATAGAAAATATAACGAAACTGTAAAACGTTTTTGGAAAATATCAGAGAAAATCATCGGATAGCTCAGTTAAATATTAAGCTGTTAATACTCATTTTCGTTTGCAAAATATTTTTCCAATAAGATAAAATACAAGTACTAATATAACATAAATAACTTGTGATGATCAGTTGTAGAATACATTTTAGATATTTTTGATACATCGCACGTGCATATAATATTTTATTCCTTTATAAAAAAAAATAATGAAATCAATTTCAAAAGAAAAACTCTTGTTTTATTTAAACGCATATAATAGAATGTATACAATAATGCAACAACATTGTTCTTAAGGTTAATTAATTTTTTGCTAAAGTGCATAAAACTAAATATACTGAAAAGTTATACAAATATATATCTATACTCCGGAGGTAAGGGACACAATGTCCATTTTGTAAAAAGAATTAGCACCATGATTCCATGTGCATATTTTGTTTTATATTGATGCATTAAGCAATATGCCGAATTATTATAAAGGAGATAGGACAGTGAAAAATAAAATTATGTCCATTTCCTTTATTCATGATAGATATATTTCATTATGACATCATCAATATCATAGAAAAAGAAAAAAAATACTTTTTTGTGATATGATCTCTGGGGTACAGATATATATTATATTTATATATATATATCGTAAATATATTTACTTACCAGTAGGCTATTAAAATATATTTACAAGAATTTTACTTTAGAATTTAATTTTTTTTCTGGTATGGCAGTTAAATTTTATTCTAAAAATGATTGTGCTGTTCCATTAAATAATTGTTTTTATTTCTTAACATGCAAATTTAAAAATACACAAGAGAATTAAAATAGAAAATATAGTTTAAAAATGTCATCAAAAGTCAAAAAGCTCCAGAGTTTTCTTCGCACCATTGCCTTTTAATGAAGCAAGAAATAAATTGCAAACTTTTTGAAAAGAGGTCTTAACCAATTATTTTAATAGTTCTCTTTTAGGTAACTCATTAAATATACAGAAGGAAAAAAAAAAGTTTTTGAATGATTTCATTGTAAAGAATAAAGGTAAATTGTTTGTCACTAAATATTTAAATTAAGCTTAAAATAAGAACGATATTTGCTTGAGACATTAAAAAAAATAATATGGATAGAACTTTTCAATATAGAAAAGAAAAATGGCAATATTTCACTTTCAGTGTTTGAGAATTCGTTCCGAGTAGTACACAAGTTGTTGCACTCTGCAAATAATTTGTTACACATATTTTATAAACGATCATATATATGATAAATACTCTCATGTGCTACACTCATGTGCTTAAATTAAGGATAATTCAGATTCACACCGAAATCGAACTTTAATCCAAACATTTCACCTGTAGAAATACCACACACATCTTTAAGAATAATATGCAAATTATAGGAAACCATCAGGTGACTCCGGTATGATGTTACAATGACGAAAGTGTAAGAAGGGGATATATGAGGAATGGGAGCAAAGAACGAAAATTGTTCACAAGCGTTCTGTGTGCCGCTCAGTGCCACAACCGAATGGTTATAACACAGAGGACGCATGCAGATAATTTTTTACGTGGTAGAATTATCGGCCGACTAGAATGTAGGCGTACTGAGACAGAAGTGTCGGGGGAACTTAGAATCGTCCAAAATGTCATCTCTAGGCTTTGGCAACGATTCTAAAATGATGGAAATGCCAGTCGATGTTACAGTACTAGTCGGCCCCGAGTTACAATGCCGAATGACCACCGGTATTTGGCAGTAACTGCCAAAATAAGCAGATAAAGCACAGCATCAGACCTGTCTCGTCAGCTGTCTGAAGCCACGAGTGCCACAGTTTCAAGACAAACAGTGTATAGACGTTTGGGAGATATTGGTCTATATGCTCGCAGGCCTGTTAGATGTGTTCCACTCAAGCCAATGCACTGTGCCAGCGGTTAACTTAGAGTAGAGAACATTCAATGTGGACAGCGGCATAGTGAGCTTGTGTGATGTTTTCCGACGAGTCCATGTTTAGCTTACAGTGTGATTCACGCCAGACTTTCATACGTAGAACGTCAGGTACCCGTTACCACCAAAACAACATCATTGAACGACACCATTACTGTGGGCCAGAAGTGCTCATTTGGGGGGGGGGGGGGGGTCATATTGGACACCGGAACAGATCTGCATGTTCAAATCGGAAGAATGATAGGCCAAATGTATCGGGACATCATTCGGGAACAACATGTACGTTTGTTTAGGGGTGCTATGAGCCCAGAATTTGTGTTTGTGGATGACAATGCGCGTCCTAACCGTGCAAATGTTGTACACGGATGCCTGCAATCTGAAGCTATCACCCGCATGGAATGCGCAGCATTCTCACCTGACTAGAATCCGATAGAGCATGTGCAGGACATGCTTTTCCAACGAGTTCTAGGCCGTTAATCACCTCCTACATGTGTACCGGAACTTCGGAGAGCATTGTTTACTGAGTAGAGTAATCTTCCCTAAGATCAGATCAATAATTTAATACTCAGCATTCCTAGGCGTTGTAAGGACTGTATTTCATCATCTGAGAGACATCGAATGTATTAACCATCATATGTTATGTTAAGTTTTTGTAAGGGAGATATTTTTTGTAATTGCTTCAGGGAGCAAAAACTGTAGTTTTTATAAGTGGTATCCTACATAAACCACCTTTTTTTGTTCTTGATCTTTTGTTTAATAAATGGACTTAATGAATAAGTCATTTTTGTTTTGCTTCTGAACCTTTATTTGCCTCAGCTAGCATTATCCTTAATTTATGGACATGAGTGTATATAAGGATATGGTGGACATTATAAATCTTGTTTGTAAAATACTGTATTAGAGTTGTGAAAATTGCATACATATAGATTGAAATAGAATGATATTAAGTATCTTAAAATTTCTCAGAAACTATTTAAATTTAATAAAACAAAATACAAAATTATAATTGAAAAAATATTTTTATTGTTCCCTGCTAATTAATTTCTTTTCGTCAATTTTATACTGTTATATTTAAAAATATATTCAAAACACATTTAGATATTAATTTGATGTTTCACTGATAAGTTAAAAAAAAAATGTGTTTGAAAGATAAAAATTTGCATTACATTTCGGAATTAAACATAAAATCATTTTTTTAAATAATTATTTGTAAATCAAACCTCCAAGTAATACCCATATATGTTTAGAATTTATAATATATTAGTTTGAAAAAAGTATGGTTGGTTGGTTGGTTGGTTGGGTTTTACGTCGCACTAGTGCTGCGCAGATGGGCAATTGGCGACGGTCTGGGACTCACCCCTAGGGATGTTCCGGAGACATGCCATCACAATTTTGATCCTCCACGGAAGGGATGGCTCTCCCACTTCGGTGACTCCCAGAGGTATATTTTTTGATGGGAACATGGAGGACATTGCGGCCACGACAGATTTTACGTACACCAGCCACCATTAGTGTACACGACTGGGCTACCGCGGCCCTGAAAAGCGTATGAGATTTAATGAAACATTTTAGCATACAAACATAAAAATATTTTTTACAAATTAATTTAACAATGAAACAAAAAAGAATATCTAAATATATCTATAATATATAATTAAACTATAATACGTTAAATTAGAGAGGTAATCTAAAATTTAGTTAGCAGAGAGCAATTGAAAACTTTGAATTTTATTTTAGCAAATCTAACGAAAAATTTTAATGTACTGAATATAATTAAGTTTTAATGCACAGATATAAAATTTTCACAACTCTATGACAATATGCACAAGAAAAATAATCAACGTTTAGAATGCCTAAATAAATAAATATTAGACAACTGTTGCGGTAGCAATTAGCGTACCGTCATCAGTGCATGTTTGATGATTGCACTGATGACGCTACGCTAAATACTACCTAAACATCTGTCTGCTATTTCATTATTTTCTCATGCACTGAAGATTGTACTGCATCAAATGCTATAGAAAAAGATGTATACTATAATATTTTCTCATGAATTGATGACGGTATACTAAATGCTACTGAAATAGCTGTCTGTATTTTATTATTTATGCATGTATTGACGATGGTGCGCTAAATGCGACTGAAGCAGCTGTGTGCCATTTTATTACTTCCTCTTGCACTCATAATCATTCGCTAAATGCTATCGAAACAGCTGTCTGCTATTTTATTATTTTTTGTAGCACTGATGACGGTACGCTAAATGTTACCGAAACCGCTGCTGCTTTTTTTATTATTTCCTCTTGCACTGATCATGGTACGCTAAATGCTACCGAAACAGCTGTCTTCTATTTTATTATTTCCTTTAGTATTCTAGATGTTTATTATTTTGCCTGTATGTATTTATCTAGCGCCAAGTTTCCTTTTAATATTCTGTGACAATATATTAGAAAAATGATTTATAACGTTCTCCATCCCTTTAAGCGCGTATATGATCATCCTGCATAGAGAAAAAAAAATAAATACCTTCTTGACCCCTATTCAGGACTTTTTAAATATCCTGTTTATTTATTTATTTATTTTTGTAAAACTGTTTTGAACTGTTGCTTAAAATACGCTATAAATGTTCAGATACTGCTTATGTTACACCGTAATCCTTTGAGGGGCAAGAAAGTTTTCTGATTTTAAATCAAAATCCATCAGAATTCACCAACATATTAAAAGAGAAGAAGTAAATGAAGTCATTCCTCTAAGTTATAAATGCAGAAATTTATATATATATATATATATATAAAGAAAGAAAGAAAAAGAAAAAAGAAACAAAAATGAAATTCAGGTGCCAGTTGGTCGGGATTGGAAATAAAAATTTGCTTTTGTACTATGCAAACGGCACCTTTGAAAGGGTAAAATTGTAATAATAGTTCTATAAAAACATCAGATTTACTTTCACCCTTGAACTAATTTAAACTCGCCCCCCCCCCTTTTTTTTAGATAAAATTTTACTCTTTACAACTTAGAGGAAAAACTTTTTTATTTATTTCTTTCTAACAATGTTCGTAAATTCTGATGAATTTGATTTTAAATGAACAAAATCAGCATGTCCCTCAAAGGTTTAAAATTTATTTCAAATTTTGCACAATAATAAACAAGAAATTATCATTTTTCAAAGTTTTAATTCATTTTATTTGCTTATAGATATTAAAATATATTGAAGCTCTATATTTACTCACTATTATTGAAATTCCAAACATCAAAAAAAAAAAAAAAAAAAATTGGTGTGTAAGTTTTACCCACACACCAAGATACAAAGCTTATTTTTTATTAAGATTGTGTTAAAAAGAGATTTTCCTGAAATAATATTATTATTTTATTTATTTATTTATTTATTATTATTATTAGTAGTAGTAGTATTTGCTTAAATCAAATCCCTTTTCGGCAAGCTTAAAGGCAAAGGTAGATTCCTTTACGTTAATGTTACAAATGTAAAGAAATTTTACATATGCATTAATACTTAGCCAGTGACTTTGTTCTCACACATTGCATTATTTACGTCGCTATTCTGTTTTCAAGAAATTTAATTTTCAACTACAAAAGGGTTTTATTCAATCTACCTAAAAATTTTAGGCTAGATTTATTGGTCTGTAAATGTTTCAATTTTTTTAAAATTCAAGCTCATAATCATTCAACAAATAGAAGTCTTGAAGATATACAATCCTAGCAATAGCGAATCCCGGAGGGGGCTATTGGGCTACACCCCCCTCCCCACCCAATCTTAATCAAAATTATAAATTTTATTTGAAATCCATAACTGTTGTTCAATATCTTTCTTAAAATAATAATAATAATAATAATAATAATAATAATACAAACGTGAAAATGCACTTGTGACCTTACTATGGTCAAGCACTGATAAGCCTGGCGTTGCTACGGTCAAGTTAAATACAGTTAAGTGGTAGCGGTTTTTGTATAGTTATTTCACTGTAATTTTTATTGAATTATTGAAAGTTTTGTATTGTGTTTTTGTGATTTTTATTGTCAGATGAGTAAAAATTGTAAAGTGAAACTGTTTTGGTTCACATAAGCTGGAACATTAACATTAGTTAACATTGGACCATTTGGCACCGCTGAATTTCAATGTTAATTGTTACGAATTTAACAAATTGTATGATTTGGCGAGATTTTGGTGACAAAACTTGCGACTTAGCAATGAAATTTGTGATTTGGCGGCAAAATTTGATAGTTGGCGACGAATATTTTGACTTGGCGACAAAATTCGTTGTCTGACGACAAAATTTGGCGAGCTTGGCGATGGAGAAAGGCAGCTTTGGCGTCATTATATTTTCTTTCCTCGCAAAAACCTCATACCTCTTCACAGATCAATATCTTGTTTCGACAAGATAAAAAGTCAAAGGAAGCTGTAACGTATTACTCTCAATTGTAAATTTTATATTCTTGCCTAAACCGACATTCTAAGCTATTTACCACAAACGATATTTGTATTAAGATTGACGTATTATTATAATTTTATATTTTTAAATGTTTAATTAAAGCGTTTAACATGGATTTTAATTAACACACTTTTATTAACTTGATATAATGCAGCTATTAATGTATGTAACGGAATTTTGCAATTCAATTTTCGGCAACTTCTTGTCGTCCGAAGGACCTGAAATTTTGCACACGACTTCATAATCAATGACAATACTAGATACAAGTATTTGCATGCACTTTTTCCATCAGGGGCAAACAAAAAGTCTACACTTATACAAAACTATCGTATGTGACACGGATTTGGATGTATTTGTATAATGTCGAGTGGCAACAATTTTTTTTTTTTTTTTTTATATATATAGATTTAAAAGTATGTAATAGTTTTCTAAAACCTTTATTAGTTCACTTTTCAATAAAAGAGTGTTCTTAATTTTTGTTGTTAAATGGCATAATTTTATTTATTAAAATGAGGGAATTCGAGTAATGAAATACTTTAATTTAAATTTAAGTTTTTATGAAAATGAACTTCAACGTAAAATTCATTAAAATCGTCCCCAGTGCATTTGTCAAAGGGATAATACCTAAATGTCCCCAAATTTATTACTTTTTCTACCATGACAGTTTAATTCGTTTAGCATCGATTTACACGATTTTTTTTTTTTTTTTTTTTTTTTTTTTTTTTTAACGATGACATTTATTTTTTACATTATAGCATCTATGTCATAATAAAAAGCTAAGTCTACATCATAGAATAATAATAAAGGAAGAAGGAGCACGCCAATACTCTAATGCTTAGAAACCCCTTGTAGTGAAATGCCAGCGAAAGCTACTTTTGCTCCTCTCAACTTTGAAGTAGGGCACCCATCCTCAGCGCATTTATCGCTGTTTGTTGTGGATGCTGCCTCGCAGACTGATTGACAGAGAGACGAGACGATTCAAAAATCTCGCCAACAAGTCGCCAACCAATCAGATGGAAGCACTGTTACAACCCTATACCCGGAATTCCTGGATTTTACAAACCGAAACCAAAACACGTAAGCTCCTTCTTCCTTTATTATTATTCTATGGTCTAAATCTGCTTAGCCCTAAGATATATTGATTTTATTTACATATTTATTTATTTATTTATTAACTTTTATTTTATTTGTTTAAAATCACGGATAAAATTTCATTTCTCTTTTCTCACTACGAGTACATTGTTGTAATTGTGACGTCATATTTTCCGTAAAATTAAACTTTTTTTTTTTTTTTTAATCATATTATTATATTGTTTAAAAACATGATTTAAATTTTATTATATTTTTAGTTATCTTTTTTATTATCGTTTGCACGTGACATAAGCATCAGATTATAATTTTTTTGCAATGAAAGCTATCCGCGTTTGTAATGATCGATAGATGGCGCTCTCTGAACACTGCAGTTGTTAGTAAATATAACAGCCACGTGTAATTATTATTCTTTCTCCGCCATTTCATCATGGAAAGTCGATTGGATAATATGAGGATATGCAGTGGTGTGATAATTTCACCTTAGCCCACCAGAGGGCGAGTATTTCATTACAATCGCGGATAGAAAATGTCCGCTTCAACACACAAAAAAACACTTTTTAGCTTGTAACTTCTAAGCGATTGAAGCTATCGAAAAAGTTTAAATACAAAAATTGAGCTTTAGAGTAAGGCGGTAATTCGACTGATTTGAAATTTTCCCCTATTTTCAATATTAAAGAAATTATGGGCAAAGGAAAATTTCCATCCCCCACCATTTCCACCCCCTTTGAGCTGGATACCCCATCTACGAACTCGACCGAGATTTTTACTGTCCTGACAACATATCCTGAGCTGGTTAAATTTAAATAAAAATTACTCTAGTTATCGTGTTCACAACTTAACATGGGAAAAAGCGTTATACATATATATATATATATATATATACCCCCTGTGGCAGAAATTTATCATGCTTTCTGCGACAAACTTCATCAACTCCAAAATCTTTCTGCAGGAATAGTTTGTGAAGTTAACATTTACGAATTCAAAATACATTATTTTTAAATAGTAAATAATATTCAGTATAACCAATGTATTTATATTTTAACTAGGCTTAAATGCATATATCTGCACTATTGCAAGAAAACACTCTTTAAAAAAAAAAAAAAGAAAGAAAGAAAGATGAAAATAAATTTATTGATATTAATTGCTTCAGATTTTTTGTTCACATTTATATACAATATTGTTTATAAAATATTCAATGAATTCAAACCATAAAATGCAGTAACACATAAAAAATAATCTACAATTTTTTTAAGGCATTTAAATCATGAAATGTCTAAATTAAACAAATGTTGCAAATACTTTTAAATTTTCATTACTTTTTTATATTAAATATAAATATTTAAATACGCAAAAGCACTTATTTCATAAGGTGCAAACCAAACAACATAAAATCTAATACAGAACTCAAAATTAAAAGTAAAACTTAATATAGAATACTGAATATCATAATGAAATATAAATAATTTACAACATTTATAGTTTTTGAGATTATTAGAAAGATGCAAGATAACATTCTAATACACAAGATTCATTTTTTATATTATCCTATACAAAAAGCATAAAGATGTGTATTTGAAATCTAAAAAATATGATTTGACATTAAATAATTCAGGATGTATAATTATACCATCATTTAAACACATAAAGTAAAACAGAATACAAGATCTAAGTAACACAATTATAGACAAAGCATAGTCAAAATATTTTCATAAAAATTGAGGCAAGTGAAATATTTAATTTTTAAGGAAATGTCGAAATGAGAAATGTAACAAATTTCATGGATAAAATCTATAAGAGAAAATAATGATTACACATGAATGAAATAAATAGAAATCAATTAAAAATAATATTTGATATTGATATCTATATGAATAAGTAAATAAAACTAAATAAATAAATGCATTTGCTGTTTAATTAGTATTTATTCAAAACAACTATTATTGGATAAAATTCCTTTTGCTTACTAAAAAAAAAAAAAAAATATATATTCAACAAAATCTTTGGTTTGATTTTTATTCAAAATAACTATTTAATTTGCAATATTTTAATTAAAAATTAAACATTTTTTAAAATTTCAAATGTTTAAAAAATGAAATGCTGTAGAAACTAATGATAAGAGTATTTTGTAAAATAAATTAATATTTTTTTTTAACGACTTCATATGCTTAAACAAAAAAATTTAAAGCTAAGAATTTTAATCACAATTAAAATAATTAATGATTAGTAAAGAAAAAATGTAGTTACCAGTTTTATAACTTAACATACCCATTAATATTTGCTAAGATCTTTTACTACATACAAAATGCTAAAAATCAAAGTATTTTTAAGATTAATTTCTTATTTTTCTATTTTTTTGAAGCAAGGTAAGCATTCAGCTTCACTTTTTATTTTGCGTATAACTACAAACGTTACAAATTTCCCCATAGTCTTATTTCTGTATATGTTTGTAAAACGCATTGCATAGGTTGAACCAAACATTGAAATTAATGCATCTTCTAAAAAATTACGTGTATTTACTACTACGTACGTATGCACGATTCGCATACATCAAAGAAAAAAAAATCACTAGATACAACTAATTTGTCGTGCGTAAATCAGAAAATGTATGAAAATCGGCACAGCAGCAATCACGCACTTATTAAAAAAAAAAAAAAAAAAACACTGGATGCAGCTATTTTGTTATGCATGAATCTGAAAATGCATGAAATATGAAATTCGGAAAATGGTCGGAAAGCCACATTCTTTCGAAAAAACATCTTTTTGCAATACAATAAATACACACGACACAAGCGGCAGGCGCGGCGCGAAAACAAAGTTTCGAGACACGAAAATGAAGTTCCGATGTGAAGAGGCTACCAGTGAAATGTGTCGATACACCGAATCATATCACCGCTGATCACGAATCGCTAATGCAAGCTTTATCAAAGCTAGCCCAAGTGAGTTACAGCCGCTTTATCTCCTCTCCTTATTCAGGATTGAGGCGATCGTATCTGCAGGTACGAAAAGTTGTTCTGCAGAACAGTTTATAAACCATTCTTTGAGTTTCTTTCTTTCTCTATTTCTTTCTTTTTTTTTTTTTTTTTTTTTTTAACACAATGTCAAAATTTATTTGACTTAAGTAAAATCTTTCTGCAAGAGCATTTCTGTTTCTGCGACATTGTCGCCGTGTCGCCGTGTTTCTGCCACGGGGTATATACCTATATATATATATATATATATATATATAAACTTTTGAACGGAGGGTGGTTTTGGGTTCTAGGGGTCATGATCGGTGAAGATATGAAGAAATTTTCCAGAAGTCGTGTCATGAGAACCATTGCAATAGGTAGATCTCCTATAAGGAATCTACCTAAAATGGTATTCCATGAATGGGCACGCGTAGTCAATGTGCACTCTTTGCCAGTTCTTTTCTGGTGGTTCCCAGATATGGAGAGGTGCCTTGTCTGGATTCTTTTTTATATTACAACATTCTCGGCAACTTTTAACAGTATTCTCAATATCGGAATCTATGTTCTTCCAATAGCAACAATTTCTAGAAAGGGCTTTCATTTTGACAATTCCTACATGTGTTGAATGTAATTGCTTGAGCATATCAGGTTGAAGGGATTTAGGAATGATCACTCGATTTACCCTAAACAGGATTCCGTCTTGAAGAGTTATAGTAGGGTCAAATACCTTCCCAAGAACAATGTCATATTTTATTTTTCTCAGTTCTGGATCTGTGTTTCTTCTCTAATTTTCTGTGCTGTTAAGTTTTCTGCTGAAATGTAGTTGATAATGAATTGTTGGTAAGCTTGTGATTCATCAATGCAATTTATCTGGTTAACTGATATTGGTAAAGGAAATCTTGAAAGATTATCTGCGTTTGAATGTTTCTCAGATTTTCTGTGTATAATTGTATAATCAAAGCTAGAAAGGAAATTAGCGTACCGTAACAATCTTGACGCAGACATGACCGGAAGGCTTTTCTCTGGATGGAAGATGGTGCAAATAGCCTTGTTATCAAGAATTAAAGTAAATTTTCTTCCAAATATGTAATCATAGAATTTTTTTACAGGCCCACACTACTGCAGTTGCCTCTCCATAGAGTTGACTATAATTTTTCTCAGCATCAGTCAAACTCCTGGATGCGAAAGCAATTGGGCGTTCAGTTCCATCAGGCATTGTATGAGATAGAACTCCTGAGAGTCCGAAGGGACTGGCATCAGTAGCTAAAGTAACTGGGAGGTCAGGATTATATGGCACAAGGACTTGGTTACTGTAATAACTGATTTCGCATTTAGGAAAGTAGCTTCACATTGAGCAGTTCATTTGAAACGACTGTTTTTACATAAGAGGTTATTTAATGGATGAAAAACACTGGAAGCATCTGGAATAAATTTTGAATAATACATTACTAGACCAATAAATATACGGACATCATCAATGTTTTTAGGTCGAGGTGTTTCAGAGATGGCTTTGATTTTGTCTGGTGATTTCTGAAGTCCAGCAGCGCTGATAATGTGTCCTAAATACTGAAATTTTTCTTCAAAAAATTTGCATTTTGCAAGATTGAGATGTAATTTAGATTCTCTTAATTTGTTTAATACTTTGAATAGACGTTGTTGGCATTCTTGTCTGTCTTTACCTTGAAGAATAATATCATCCAAATATGCAACAGTACCATCTAAATCTTGAACAAACTGATCTATAAATTTGTGGAATTCATTAGGAGCAGTTTTAATACCAAAGAATAGCCTTTTAGCTAAATATGTACCACGATGGGTTGAAAGGGTTTGATTTTTGGCACTTTCATTATCGACTCTCATGTGTAAGTATGCTTTGTGAATGTCTAGAGTACAGAAAAATTTTCCGTCACGCAATTTATTAAAAATGTCCTCAATTTTAGGAATTGGGTGTCGTGCATTTTGAAGTTGATTATTAACTGTAACTTTAAAATCTGTACAAATACGTACAGAGCCATTTGATTTTGACACAACTACAAGGGGTGTTCCCCATTCAGAAAAGTCATTTTTTTCGATTATGCCTTCTGCCTCTAATTTGTCAAGTTTTTGTTCAAGTTTTTGTCTTAAAGCATATGGAACTGTACGAGCTTTAACAAAAACTGGCTTAGCATCTGGCTGTAATTTTAATGAACATGTATAATCAGGAATACAACCAATCTTAGATTCAAACACATCAGAGTATAAATCAATCATTTTTAAAACAAAAATATCAACACATGTGTCATTTGAAATTTGATTAAGATCATGTAAATTTATGTTCAGATTCCGTATCCAATCACGTCCAAGAATGGAACTTTTTTGATTTCACACAACATATAAATCTTCATAACTAGACTTATTTTGATATGAAACATTTAATTTAACAATACCAAGTGGACTGAAAATTTGACCTGTATAACTGCGAAAAGACACATTTGTTCTCTGAATTGGAACTTTAAGCTTTAATTTTTTGAATTCATCAGCATTTATTATGCTTACTTTGCTTCCTGAATCACATTCGAATCGTTGTTCAACCCCATTTAGTTTAACTGTAGCACACATCTTATCATCATCTGCATAATCATTAGAAAACACATCATAAATCTGATTTACAATTAAATTATCCGAATCATGCATTATGTTGTTGACAATTTAATTGTTCACTTTATTTTTTATTAAGCTTGAAATACAAACTGAAGCCAAATGACCTTGTTTTTTGCAAGATTTGCAATGTAATTTATTGGTTAGAAAACATTTTTGAGTTTTATGATTGGATTTTCCACAATGTAAACACAATCCTTCTAATCCAAGCTCTTTTAAATTAACACTTTTTGATTTCTTGGGTGATTTTGATCTACTTTTGGTTTTGGAATTTTCATTTCTGGTTTGAGGAAGGCGTTTATTTTTATTTATGTTGGATATTTTATTAACAGAAGTTGAAAAAGCACTCTTGTACACTTCTTTGTTCTCAATTTTTACAGCTTCAATGGCCAAAGCGATTTCGATTGTTTTTTCAAATGTTATATCACCTTGTTTTAATAATTTTTCTCGTATATCAGAATCGGATAAACCTCGAATAAATTAAGAACGTAATAATAAATTTAGCATCGATTTAGAACGATCATTTGAATGGCATGCAGATACGAATTCAGCATTTTTTGTGAGATCTTGTGAAGAAATGAAATTTGATATTGACTCACCGAAATTCTGAAGTCTTGAAAAAAAATTATGTTGTTCTGTTAAAACATTTGGTTTTGGTAAAAAATGTTGTTTGAGCAATGACAGAAGTTCGTTGAATGTTTTCGTTGAAGGTAGATCAGGAGCAGTGAGACTTGAAAGCAGTTCATATTGTCTTGATCCAAGACAATTTATTAACACGAGAACTTTTAGTTCTTCGGTTTCGGCATCGTTGGCCAATAATCCTTTTAATTTGAAATAATTTTCCAGTCTCTGTGCATAACAGTCAAAAGTTTCAGATGATTCATCAGATTGATCAAAAGATAAATTTTGTGTACTCATATAATTGTGTGGACATGACTTTGTCATACGCTAAAACCATATGACATTAAAGATTTAATCTCTACTAGAATGGATATTTCAATCTCCGATATAATTCTATGGACATTACTTTGTCATATGCTAAAATCATGTGACATTAAACATTTAAACACTTCTAGACTGGGCTCTTTTACATTATTTCCATATTACAGAAATAATCTTCACTAAATGCATAAGGCAAAAGGTGAAAAACGCATACCTCAAAGCGTCTCATTCATCAACATCACTGTGTGGACAATACTTTGTGATATGTTAAAATGATGTGAAGAATCATATAAACATTTGTAGAATGGTCTCATTTCGATAATTTAAAAATTACATTTATAATCGTCATTAAATTCTTTCCTCAAAAGGAAAAGATAAACGCACAGTAACTCGCATTATTTAAATGAATAAACTAAAATATATAACACACACAAAAGTACCAATAGAAAGGATTGATAATGTTTTTCTTCTATTTTAAAGACTAATGAATGTATTTACATCGGGAAGGAATTGGACAGCTCGAGGCAATGAGGTTGATTGTTCTTGAAGAGACACTAGAGCAGTGTAATGCTGAGCTTGCAGATCTATGTATAGATGCAGTTCGTTTGGACTTATGCAAGGTGCGAATCGCATTGAGTTGTCATCGCCTGTATAGATGTTTATCGGTCTTTTTAAAATGTATGACATGAACAAAACTTCTTCAAATTCAGCAAATCTGCCAACTTGCAGAACGTTTTCTTTTGTCGCTTCAATGCTACCAAACGTCTCAGATACTTGACCAATAAATTCTTCATTGGCATCTATGTGGTAAGCCAATAAGGCCCTCAAGCCCAGCATAAGTTTTTCTGTGGCGCTTACTAATAAGGAAATGGCATTGTAGAAACAATTTCCATCTCCTGTCGTACGGATGGCTTTGAATTCCAATGCAAGAGATTGTGGGAGTATCGTGCTAGTCCTCTTTCCTCGATACCTACTTTGTCGTACAAAGGTGGCAAATCTTTTTAAATCAGTCAGGTCTTTCCTTCTTAGGTGTCTTGAACTAGTCAAACGGTGATACAATATTTTCCCTACTTTTGCAATAGATTCTACTCTTGATTTATGAGAATTCAAGTCTGATAACGTTTTTTTCACTGACTGATGCCACTTAATTTCCATCTCTGTCGTTCTATCATCTTGAGTTGACTTTCCAGGTCTATTATTTTGGGCTGGAACAACAAGCAATGCTTTGTGATGACTATAAATTGTCTCCATAACATCGGCAAAGTGATCGAAATTTGAAAATACGCAATCAATGCCTGTGTTTGCGGTTGTTGTTGACTTGTTTTCTGACAGTTGGTTTTTAAACTTGCGTTGAAGAAGATATTTATAAAATCGATGTGTAGGCTTGGAGTGAACATCCAGGTTGAAGTCACCCAGGACGATGACTTTCTTGCTTGCACACAAAGCAGTGTTTAATGCTTGTTCAAAATAGTATTCGAACTGTAGATAAGGTGTTGATGGAGGCTTATACCCACTGCAAACAGCAATCTCATCGCACAACACTGTTGTTAAGCAACACGAATGACCGTCCTTTTCATTGCAGTAAGTATATGTTACTGCAGCCGATTCTGAAGCGAAGATGGCCAAACCAAAAGCATGTCGTCGTTTCTCGCAGTCCATGCGAAGAACTGTTCTGTAGCCCTCAATATCAATATCATCTTTTTGAAGCGTCCATGTCTCAGCAGCAATGAAAAAAGAAGGGTGATATAAATGCAGGAAATTTCGAAAGACAGCCCAATGTGAACTATTCATAATGCTCTGCACATTATGATATATAATGCTTGTAACGTTTGAGAACATTGATGGAAAGACGCAGGAGAAAATCACTGATTTCTCTGATAAACGCTTCATTTCAATTTCGATCTTGTCCGTGGAATTCGGTGCTTTTGGTGGAACAAACTTACCAGTTAAATACAATCCACTCAATTTTGTACATCTACTGAGGGCAACGTAAAGTTCTGTTCGCTTAAGTCCTGGAGATAGCTCAACTGCAACTTCCTCGTAAGTTCCTCCTTGACTTTTATATATTGTTATTGCTTCGGCTAGAACTACAGGAAATTGTTTTCTTACAACCGAATATGGGCTCTTCAAAGGTCTAATTGTCCGAACAACTCGTTCGATTGCTGTCCAACTCGGGTTCTCTTTGTGGCGTACTTCCCTTCTTCTTTCTTTCCCAACATCCTCTTCTGGGAAAAGCATCCATATTCTTTCGACACCAGATTCGGTTTTTTCCACGAATTTCAAAATTCCGACAGCACCATTGACAAGGCCGTCTTCCACTTTGATATTAACAGTGATCATATATTTTATATTTAAACTAAGATTTATGTTGTACGTTAATCCTTGACATTCTTGTGGAGAGGCATTTCGGGAAACTTTCAAGAGACGGTTCCTTAAATTTTCATTTGGTTGCCCTGTTACTTTGTCAATGGCTTGTGCTGTAATCTTTTGGTTGTCTAGCTGTATAATTTCATTATTGAAAGCATCAACTTTGGCATTATTTCTAAAAAGACGGATTGCTGTTCTTGGTATGGCTGATGCTTCGACTTGACGATCTTTAAAGAGATTGATTTCTGCTTTATTCAGAATTCCCTTGGCCAAATTGTTGAGGGCCATTGCGAATTTCAGGTCGTTTTTTTGTCTCATTACTTCTGTTAGAAAATAGCTGCTGAACAATTCCCACAGGGGATTTCCACAAAAATCGGCATAGACGTTATTTGTGTTCGGCTGGAATATATACCGATCTCCCACTGGCGGTAATTGGTTAAAGTCACCAAAAACGATGACGGATATGCCTGCAAACGGCTCTGAGGTCTGAAAAATTTGCTTCAGACGCATATCTACTTGTTGGATCATTCTAGAACCCACCATTGATATCTCATCTATAATAATAAGACGAGTATCTCGCATCTTCGACCACAGAGTATTTCTCGTGGCGTTGCTGAGGGGCTTTAAGTCAGAAGAGCATTGATTAACAGGAAGAACAAATGCAGAATGTAACGTTGTTCCTTTGATTCCGTAAGCTGCTTTTCCTGTCGGAGCACAAAGTAATACTTTAAGAGAATCAAGTTGAGCTATTCCCAAATTCAGGTGGCGTAGAATTGTTTGAGTGATAGCAGTAATCAACCTTGATTTTCCGACCCCTGCACCACCAAGTACGCAATGATAGATGGGTAGCTTATGTTCTTTAAAGCAGTGAAGAACATGTAGTAAGAACTCATGTTGCTTCAAGTTCATGGTGCTGATCATTACAGAATATTCATCGCTACTGATCACTCTCGGTATTGGTAAAACAATGTCGCCTTGACGATTGGGATCGTCTTCCTTAGGAACCAACATATCTATATCTGCATCACATCCAGCAACAATTTGTGAATCCAGTGCATGGAATACCCTTAGATTTTCAGCTGTAAGGTTTTCTTCAGCCGTGGTCACACTCATTTGCATTTGTTCTGCGTCAATCAAAGCATTTAAAATTTCTTCATTGAAGACGTATTTTAAGCGATTCTCTTTCAGCAGATCCAAGTTTTCTTTAAATGCACGTTCAGCTGACACCATCATGAGAACTTCGTCACGCCAAGGCAAAAATAGCATGACATTTTCTCTTACATACTCTTCATGGTGCTCATTATAATTGACAATTCTTATGATTTTTGCACGACCTCTTTTCCGAACATAACCGGACTTGTCATTCAACTCGAGATAATTTCTTTCAGAATCATCATTTTCATTGTCAGAAATAACAGCGACGCTTTCATTCCGGTCTTCCTTTATAGATTCAGATCTTTTTAAAGTTTTAGAAAACTCATACCACGCCACAAAATCAGCCAAACATACGTTTTCTAGAACTGTAGGACGCATAGGGTAATAGTCATCGATTACATTCTTCGTGTAAATGTCTGTTGACTTTGGAGGCAACTTTTCCAATTCCTTTTTACTCTTCATCACAGCGACACGTTTCAATGGGGCGTTTGAATTGATGAAGGTGCATTGCCGGGAGCAATTTGAAAGAGGCAACGCCAATATATAATAAACTGCTTCTTGAGCACTGAACTCACTTGCATTAAGAAAAGTATTTCCCAACATTCGTAACTGATCTTTAATCGAACAATTTCCCTGACGTATCTCAGAAGCTGCTTCCCTTAACAGTTTAGACATACCACTATTTGATTTGTTTACATAATTAAGTACATATGTCGCACACGCGTACATATCAGTGATGAATTGCAAATCCATGTTGGCTTCATGCAGCATGAGCAACTCTGAATTATAAAAGTTGATCATACACTCGTTTGGAGAGCGCTTGAGAAAGACAGTTACTCCCTTTAGTCCACTTCGAATTATATTTATATATTCGTGATACGTGACATTGAATTCCTGCAAGAGCTGATCCAAGGTTACAATTTCTTGTTTTTGGTGGATCCAAAAGAGTTTTTGCTGAATTTCATTTCTTTTCTCCTTCATTGATTTTTTTTCTGGAATATCTTCCGAAAGAGGGGACAATATAGTTGTTTCTAAAACTGGAAAAAAAGGTATGTCAAATCGACATTTTTGCCCACTATTTTTCTTTTGCCCCTTGCGGCACGTAAAAGTATGCTTGTGGGTCTGCAGTTGAAGATGACTTGTTGGGAGTAGTTTTGAGCAAGATACATATTTGTCGATGAATTCTTTTACATCTTCATTTTGACTATCCTCTTTGTATATAGGGGCATTTTTTAGCCACAACAAGCAATGTAAATGGGGGCTTCCCCTCTGCTGGAATTCTGTTCGAATGTAAAAATCTACCAGATCGTTTTCTCTAAAAATGCTGTTTTTCTGTTTAATTAAATTAAACAGCCGTCGCAGACGATATTCGAAGTAACGAGCCACTGTAACTGGATCAGTTTTTACTAATCTTACTCTTTCTGAGTAAGATACTGAATTAGCCTTCTCCTCGGTAATAATTTCACCATCGACCACTTTTTTCAAAATTACGATTAACTCTAACCAACGCGTTTCTGCTGGAGACAGAGTCAAAAAGAATGTGGGGGGACCAATTTGCCTAAGCATTGCAAAAAGCTCTTTCTTCTTCAGCTCCCAAAAAGCAGGAGCTCCTCTGTCTGCTGCAAAGGCGCGAAAACCACTGTCGTGCATTTCAAGTGCCTTTAAGTTTTCTTCATTCAAAGCATCCTGGGCATTCAATTTTTTTTTGGACTTTGATTTTCGCAAACAGAAAGAAATACTGCTGGATACTTTAGAATTTCTCAGTTTCAGTGCCGAAAAGAAGAGTTTCGCAATATTCGCGCACCTTCGGTCATCTCGCATGATTTCTGATTTTACCCAGTCCTGGTAAGACAATTCTTCTGGTTGCTTTATTAATTCTCCAGCGTATATCTTTATAAAACTTTGAGCTTCCACGTATTCTGCAAACAGTGACTCTGGCTTTTTGCCCTCTCCAGGTGCAAATACAATGGCATTGGTAAGCATAGTTATATCATCAGCAACATTGACAGGCTCCATTTCTTCTTCCTCCTCTATTTCTTCATTGTCATAAGCAGGAGCTTGTGTCAGATCATTGTCAACATGAACAAAATTTTCATCCAAGGCTTCATCAATCTTAGGGCATTGAGAAGTTTTAAATGTTCCGTTGTCCACAGTTACTTGAGAGGACAATTCAATGTTGAAGTACTGATACAGAGGAGAATAACGCAAGCATTCAGCGGCTGCTTTTATGACATGTGGGCGGACATTCTCAAATGCAACATTGGTTTTATGACTTTTCTTTCTTCGAAATACCACAGGAAGTACTAATGTATCATCTGCATTGCGAGGCAACACATTTACGGATGTACAGACGTTTGTTGGAACATTAATTGCTCTTCCTTTCACTAAATATTGTTGATCAGAAATGGCTGCTCTAATTGTCATGAATGGAATTCTAGGGCAAACGAATCTTTCTTCCAAATCTGTCAAGTTTTTTATAGCTTCCGGAACGCCTGGAAATTAAGTCCTTCTCTGGATAGAGAATACTTTGGTAACTTTTTTTGCTTCATATAATTGTGGCAATTACTACATAAGCAGACTTGATCTCCCTTCACATTACCGCATGCTTCCGGCAAAGTTTCAACGTTAAGACTGCCGGTATTAACCCATTTTACTGATTTTCGAAACCACAAACGATTGCAGCTATGGCAAATAAAAGATGGACCTTCCTTCTTCTCCTTTATGAAATTCTCAAATATCTTTTTCCTAACCTTTTTATCTCTTTCTTCTTCTCGTTTGAATTTTGAAGCTAAGACTCTAGAGATATGCATAATATAACCAGCCGGGTCACGTAAACGTCTCTTTTGATTGCTGAGTAGAAGTTGGCAGTGTTTGCGTCGCTTGGCAGGATCAAGTAGCCGTTTCTTTTGTCCATCTTGCAGTCTTTTGAGATGCACTGCTCTTTTATTCGGACTAGACAAACGCTTTTGTTGTCCTTCTTGCAGTCTTTTGAGATGCACAGCTCTTTTATTTGGACTAGATAAACGCTTTTGTTGTCCTTCTTCCAGTCTTCTGAGATGCACAGCTCTTTTATTCGGACTAGACAAACGCTTTTGTTGTCCTTCTTGCAGTCTTTTTAGATGCACAGCTCTTTTATTCGGATTAGACAAACGCTTATGTTGTCCCTCTTGCAGCTTTTTGAGATGAATTACGCGCTTATTCGGACTAGATAAGCGTACACTCTTTGCTTCGTGCAAACGTTTACAATGTAGAGCATGTTTCTTTGGGTTAGATAAACGTACACGCTGGGATTCCTTAAGTTTTTCAAGATGTAGGCTTCGTTTACTTGCATTACATAAACGTATTCGCTGTGCTTCCTTAAGTTTTTCAAGATGTAGGCTTCGTTTATTTGGATTACATAAACGTATACGCTGTGCTTCTTTAAGTTTTTCAAGATGTAGGCTTCGTTTATTTGGATTACATAAACGTATACGCTGTGCTTCCTTAAGTTTTTCACGATGCAATGTTCGCTTGCCAGGACTTGATAGACGCCTGCGTTGTACAGTTTTCAATCTTTCTTTGTGTTCTTCCCGCCTTTTCGGGTCTGATAGCCGCTTGTTCTGTGACAGTTTATTTCGTTCATTGTGAAGCAATATATTTTCTATTTTTTTTAGAAATATTTTTTGTCTACGAAGATTAGCACTTTTATTCGACAAATGCGATTGTTCTTGAATGGAATCTAACAAAAGTCGTGCATCACCTTTCTTATCTCTGACTTTCCGCATAATATCTCTTCGGAGATTCTGCTGCTGCTTAGCACTTTTTCGTTTCAATTTTGGCATTTTTAAATTATAAGAATTAATAAACCTTTCGTCCTAAGGAAAGAAAACTTAATTTAATGAATTAGTGGAATGCTATCGGATGAATTTTTTAAAAAAGCTCTAAAAACTGCTCATTTTTTGTGAAGAAAATACATCAAGTTATTACGATGCAAAGTTTTCTATTAATTAATTAAAATATGAAAATAAATATTAGCTATAATTTAATTGTTGCCAAAAAAAAAAAAAATACGAGTTCCTTTTTTCGACATAAAAATAAATACATTTAATTAAACGTGAACATTAAAAAAATTAAACTATGCATCTCACTAAAATTAAACTCATTATTACTTTAAAAATTTTCTACACATTGAAAACACGCTAATGTAGTTCTATCCGCGATTGTAATGAAATGCTCGCCCTCTGGTGGGCTACGGTGAAATTACAATAAACATGGTTTAATTCGAATTCCATATAGCCGCCATTGCTAGCCGATGTTCAGTTTCACATATATTTATTGAATAAAAATGAATAAATACGGTAAAAAAGATAACACATACTCTTGTGTGCCACAGTGTAAATCCAAAGCATCAAGAAATCCAGAATTGAGCTTCCATTTATTTCCAAATGACGAATTTAAAATTTCAGTTGCTTCGGCTAATGGAAGTAAAGAATTAATCAGATGATTTGAAATTAATATTTGTTCAACTTCAGTTAAAAATCTACTTCCGATCGAATTTTGAATAAACTGAAGTATTTTTTCCAAAAGCAATCAATTTTCCATAATGTAATGGCGGAGAAATTATAGTACGAATATTAAGTAGAATAACAAGAACACTATTGGAACACACGTGGCTAATGTTTAGTAACAACTGCAGTGTTCACAAAGCGCCGTCTATCGATCATTACAAACGCGGATAGCTATAAGATTCAACAGAAATTTTAAAAACATGGTATATAAAAGTTTGTTTTATCTTATAATTATTTATAATTTTGTTGTCATTTCGGCGATGATTTGACATGAGTATCGCAAATGCGTAAGTAAACATTTTGGCGAGAAGCGTCCGAGCTACTTCAGTGTCAAATTTCAAATTCCGCCAAGAGGTCCAAGCAGATTCGATGTTTTTGCACAATTTTTCTCAATTTTATTTTAAATATTTTTGCAATGCGAGTGGGGAAAAAAAGGAAAAGCATTTTTTAAAATTGGTCTAATTATGCAAAATATCTCCATGTAAATTATTATGAGTTTTCCGTTCTGTTTATTATCAAAAAGAAAATGACTAATGCAATTTTTCGTATATTATTGACATCTCTATAAATTAAATTAAAATTATCCAGTACCAATACGTTCCGGTGAAAAAGCCTCTGCCGAAGTCAGCGAGGGCCCGAAGCGTAATTTATATAAGACGTAAGCATCAGATTATAAATTTAAGCAATTAAAGCTATAAAAAAAAAGTCGGCTTCATCACAATTGACGAAAAATCACATTTTAACTTGTAACTTTTCAGCAATTGAAGCTATCGAAAAAGTTTAAGTACAAAAATTGTTCTTTAGGGTAAGGCGGCAATTCGCCTGATTTGAAGTTTTTTCCTATTTTCAATATTACAGAAATTATGGACAAATGAAAATTTCCATCCCCCACCATTTCCACCCCCTTTGAGCTAGATACCCCATCTAAGAACTCGATCAAGATTTTTACTGTCCTGACAAAGTATTCCGAGCTGGATAAATTTAAATAAAAATTACTCCAGTTATCGCTTACAAATTAACATGTGTAAAATCGTTATACACACACATATATATATATATATACATTTTTGAACGGAGGGTGGTTTTGGGCTCTAGGGGTCATGATCTGTGAAGATATGAAGAAATTTTCCAGAAGTCGTGTCATGAGGACCATTGCAATAGGTAGATTTCCTATAAGGAACCTAAAATGTTTGGAACATTGAAGTTAAAAAAAGATATACAATTTGATGACAAAACTTGCGACTTAGCAATGAAATTTGTGATTTGGGGGCAAAATTTCATAACTGACGACGAAATTTTTGACTTGACTACGAAATTAGTTATTTGATGACAAAATTTGGCGAGCTTGGCGATGAAAAATGGCAGATTTGGCGTCATTATATTTTCTTCACACGAAAAAACCCCATATCTCTTCACAGAACAATGTTTTGTTTCCACAAGATAAAAAGTCAAAGGAAGCTGTAACGTATTACTCTCAATTTCAATCGTAAATTTAAATTCTTGAGTAAACCGGTGTTCTAAACCACAAACGATATTTTTACCAAGACTAACGTATTATTTTAGTTTTATATTTTTAAATGATTAATTAAAGCTGTTACCATGGTTTTTATATTTTCAGCTATCTTTTTTATTATTGTTTGCACGTGACGTAAGCATCAGATTATAAATCTAAGCAATTAAAGCTAAAGAAAAAGTCGGCTTCATTACAATTGTCGAAAAATCACTTATAACTTTTAAGCAATTGAAGTTATCGAGAAAGTTTTAATACAAAAGTTGTTCTTTAGGGTAAGGCGGTAATTCGCCTGATTTGAAGTATTTTCCTATTTTCAATATTAAAGAAATTATGGGCAAATGAAAATTTCCACCCCCCACCATTTCCACCCCCTTTGAGCAGGATACCCCATCTACGAACTCGACCGAGATTTTTACTGTCCTGACAACATATCCCGAGCTGGTTAAATTTAAATAAAAATTACTCCTGTTATCGTGTTCACAACTTAACATGGGAAAAAGCGTTATACATATATATATATATATATATATATATACCTATATATATATATATATATATATAAACTTTTGAACGGGGGGTGGTTTTGGGTTCTAGGGGTCATGATCGGTGAAGATATGAAGAAATTTTCCAGAAGTCGTGTCATGAGAACCATTGCAATAGGTAGATCTCCTATAAGGAATCTACCTAAAAAGCATAGAAAGAGGAAAATATTCAAAATCTTGTAACAAAATCTGACTGTAACAAAAAAAAACTTTTTTCATTTTATGAGACAAATAACGGAAAAATACAATTACGTTCAAACTTGATCCACTCTTCGATACCTAAAATCGATAACTTTGATTTAAAAAAATGTCTCTTTCAAGTTTATTGAAAACTCTAAAGTTCATTTAGATGCTCTTCTAGGAAATGTTGGGTTTTAATACTTTTTTTAAAAATAAAATTTTTTGAAGGGATGGTTTAAAATGTAAGCCATAAAGGATAGTATATTTTAAAAGCTAAAACGAAGAAAATGGTGGATTTAAAAGTTTCGAAAACTTATATTCTTGTTTCGTCTTTTTATTTCCTTAGTTACTTGCTTGAAATGAATAAAAAAAGACAGTGGAAAAGAATGGCAATTCATCTGTAACACATTTATTATGAAACTCTTTTGAGCATGAAATGGAAAAATCTTATCACATGTTTTAATCGTAGAAAAAAAAAAAAAAAAAGTACATTATTTAAAACAATATAAAGTGCATACGCTGTAAAAGCTGTGTAACAATGTCATTTTATATTTAGCGTTGAACTGTCACAAAACTGGGAGAACAAGCATTTCATTTCGTTTTAATATTCAATCAAAATTTCAATGAATCTCTGAAAGATAAATTTGGTAAAAAATGATAAAAAGTCTTTTGAACGATTTATCCAGCAGACTGCAAAATGTTTGATGTAGTGTATCTATATGTGATAAATCTCACTGTGTCTAAGTTGAAATAATATGTTTATGATGTGAAAGTTTACAATCCAGTGCTGTAGCTTCTGTTAACATTTTTCCACTGCACATCTTCGAGTGGTACATGGAGAGTAGATTTTTGACAGTTTCATAGAGATAAAAGCCATTCCACTGAGAAACTAGTATGTTGTGGCCACCACATGGACTTTCTTCTATATTTTCCTATACAAATTCACTCATTAAAAATAATTTATTAAAATTATTATTTTAAAAAAAATATCTTCCATGATAATGCAGACAATTTCCATATTAGAGAAGTAGTATAACACTAAATATATATATATATATATATATATATATATAAAAGGTAATTTTATTGTCAATATTACATTTTTTTTTTTTTTTTTTTTTTTTTTGTTAAAAATGAAAAAAAAAAATTCGATAACTTTATTTTAAATTATCGCAGATCGATGGTTCAACCATTCGTTTTAAAGGTATTGGCGTGCTCTTTTGAAAGATACCCATCATGAAAATTTACTCCCCTCGAGGGGTGGCGAGGCTCCTACAAATACAAAAAAAAAAAAAATTCCCAGCTGACTATCTCTATTATAAATAATTCTGGTAAATTTCATAATGATTACTAAAAAATAATTCTCTGTATGCACATTTATACAAAATTTTGTCCTATATCACCATGTTAAAAATTTAGAAAAAGCGGAATGGCAACGCAACCTGTAAGACAATTTTTACCAAAAGTTGATAGGCACTAATTTATGTCAAGGAGCAACTACATACCGATTTTTATGAAATTCTGTGCAGTAGTTACTGAGATACACTTGCGACAATATTTTGTCACACACACACACAGACAGACAGACATTTTCTAAAAATGGTGAAATCGTGTTCTTCCGCTCTCAAAACATGTAAATTCATCAAAAACCCGAGGCCGAAAATTTTTACGAATTTTTACTTTCTTCTATTGAATATAGAAGAAAGTAAAAATTTTGTGGTTGGAATCTAGAAACTAAATTGTAGCTGTAGGGAAAATAGTTCCATGTCATCCTTATAAATTCCAGTTCCCTTTGCTACCGAGTTCTGAAAACCCCTATTAGAATTCTATAACGTTTTCCTGTATTATCGTCAAATGAAAAAAAAAAAAAAAAGTTTTATTAACTATAATATAGGTTTATGACCCAATTCTAGGAAATCAAGCGAGAATCAAGGAATCCATAATAGGAGTCCAAACGTTCTCCGACCTTTTTATTCGTTATTCTCTTAGCTTGCAAAATTTGTGTGTATTTATTTAATAGTTAAATATACAGATAGTATATCTTTTATTTCGTCTGCAAAACTTCGTAAATGTTTACACCAGAATTGCTGACATTTTAATTTATTCCGGAGCAGTGTTAGAACCCACCTTTTTTTCGTAGCACTTTATTTGTAGCGAAATTTTATTCAGTATTCAATTACGAATAAATTCCAATTTCTTTAAGGTATTTTTCTTTTTATCGACATCGACTTCGAATACTTTGCAGCTTGGGAGCACTTGTGGCCTGTGCCACGCACAGGCATAATAGATGCAGAAATATCATCATGCTTAATGTGCATGTTTAGTGAGCATGTGAGTGTTAATGTGCATGCTTAATGAGCATGTGCCCGATCTGTTTGAGCTTTTTTTAAACTGTTCTAAAAATAAACTAATATTTTGGGGCCATCACAAAACTTTCTTCAGTATTTTCTTAAACAAATTCAAGCAGTACAAATTATTTGTTATTTTTTATCCATTATGAATGCAAGCGATTTTCATCTCAGAGAGGTATTACACTAAGTATCCAACGGAAGTGTATTTTTACCGTGAAGTTGACATTCTTCCTGTTTTTGGGAGAAAACTGAACTGTAAAAGCGGATATGTACGCAATTTAATCAGCATAATGTCTCACAATGGCTTTTTCATATATCAAATTTTGTTTGACTATACTCATTAGAACCTGAGATATAGCTTTCCCTTAAATAGCGGAAATCAATGTATAGTAGCGCCATCTGTTGAACAATTGGAATCAAAATTTGCATAAGTAATTAATTTCATGATGCATCTACATGTAAATTCATATGCAATTCTTTGCAGTAGTTTCTGATATATAGTCTTCCTTGAAATTGCGTAAATCGATGTATAGCAGCGTTATATCTTGAGTATTTAGCACCAAAAGTTGGTATGCACTAAATTATGTCAAAGTATATGTTTATATAAATTTATATTGAATTCTGTGCAGTAGTTCCTGAGATGCAGTCGCCACAAGATTTTTGTCACACACACACAGAACAGACAGACATTTTCTAAAAATTTGCAAGTCGTGTTCTGGACCTCTCAAAACATGTAAATTAATCAAAAACCGGAAGTCGAAGATTTTTACGATTCCAATACTTTCTTCTATTGAATATAGAAGAAAATAAAAAGCATTAAGAATTATATATCTCAGAAAGAAAAAACTAATTTTCTCAAAAATTTATACATGATTCGAAACATCCAATAAATTTACGTATTGCATGTGAATTTTGTTAAATAGCACACTCCATGAATTTGTTATCACCCGCCAAAAAACCTGGTGTGTAACAATCAAACGATTTTCATTACCCACTCACTACACATATTGCTATGAAACCTGTTTGGAGATAGTGTGGTCAGAAGAGATAAAATTCACCTAATCAATAAGACACCTAACAATTTTCTTGTAATAGCAAACTCATACATACGTTGTAAAGAAATACCTTTGAGCATGTTTAAAGAAAATCGTTATAGCCATTTTTTGAAACACCTATTTCCGATATCTAAAACTGATTAACTAATCAGAACGCCTATTGACTTTTTTGTGTTAATATATGCAATACATGCAAAAGGACAACTAGAAAGGAGTTTATGTATCAAATTTGAAGAAAATCGTTTGAGCCATTTTTGAGATACTGATTTCTGTCTCACTCCTGGTTTCCACCAAAACTTTGCAAATTCAAGTGTACACCGAAAACCAATACATACATACGAAAGGACGCCTGAAACTGAGACTATATAGCGAGTTTGAAGAAAATCTGTAGAATGTTTCTTCAGGGCCCACTTGCGAGACCTAAATTTGATATACTTTTTCAAGACGCCTAATTTTTTCTGAGGTAACCAACTAATACGTTCGAAAAAGCATTTAAAGGGGGAAATTATACAGCAATCATAAAGAAAATCGATAGAGTTGTTTTTGACATATGGACTTACAGTTCCATTTTCAGGTTTCCAGTTCTCAATTTCAGAATTCCATTTTCATCAAAATTTGGCAAAATCATATCTTCACTGGACCTGTGTTAGTTATGAAGACTCGTCGTTCTATCCTTTTTCGTTTTGGAGGTATGATAGTTAAAATATTCTCCCTACGTACATACACACATATACGCATACACATTGACCAATTGCTAAGAGTCACTTCTTTGGACTCAAAAAAATATTTAAAAAATGTAAATCAGGTGAAAACTCGGTATTGAAATTTTTAACAAACGCTTCTATTATTTATGGTAATCGGGTAAAGTAAACAAAATGTATCTGGAAACATTTATAATGTAATTTCAGGAGTACAAATGGTATTCCAATTTATTTTCATTACTTAAAGCAAAATTTATTTAATTTTTCTCATTGCTTATCTCTGTTAGGTGTAGGATAACTTAGAATGGACCCACTTGTTTTAGAAAACTGCCCTTAGTTTCAAAGAAGATCAGTTTGAATATTTCTTGTGAAACGGATTTCTTGCATCCAGGGCCCGCTTTACCATTAGGCGAAGCTTAGGGCCGCCGAAAAAGGTGGGCCGCCAAAAAAATTGAAACGTTGTCCAAAATTTAAGGGGAAAAGATATGGATGGAAGAAAAGCAAAAATCATAAGCCAATTTTTGATTTTTTTTTCTTTTTTTTAAGGAATATGAGTATATTCATTTGTAAATTGAAAGTAACCTTCTTTAAAGATTTTAACTTTGCATAAAAGCACCTTAGCCTTTTCAGGAGCAAGAAAATTTCACTCATTTAAAATAAACTACCACCGGAATTTGCGAACAAGTCTAAAAAAGAAGAAATAAATGAAGAATTTTCTTCATGTTATTAAAGTAAAACTTTGAAAAAATTTCCAAGATGAATTTTTGCAGTTTTGGAATTAAAATTAAGTGCTCTTCTTAAGGTACTAAAATATTGATTTTTAATAAACATATGCTTTGATTTGTATTGTGGTAATGAATGAAAAGTTAGATCTTTTCAAATTAGATGGAAAAAATGATGAGGAGGGGCTGAATGATTTGCAGTTTCAATCCGAACAATTTAGGTTTTAGATCTAAACATTCCACCACCCATTAGAATAACAGAATTTATTCACGATAGTTTTATTAAATCTGACGCGTTTGACGCGTTTCGCATGGCGGCCTAATTTTTAAGCTCATTCAGCTTAAAATTCCAACTCCTTATATCAAATTCCTCCATAATCAACTAAATAATATAACTAAGAATAAGAAAATAGAAAAAAAAAATACTATTAAATTTATAAGTTTCTAAATAAAAAAAATCCTGAGAGCTTTTTTTACATTTGTGAAAACTAGTTGGCATAGGTGGACTCTGCTCAGTTCCCCATCATATTTATGTTCTCATAAATTTCTAATACGAGATATATTATAATCATGTTAAGAGAAATGACCAAAGCTTGACACAGTGACAGAATGAAATCCCCGCCTAATAAGCTATCCACCGTTTACTTCGATATATTTATCTTATTCTAATCTATTTATTTATTTTGTCAGAGTCAATTCCGTTGTTTACTTTTCATGCTACTATTTCCAATGCAATAATCCTCAAAATTCCAATTTATATGAAATTTTTTCAATATAGCAATGTTAATAAAATCTTAAATTACGAATAACTTACGAAATTTTCCTATTTGAATTTTTGTAGTCAATCATGCTCAAACAAGCATCATAAATGTTATTTTGAAGTTGTCTGATATATTTATGATCCTCAAAATGGACGTTTATGCTCAATTTTGCCCTATTCTGCCATGTTAAGTCGATCGTAAATTCTAAATAACATACGAATTTTTAAAATTAGAAAAATTATAGTTTATGATATTCATGCCAGTATCCTAAATAATATTTCGAAAGTGGTTCGACATCTTTACGATGAAAACATTCCTCAAGATTGATGTTCAAGTGAAATTTTGCCCTATTCTGCCATGTTAAGAAATTCGTAAATTCCAAATAATTTGCGAAATTTTCAAAGTAGCATGTTTATAGTTAATGATGTTAATTCTGAATTCCAAACTGATATTTTAAAACTGTCCTGACATCTTTCCAGTAAAAATTTTCTACTTAATGGACGTTTAAGTGAAATTTTGCCCTATTCTCCCATGTTAAGAAATCGTAAATTTACAATAACTTACGAAATTTTTTAATTCGAATGCTGCAAATGAATAGGGTTCTTGACAATGTCGAAAGTAATATTTTAAAACTAATCTGACTTCTTTGCGACTATTTGTTCTTGAAATATCGTGCACACAGACTAAAAAAATCACTAACGGACTAACAAACTAACATACACCCTACAGACGGACACCATACAAATTTTGTCATTTTCGGATTCCTCACACCGGAAAACGTGTAAAAAAAGTCAAAAAACCGTGGTCGAAAATTTTCAAGATTACCTAAATTCCCCATACCTGTAGTATGATGGGGAACTAAAAATAACTTCATAAAGAAGTCAGAAAATAGTTCAGATTTCAGAAATTTCTTAAGAATAGATTTAAAATACGCAAAATATATAAATTATGATTAAAAAATAAATAAGAGTAAATTTAAATTACATAAGGGCGACCTTTTCTCGCCTATGGTGTCTAGGAAATCTGTTTCATGCGTTGACTTTAGAGTCTTTTCTGCAAAAGGCTGTACCTTCATGCAGAAAAATTAAAGCTGCTTCGATTCGCATCACAGGCCCATTAGTGGTTGAGCAGTTCTGCACTCAAAGCTGGTAGATGGGAAGTGCTCTGATCAATCCCAGGTCGCGCTCATCTTTCTAGCCTTTCGCAATTTCCCGTGGATTTCTCCGAAATTCGTGTAAATACACGCTAGGATCCCTTAGAAAGACCCCCCCTCGGAGGGCATTCTACCTGTAGCCCACGGACCTTAGCGTAGTCAATCGGTCTTAAACACTACCGATCGATTCGTATCACCATATCTAAATAATAGTACCTAAATATGTTGCGCGTTTATGAATGAAAAGGTTTCGTAATCGTGTTTGAAAGTTATTAGTTTGCAATTAATAATAGCCGACACAAAATTTCATATGACAAGTCAATCCACTGAGGAGTGAATTAACAAAAATTTTATTTCACATATACAATGAGTTCAAGCAAAAGTGAAGGGGAAAGCATTTTTAACACTTTTCAATAAAGTTTAAAAATGTTGACGACTTCGGTTTGTCAGCATGGCCGTAGCTAATGTTCTCTATTTAAAATGGTAGAAATGGGCTAACTAGCTTGTGTACAGGGACACCCAAAAGAATGACAGCTAATTGCTTTCTATGAAATGTATTTTTATAAATAAAAATCACATTTAAAAAACTTTGTACTGCGAATGTCCTATCAAAATTTAGATTTATTATTAATATGACAAAAAAAAAAAAAAAAATCTATAGAATATGGTTTAGCATTAAAATTTACAGAATCACACCAAACTATTCAAACACATTATAAGAGCTTAAGAGCTATAATTGGAAATTGCTAGAACCGGATTTTCGTTTATGTTAAGGTTAACACTTTTCAACAGTGATTTAGAGTGATTATGAATTCAGTTAGTTTGTCTGTCTGTATTTTTTTCCGTTGTGTGATAACGTAGGCAAAGTACATTAAAGGGTAAAAAAGGCAACAAGTACATACAGTTGGAAAATATTAATAACCTACGCGAACCAAAAGATTTTTCGTTCTTGTTTAAAGAATGGAACGAATTCTTGTTACCATCTGATTTAAAGTAAAATTATCATTTATTATGGAAGGATGAAAATTATAACGGATTTCAAATTCCCTTTTCTTCTGGCCATTCAAAAATTTTCTTTTTCATTCCATTGTAATACATTTTACTCAAATGTTTGGCCAAACAGTTTATGGTACAAGCTGTACATGTTATATGAGTACATGTACAGATATAACCGTATTGATGTACAGTAATTCCATTGTACATCAATACGTGCGATGTCATGTACTAAAGGTTTGATTCAACTTATTTTTTCTTATTTCTAAATATGCTGGATCCAATTCAATTTTTACAAAAAAAAAAAAAAAAAAAATGTTATTTAAATTTATATTAACTTATAATATTAGAATAAGTTGAATCTTAATATAGTAGTAGCTTTTTCTTTTGTAAGGGAGGAGAGGGGGAGGTTGGGATCTCAGTAAAAAAATTTACCTGGGGTCCCATGAAATCTATAAGCAGCCCTGGCGTAATATCTACTAGAGGGGGGCCGCCAAAAATCTATAGCTTAGGGCCGCCAAAATTGTAAAGCGGCCCCTGCTTGAATCACAACAGGTGGGAAGCCAATTTAATCCAATGATTGAAATGCCACGTACAGACTACCATTCCCAATGTTCGATGCATTTACTTTATTTGCGGATTTAATCTTTAATTTTTTTCGGAATTTCTTGGTATCAGTTTCTTTTGTGTTTTCCCATCTGCCATTGCAATTATTTGTTTTATGCTTCTCTGGAAATTTTTTTAATGCAATTATATAAAGACCGCCTTCACTTAGAGCTGCATAAGAAATATTTCGAAAAATGCATTAAAAACAACAGAATTCGAAGTGTAAAAATACGAAATAACATGACATCAGTGGATTTACGCATACAATTAAATAAATAAATATGTTAAAGAGCTGGAAAGGTAATTTGTGTGTGATTCATTTGAATTGCCGTATTCGGCTTTCGGCTTCCTATGTATTATATTACTCACGGAAAATTTGACAAAATAATTTTTTCCTGGGGAAAAAAAAAAAAAAAAAAAAAAAAAAGAAAAAAAAAAAGAAACCTTTAAGTTAAAATTAAATTGCTTTAAACAGTGTTCATTACTATATCGATATTTATATTTCATTTACTATGATTCCTATGATGTATCTAATAATATTCTAATCTGTATTAATAAAATCTGACTTTCGTCTGTAAATTTGTCAGGGGAAAAAAATGCGATAGCTTCACGTTTTCACACACAATGAAAGTCATAAATGATTTTGTAGTTGTGTCTGTATTGTTATGTTTGTCCGGGTATCATGCCAGAACGGCTTGATGCATTTCAATGAGACTTCACAAGAATTTAGATCTGTACCAAACTTAAAATTTTATATATTGAAAATTTAGAAATTTTTATTAGATTTAGAGATATGGGTAAAAACGCTAGTGCATAAGGCTTTTGTCTGTAAAACGCATTGAAAAATAAATTGCGTTATCTTTACGTTTTAGACATTAGGAAACTCAAATATGATTACAGAATATTTTCTCTATGTGCATGGGAAGAGTGAAGGTATATAGAATGTTTTTTATTCAACCGGCTATTAACTGAAAACGGCAGGAAGGAATTCAATGACACTTACTTGGCTCAGGTTTAGGTCTGTACCGAACTTAAAATTACATCCATCAAACCTTTCAAAATTTTAATATGATTTACAGATATATGAGCAAACTAGTATGTTGTGGCCAACACAAGACTTTTTTCTATATTTTCCTATACAAATTCACTCAGTAACAATATTAAGGGGGGGGAAAAAACGATACTTTTCCCGTTTTTTTTTTTTCGTTAAAAGTAAAAAAAAAAATCGATAACTTTGTTTTAAATTATCACATATTTATAGTTCAACCATTCGTTTTAAAGGTATTGACGAGACCTTTCGAAAGATACCCATCTTGAAAATCCCCCCCCACACACACACACTCGAGGGGCACTTCCCCCCAGGGGGGGGGGGAAGTGATGCGCCCACATGCAGAATTTTTTTTCCTAATTAACTACTACTATTATCAATAATTCATATTAATTTTACAATCACAGGTTAAGAATAACTCTCATTATATACATTTATACGAAATTTTGTCCTATACTGTCATGTTAAAAATTTAGAAAAAATACGATCACAGCGCCACCAGTTGAGCGATTGATCCCCAAATCTAATCAGCACCAGTTTACGTCAGAGACCCAACTAAATACCAAGTTTGGTTAATTTTCGTTATAAAGAAAATATATATATATATATGATTTTTTTTTTCTAAGTTTTTTTTTCGTTAAAAGTAAAAAAAAAAAATCGATAACTTTGTTTTAAATTATCACAGATTTATAGTTCAACCATTCGTTTTAAAGGTATTGACGAGACCTTTTGAAAGATACCCATCTTGAAAATTTACTCCCCTCGAGGAGGGAACTTCCACCCCAGGGGGGGGGGCGGGGGGGTGGCGAGGCTCCTACACATACAAAAATTTTTACCAGTTGACTATCTCTATTATAAATATTTCTTGTAAATTTCATATTGATTACTAAAAAATAATTCTCTTTATGCACATTTATACAAATTTTGTCCTATATCACCATGTTAAAAATTTAGAAAAGGCGGGATGGCAACGCAACCTGTAAGACAATTTTTACCAAAAGTTGATAGGCACTAATTTATGTCAAGGTGCAACTACATACCAATTTGTATGAAATTCTATGCAGTAGTTCCTGATATACAGTTGCCACAAAATTTTGTCACACACACACACACAGACAGACAGACGGACAGACGGACAGACAGACATTTTCTAAAGATGGTCAAATCGTGTTCTACAGCTCTCGAAACGTGTAAATCCATCGAAAACTTGAGGTCGAAAATTTTTACGAATCCAATACTTTTTTCTGTTGAATATAGAAGAAAGTAAAAAAGCTTCTATATCAATTAAATATTATATCTAGGTATTTAAATATATTAAAATGACTGTATGTGACAAAAAACTCGACTTTTTATTCGTTGTTGTTTTGCTTTTTTGATGTAAAGCCAGCGCTCTCTTACGCAGACGATATTTTTCCTTATTTTTGAGAGTTTATTTCAAAATTACACTTCCCTTTAAAAGTTCGATTGTTTCGTATATAAAAAATATTTTATCGCAAGCAATAGTAATTCACAGGTAAGATATTTTTTTTTTTTTTTAACATTTTATTATTTTGTGATTTTTAAGTATTTACTTTTGTAAAGTGCTTATAACTGCTATATTTAGTTCTTTTTAAAATATAACAATTGAATGTTTTATCTTAAAAAAAAAAAAAAAAAAAAAAAAAAAAAAACTGCTTACATTTTTTGTAAAAAGAATTTAATTTTTTACGACAGAACTTATTTTAACTAATTTCTTCATATAAAGGCATGCAGTAACTGTGCAACATCACTAAATATGTTCATTTCTTAAAATTTCTTTGGTATAGCTTTAGCATACGAGTCCTTTGCCGATTTTTTATTATTTTTGTTGTCATTTTGGCGATAAATAAATATGACTACCGCAATTGCGTAAGTAAAGATCTTGACAAGAAACATCCGAGCTACTTCGGTATCAAATTTCAAATTTCGCTGAGCCCGTTCAATTTCTGTAAAAAGATTTTTCTCAATTTTATTTTAATTATTTAAAAAGAAAAGAAAAAAAATGTTTGCACTTTCGAAATGTTTTTCGAAGTAAGAAGAAAAATATTTACTTATTTATTTATGTGTTTTTGACTTATAAATAATAGAATCTTCCGATAAGTAATTTTCATACGTTTTTAATAGTCAAATTTATGTCACAAAATTTGTTTACTTTCAAAAAATTCCATTTTTTGTATTAAATTTAGGCCTTCTCCATTTATTTTAATTTAATAAATATTGACATCAATGTTTTAGTAACTTTAACCTTTATTGTTAGTAATAACGTGTTTACACCTTCTTTTTTTTCTTCGACATAAAAGAAATATAAAATTCAATATGGAACACTACAAATGGTGACAACTCCAAATCGCAGATTGAAAGAAATAGTCCTGTCGTACAACAACAACAACAACAAAAGCAATATTTATTTCATAACAATTAATGAGAATTATGTCTAGATTATTGTGTTAAATGAAAATAAATATATAATAGAGCTGAAAAACTGAAAATGTAATGTGTTGCACAAGTTTTGCTTGCTTCATCTTTAAATCTGTACTGATAAGTATAAAGGGTTTAAGTCCAAAAATGTCGATTTTGAGTTAAGTACATAGTCAGACTCAGAAAAAAATTCTCTATCGATTGGTATAAAGGATTTAAATCCATGTCATTTAGTCTTTGAGAAAATCCATTGGTAAAAAAAGATTCAAATCAGAAATTTAGCATTAATCATTGGTATAAAATAATTAATTCAAATTTTTTCCTTTATTAAATGAAGGTTAGCAATTACTGAATGGTATAAAGGGTATAAATCAACAAAATCCCTTTTCCTAAACGATTCTTCTGATTAGTTTTTAGTTAGTTTAACTTTATTTTTCGTCTCCTGAAAAATCAAGAATATGGACTTAAATCCTTTATTCTTATCAGTACAGAAATAATAATGATAATAAACATTTAAAAAAATAATCGCTAGTAAAGCGATAATTGCAAACAATGTCCCCTGCAGTCAACTGCCTCATTTTTGATACCTTTCCTTATATTCCCGTAATAAAGCCTTGCTCCGTCCACTGTAATAGGTCTATAGATAAAAGTTAATTTGTTACTATACATTAAATTCCATATTCCAAAACAAAACAAACAAACAAACAAACAAAAAAAAAAAAAAAAAAAAACGTACTTTTGTTAATTTTAAAGATATTTGTAAATAAAATAATATTAATTTATCAGAAAGAACGGTGTTCTTTAAATGACATGTGAATAGTTTAGTACAGTGCCCTCTTGCTGACGTTTAAATTTTTGTCCCATTTTGGCGATAAATTTAAATGGCTATCGCAGTTACGTTAAAAAAAATCTTGACGAGAAGCAACCTAGCTACTTCTGTACCAAATTTCAAATTTCTAAATAAGCTGTTCCAAAATGCAATTATTTTCTCTGTTTTATAATCCATATACAGTAGAACCTCGATTATCCGAAGTAATTGGGAGCGAATTTACTTCGGATAATCGAAATTTTCGGATAATCGAGAATTCATCAATAATCATCTAAAATATTTATCAGCACTCGTAGTTTGGAAAGGATGGCTTGCATACAAAAGGAATGTGGGGAAAAAAAAAAAACTTTAAAAATACATGTTTGTTAAGAGAAAATTTTGGATGATAGTAGAAAGTGAAAAAAAAAAGTGAAGAAGAAACCGACTTCGGTTAACGGAGAGTTTCGGTTAATCGAGGTGAGTTTCGGTTAATCGAGGTTCGGATAATCGAGGTTCTACTGTATATTAAGCGATTCCCTATTATTGATACCGGATTCAAATATCGCCATATTTTCATCATTTAACGAAAATTCAACGCAGAAGAAATTAATATATTTTCGATGCAGTAGAATATTGAAAAAGGGTACAGCTTTCGTATAGAATCCCCTTGACGACTTTTTATTTACTAGCGTTCCGTTTTTCGGAAAGTAAATGGCAATAGAAATTATGTTTTTTTAGGCGTTGAGAAAAGTTATGTTTAAATTAGTGAAAAAAAAAAGTGCAAATTAAAACATTAAAATTTATAAATTGTACTTATTAACTATAATAGACTATTCTCTATCTTCATCAGCATAGTTTGCTTCAACTAAGATAAATATTCTTTTTTTCAATTATACCGTAAATAATAATTAAATTCCAGTGCGAAAAGCGGGCACAAAAACTAGTATTCTATTAAATAATAAAACGAAATTTAGAGTTTTTTTAGAACTTTAATATAAAAACTAAAGGATGAAGTATTAGCGGAAGGAAAATCTGTTAATGCGGAGACACACATGCTTTCTAAACATGTGTTACTTTCTAAACATGTTCTTTTTTGGAATGAAACGTCATTTTCAAAAATAGCCTGACAATGAAGTTACCCAAGAGGGAATTTACTTTCAAATGAAACACGTGAATACCAAAATGAAAGTTTAAAACATTTTGGATAAGATTTAGACAAATCCATATATATATAAAGAAGAAGAAGACAATGAAAGGAAAAATCATGCTTCCCAATTGAATTATAATTTTAAAATTAATTTCGATAAAATTAAGAGTGTAACACATGTTTGAAAGATTGATTTACTTTCTTCTTCTTTTTTCCCTTTTAAAGAGAAATTTTGTGAATGTAGTAGCCATTGCTGGAGAAAGCATTATCGCATGCAACTACGAACGCGTTAAACCAAAAAAATGAGTCGCCATGGCGACTAAAATTCCAAACCTGATGATTGACTTTTAAGCGACTAATCTTTTTATTTTTTCTTTTCTTTCTTTAAAAAAAAAAATCTTTGTTTTTTTCTGATAATTAGTAATAGCTAAGAAAAGCACAAATTTTATAATGTAACAAAAGATTAGCTAAGAAACAGAGTAGAAATCAACTGCTTATAAAAATTTTGATAAATTCTGAACTTATGATAAATTCGAATGGAATCTGCTTCATTAACTTTGATCCTGAAAGAGCTTTTAACAATTTGTATTTCAAAACTAAGGTTGTTAGGCATGTGAATGACCATAAACTTAATGTATAGTATAATGTGCACCATAATTTAATTTGATTTATTATTATTATTAATATTTTATATATGCAGTGCATTTTTCACTGGCTTCTTAGTGTTCTAGCGTGACTACTAACATTTCAAGAGATATTTCAACCTCTGTCTAAATTGCATTTCTTTATCAATATTTTTTAGGAGGGGGGGGGGATGGTCACGTGAGAAAAAAAGCGTGTAAAGAGAGAGTGGTCAGACATATATGGATTTATTATATATATATAATAATTAAAAAAAATAGCTCATCTATTCTAAACTATTATTCCAGTTTTCTAAAATAAAGACACTCCATTCCACGTACTGTAATAATGATAATAATAATGATGACTGTGATGTACATTATTACATATTATAAAATATGTTTTCTTTCTAAAAGATAGATAAATTCTCTAAATAAATAAAATTATAAATTAAATTCTTTAATCTTAAACAACTACTTAGAATATAACGATATAACTATTTTTATCCTATAAATAATAAATTTACAATATACGTTTTCTAATTTTTATATCTTCCCTTTCATAATTTTTTCAATGTAACTGAAATAAATTCTTTGATCATTTCCCAGTATTCTCTTTGCAATCTTAACGTAATGAAAATTCTTTTCGCGCTGTAAATGATAATGTTTTGACGTATTTCTATCTTTTTGTTTTGTGAAACCAGAAAATAATTAATTCGGTTTCTTTTAATCTTACATCGAAATGTAACTCATGCGCCCTCTTGTCGCCTAATTTACATCATCAGATAGATAAAATATTTGCTTAGCTAGTTATTTTCCCAGGATCTAAATCTTGGCGAAATCATGCCAACATTCACTAAGAACGGTCAATAAATTACTCGTCGCCTTTTTAAAAATATACATATGAATATTCCTAACGTAGCAGCAACCATTCTCTTTCTTAAACTTTGAACTTAGCGTCTACAATGTAACGCCAAATGCATTGTTATTGTTATTATTATTATTATTATTATTATTATTATTATTATTTTGCTCCAGTTTTGGAGGCCACTTTCTTACTGATTATCGCCCATGTAAGATCTCAAGAGGGATTCAGGCCTGGGGCCCGGCCTGTTCCTCGCGACTGTTTCCCCACTCCATGCTTAAAACTTGGTACTGTTATTCCATTTATGGTCACGTCACAAATTAGCTTCTTTGGAATATGCAATAAATTTACCTGAAATAATATATTGCCTCTTGGATCCGATCTTGGGTGAACTATTTTCATCTTTAATTAATTTTTAACCTGACTTTTTTACAGCTTATCCTGATCGACCAACGCAATAATTTTATCTTTTCGACGGCTAATAAACTTCATTAGATACCATGAAAAATCAACTCGACAATGATAATGATAATAATACTAATACATCGCTACGAGTTACAAAAGAAAAATCTCTATTTAATTTTATAACCTCTTTTCAATTTTTAGTGAAATTTTTTGACTGAAAATTATTTAAACTAAAGCGAATAATTGCTTTTTTTTTTCTTTCTTAAAAAAAAAGAAAGAAAAAAGAGAGAGAGAGAAATATACATAGATCAGTAAGTTATTCACGTCCGAGTACACCAGATCAATAAATCTAACAAAACAAAGTATCTTCCAACTTAATAGAAAAGTCTGGAGTTTTTTTTTTTTTTTTTTTTTTTTTTTTTTTCCTTTTAGGGGAAAAGAAGCATTCTAATTTTTCTTCGAAAGTAAAAGTTTATAGAAAAGTATTATAAATCATTAATTCAAAAGAGATAAATGATTTTTAAGAGCAGGAATGAAGATAATTACAATTTGGTAGTTTGTAAAATTTTGAAAATATTTAATCGCCATAAATAGAAATACCTCAAAATTTCCGCTTCAAGAGGACAGCTTAGGAAACAAATGCGTGCAAAGAAAGGTGTGAACTTAAAATATCGTTGGAATTTTATAAAGAAACTTAAGGTATGCCGTAGAATTTTAATATATTCTAGCGTGTAAACGCGCATCTGGAATTAATTTTTAAATATATTTTTTACGTTTTGTATATTTTTGACAAAACTTGCATAATTAATGTAAGAGGAAAATTTGCACAGATTTTAACATTTTTATTCTTGTAATTTAATTATTATTATTATTTTCTTAATACAGTGTGGATTATACACATAGATCGCTAAAGGAATGTCTAGCTAGACACAAAATGGCACTACGAATATAGTATGAAAACTTTTTATCCATGTATAATCCAAATAAAGCTTTAAAAATTGTGAATTTCGGGAAAAAAAATCGAAAGTTGTCACAGTTATTTTGAAAATATACCTAAACCAGCAGTTTTTGTTTTTGTTCTTTAAATAAATAATTACACTATCATTTTTATGTCGGGACATTTGTTTTTAAAGACATTTTAAACATTACTGTGACCATCATAAATTTTTCAATAGATTGTATTTCGCTTTTTCCAGGGTATCTCGACTTCAAACCAACGTACATTCTAAGTGTTTCTCTTTATATTTGATATATTTTTGTATTTAAACATTCCGTTGTGGCATTCATACTACTTTCTCTTACCCTATATCATTACAAACATATTATTATAGTTTAAAGTGTAACATATGTTATAGTGTATTTCAAGATTTCTTGTATACTTGAAAACAGTTAAAACAATTTTATTTAACATCTGTATGTTCGGGAGTTACCGCCACTCAACCTCACGTGTTGCTGTTGTTAATTATGCAACAGTAAATTAAACTCAGCCGTTAAACTACCTGAATTTAAGGCGAAAAGGGTCGCCTTCAGTTTTTGAAGAGCACCACAAGGAGCATTCATAAAACTAATAAGGTTATTATAAAATTTTATAATTCCCTTCAAATTATTTTGAGTATTGCTTCTTTTTGACTCAATTCACCACACCACTTTTTGATACTTATTCGTCTAACTTTTAGTAGCCTTGAGTATTATCTATAAATTATAATTGCGCCATACAGTATATTCAGATTTAGCATAGCAGAAAAAAAAATAGATGACACAACTTGAAATCTGCTTCGAGCGGCTTTCAAACAAAGCAAATGTGAGGTTTGCTTTGCGTAACCATGTAAACCAAAGATAAATACTTTATTTTTTATTTTTTATACACTATTCTATGCTGGACAGAATTTAGTGCTTACAAAAATTAAATTGCAATTTCATTACGTCTAGTGCAGTCCAAAGCTGTTAAAATGTACCTATTAGAAATTTCCCCCGTTTACTTAATGTATTTAAATACATTTGTAAGTTTCTGTTTTGCACACGAATCATTTGTCCGCTCTCAATTAGAAAAGTTCAAGTAACAACCCCATGCGACGCTAATTTAGAGTGAGTGAGTGGGTTTTACATCGTTCTATTGCTACACTACGAACAATTAACGATGGCCTGGAACTCACACTCAAGAGTGGTTCGGAGACATGCCATCACAACTTTAATCCTCCAAAGAGGGATCGGCTTCTCTGCTTCGGTGACTCCCCCCCCCCCATGTGATGTTGATTTAGTAGAACGAATTTGGCTCTCCTGCTAATACTTTTTCTTGAGCTATGCTGATAAAAGATTCATTCAAAGACACACAGACCAACACCTCCTGTAATAATGACTCCGAGCTGAGCTCTACGTCATGGAAGATCGGCCGATTTTATCCAATCAACACTTCTTGTGATACATGTTGGATCGCGGGGATTGGATGAAATCGGCCGATCTTCCGTGATGCAGAGCTCAGCTCGGAGCCATTTACAGGTGGTGTTGCACAGACACGTACAAACACATGCAACAACCACTAAAAACCTGGCTATCTGATCCAGTGGACCTCAGAACGTGTAGTTATAGCGAAAACTCAAAGTAAAAAATTTTATCAACAAATTATACTTTTTCGACTATGAATGTATCGGCGTACATAAAAATATATAATCCTGGATGAGTGCCATCTGAGTTAATTTCACTTTGGCCACAATGTATTTCATAATTACCGGGATCTAAATGATGGTTGAAAACAATGTTTTTATTTTAATGGATTAATTATTTGTATGCTTCATAATAAAATTATATTTTCTTTTTATAATGTGGTGCTTTTAAAAATTATACCTTACGTTGCATATTATTTAAGCATAATATTTTATTTAGATGTCGTTAGATTATTTTAACTGTATGTATCAGTTCTATAGTAATGCTTTTATTTAAACTGTGGTTACAACTTCTTACTGTTGGTGGTTCCCTTCCATGACAGTTTATGATTCATAGAAAAGAAAAATAATAAAGATCTTTTTATGTTTGGGTTATATTCCTTGCATGTTCTGTGTTACATTTGTTCATGATTGTAGATGGAGTTGGCGGGTAAGGGGCAATAAAAAATTGTAAAGAAACTAATGGGCATACTTGTGACAATAAGTTTGTAAATAATTTTTTAATGTTGTGTATTGGCATCGGGAGTATGCTAACTTAAGGGCCCGCTTCACTCACCGCCGCCGGAAGCCGAAGCTAATGTTATTCTATGGGAAATTTTTCTTTACAAATAACTTATTAACTAATACATATTTTTAAATTCTGTTTTCACATTCTGAAAATTCCCAGCTGTTAAATTGAAAAACATTTTTTTCAAAAAAGATTTTTTTTAACTTTTTATATTTTATTTTGAAGCTGCAAAATACGAATTTTTAATATGTGATTTTTTTTTCATTTTGCAATTTCAAAGTAAAATATATTAAAAATTAAAACGATACGTTTTTGAAAAAGGTCCGTCAATTTAACAGTTGGAATTTTTCTGAATGTAAAAACAGAATTTAAAAATATGTATTAGTTAATAAGTTATTTGTAAAGAAAATTTACCCATAGAATAACATTGCCTCGGGTTCCCGGCGACGGTAAGTGAAGAGGGCCGTTAACCACCTTAACTGTCTCCATTGTCCATTGCTTCTCTGTAATCTGGTTAACAGGCATCTCTGTAAAACATTTCTGTCAATTTAGTGAAATGTTTATCCACAGTTTAATAAATATTTATTCTATGTTTTTTTTTATTTTTTATATCTGTCGATAATTTTTTTTAATGAATATTACTATTTCAGAAATGAAAATATTATAAATCATTTACATATATTTTTGTCAATAATTAATTAAAGCAGATGTTTTACACCTCCATTTACTTTTCGCTGTAAAGGCTTCAGAATCATTATTTACAGTAGTTTTTCTATTTAAAATTTTAACAGTGTGTATTGTTAAATGATCTCCTAATTAAGCGAATAAACATAACAATTAAAACGCAAATTCTAGGTCATATCTCTTATTTTTAACATTTTTTTTATTACATTTATTATATTTAATTATTGATTGGTTGATTTACTCATTTATCTTATTATTTTTATTTTATTTA